>JAJHJA010000176.1:0-46661 GCA_021202915.1 Heliconius himera | reverse complement strand
TCTTAACACTGGACTCTCCCTACTACCCTGCTACTTGCGTGATATAGCGTAAAGCTGATATATTAAAAAAACATATTTTTCAACTTAACCTTTTAAATAGAAATGTACAGCACAAAGGAACAATGAAAATTGAAAGTATCAAACGTGGTAGAATCATTTACTCGGTAAGCTTTAAAATGTGTTTTAAAAAGCTCCAAATTTTATTTTTATTGTTCAAAGGAACAGTAAAAATAACATTTAGAAGGAACAATAAAAATAACACACAAATAAATGAAATCTGGTAACTAAGTGTTAAGACATTTTATTTCCCAAAATTTTTGAGGCATTGCTTATTGAGTAGCGGTTAATTGAATTATATCACCTTACTTTTTATTTAATCAAACTGTCGTTATAAGCTGTTTTATATGTACAAATATATTATTAATATTTATATTTATCTTTATATATATATATATATATATATATATATATATATATATATATATATATATATATATATATATATATATATACATATATATATAAATATATATATTTATATATTTATTTTAACATTTAAAAAAAAAAGCAAAAATAGTACTGCATGTGTAGAAAACTATTTGTCTGTCTGTATGTATGATCACGCTAATCTCCGAAAATACTTGCCCGATTTACTTAAAACTTCCACCAATTGATTTGTTTTATATGTGAGGCCAGTCGTGGCGCAGGGGCACAAAGTGTGACTGTAAAACCGACTGGTTGTGGGTTCGATCCCCTTTGAGTTCTGCCACTCAACACGTACTGCCTCCAGAATTCGGCAGAAAGTGGGGAACGAAGTGTCTTAACACTAGGCTCCCTCTGCCTACCCTGCTGTGTGCAGGATACAGCGTGAACCTGATATTTGTTAAATATATGTGACTTTACTATATATTTTTAGATATAATATATATTTTTTCAAATTCTATGTAAAAGTTACAGTTATTTATGCATGGAATAAAATGTTTATAATTATTACTACGGTGTTGTCTATAAGCTTTTCACAGTAAAATTTATTTGAATTAATTTTAAAGTTTAATTAGCATGTATTGCTTTTATTTCGTATTATTTTGTATGCCGTTAAACTTTTGATTTCAAAGTAATTTGTTTCAGAATTTAAATTTTAATTATACATATATCAACATAATATTTTTAGGAATCAGAAGTGTTTAATATAAAAAAGAGATAATTCAGGATGGACTACAAGCAGTTTATTACAAAGTTGACTTATACAAACAATATTTCTGAGTGAATAAATGTTAATACACAATCCAATATAATTAAACAATCATTACTTTCCATTACACAACAATAACAAAACAATAACAAAGTGGAACGAACTCACAGTATCAACGCCAACCACCCACCCTTACGCACGGTAACCGACCCGCCAAACGCGAGCGAACCCGAATGCGCGCTAGCTTTTATAAGTATGAGTACGGTGGTGGTGGGTATAGATACTCTTCTAACACAGGAAGGGTCCTGCTCGCGCGCAGGATATTCCATCCCACGTTGTTTTCACGATATTCAGCTCACACGGCCTCTCCTGACCGTGCACCGCCTTCGGCTGCATTGAAGATTTCTTCTGCTGGAGTTTGCCTGCTTCGCCAGTGACTTGAAGCAGCCATAGCAGGAGCACCTGAGCGGCGGCTTCGGAGTTGTCATCGTTACAATCTAAATAAGAAATTAGAGATTAATGAAGCACGACAACATACAACGTTGCCTATTCTGTCATTCATCACACAAACAAGGCCCTCATACAAAAAAAACTTTCGTAACAGAGATAAAATCACTCCACATTCAAGATCGTTCAGTCATTTAGATCACTGTCTTGCAAAAGTCTCACTCAAACTCATACTTGAACTTGCAAGTTCCCACGTTAAAAACGTGAACCAGGACTACGCCTCACGCGCGCCAAATAAACAGGACTGCGCCTCACGCGCAGCACCCGCCAGGAGTGCGACTGCTGCACGCCTCCGCGAGCGCGTCGACTGCACCCCGTCGCGAGCGCACCAACCGGGCAGCACCCGCCAGGAGCGCGACTGCTGCACGCCTCCGCGAGCGCGCCGACTGCACGCCGTCGCGAGCGCGCCAACTCAGCAGCACCCGCCAGGAGCGCGACGACTGCACGCCTCCTCGAGCGCGCCAGCCGAGCAGCACCCGCCAGGAGCGCGACGACTGCACGCCTCCTCGAGCGCGCCAGCCGAGCAGCACCCGCCAGGAGCGCGACGACTGCACGCCGTCGCGAGCGCGCCAACTCAGCAGCGCCCGCCAGGAGCGCGACTGCTACACGCCTCCGCGAGCGCGCCGACTGCACGCCGTCGCGAGCGCGCCAACTCAGCAGCACCCGCCAGGAGCGCGACTGCTACACGCCTCCGCGAGCGCGCCAGCCGAGCAGCACCCGCCAGGAGCGCGACTGCTACACGCCTCCGCGAGCGCGCCGACTGCACGCCGTCGCGAGCGCGCCAACTCAGCAGCACCCGCCAGGAGCGCGACTGCTACACGCCTCCGCGAGCGCGCCGACTGCACGCCGTCGCGAGCGCGCCAACTCAGCAGCACCCGCCAGGAGCGCGACTGCTCCACGCCTCCGCGAGCGCGCCGACTGCACGCCGTCGCGAGCGCGCCAACTCAGCAGCACCCGCCAGGAGCGCGACTGCTGCACGCCTCCGCGAGCGCGCCGACTGCACGCCGTCGCGAGCGCGCCAACTCAGCAGCACCCGCCAGGAGCGCGACTGCTACACGCCTCCGCGAGCGCGCCGACTGCACGCCGTCGCGAGCGCGCCAACTCAGCAGCACCCGCCAGGAGCGCGACTGCTACACGCCTCCGCGAGCGCGCCGACTGCACGCCGTCGCGAGCGCGCCAACTCAGCAGCACCCGCCAGGAGCGCGACTGCTGCACGCCTCCGCGAGCGCGCCGACTGCACGCCGTGGCGAGCGCGCCAGCCGAGCAACACCCGCCAGGAGCGCGACGATTGCACGCCTCCGCGAGCGCGCCGACTGCACGCCGTCGCGAGCGCGCCAACTCAGCAGCACCCGCCAGGAGCGCGACTGCTGCACGCCTCCGCGAGCGCGCCGACTGCACGCCGTGGCGAGCGCGCCAGCCGAGCAACACCCGCCAGGAGCGCGACGACTGCACGCCTCCGCGAGCGCGCCGACTGCACACCGTCGCGAGCGCGCCAACTCAGCAGCACCCGCCAGGAGCGCGACTGCTACACGCCTCCGCGAGCGCGCCGACTGCACGCCGTCGCGAGCGCGCCAACTCAGCAGCACCCGCCAGGAGCGCGACTGCTGCACGCCTCCGCGAGCGCGCCGACTGCACGCCGTGGCGAGCGCGCCAGCCGAGCAGCACCCGCCAGGAGCGCGACGACTGCACGTCTCCTCGAGCGCGCCAGCCGAGCAGCACCCGCCAGGAGCGCGACGACTGCACGCCTCCTCGAGCGCGCCAGCCGAGCAGCATCCGCCAGGAGCGCGACGACTGCACGCCTCCTCGAGCGCCACTGCTGCACGCCTCCGCGAGCACGCCGCCTACTCCTCTCGGAGCGCCTCGCTGTTCGCAGCCTTGGAAGCCGGGTTACTTCGGGAGTTCACTCCAAACAGCAAGCCCTTGTCACGTGTATTCAGCGCATACACACATTAATCACGCTACAACATTTTTTTAATAAATAATTAAACCAAAATTAATGATAAATTTTCTTAAAATGCCGGTTTCAAAAGAACTCTTGGTGAGAGAAATTGCCAGCATATCATTTTGAAAATATCCTGCAAGCCTTAATGCTTATTGTACTTGTTCAATATTAACGGGATTGAGTGCATTAAGTAACGTAACATAACGTGAGCTCGGTCGGACCTGACCATGATTAACACTGAACCACGTACTCAACTTTGGCGGTAAAGACACAGTTGTGTCATATTGGCAGACAACGCACCTTTCCGAATGCGCCTGGTATCAAGAATTAGTTGAGAACACTTCTTATAAGAATATTAAAGGTGTAGCGAGAACTTCACTATAACGTTATTATTATTATTCCGATTTCACAATTATTGCCTTGAGCTTCTATTCAGATCGAGCTTTAGTAAAAATGTTTCTCTTTATGTCCACTTTTCTTACAAAATGAACAAAGAGATTTAATGTTGCTATTGTTCCCGTTGGCGGAGCTTCGTTCCTTCTTCTCAGCATGAGAGTTCCATGTTCTCAGCATGACTGAGTTGGCCATATTCAAAACATCTGTTTTCGAGTCAACTCGAACCTTCGGAGCTGCGATTTATTATTGCACTAGACAAAACGCGTCTGCCAAAGGTACGATAGTCAATTTTCGCGGGTCGGTTTAATATATGTCGATAAAAACGAAACAAGGTTTTCCGTCGTAAGGTTGGCGTTGGTGGCTGCCGCGCGAACTTGTATGTCGCTAATACCGTAGACCACTATTTGAACCATGAGTTCTTCGCTAAGGCCTTTAATAATGCGTAAGCGCAATAATAATTGTCGTGCATATTCCGCGTACGATAAAAAAATATTTGACGTAGTGTTTAGATACTTCCAGAAGTATTTGCACGTAATTAATTTTTTGAGGGCACAGCGACTTAAATTCTTTTACAAAATTAGACCATGAGCGTTCATGAGTGTTCCACTCATTTAGCCAAGTGTTTGCGTCGCCTCTCAAACAATGTGCAACACGGGAAAAACACTTAAAATCGTCCCAATGGTTCGCACGCCTAGCTCTATCCACTTCAGTGCACCACACTTCGAAGTTATTTATTGCCGGGTCAAAGTTTGAGACATAATAATTGCTGGGTTTATTTTTTGCTAGGAAGCCTAATGCATCGACGAGTGTTTGCGTTGTAGGATTATGATTTTTTTGTAACGGAGGTGTATCACTAAGAATAGACGATGAGATTTGCGTACTACTGGCCATACTCGCCTCCATGGCCGTCAATCGCGATATAATCGTACCCAACGCGGTCTTCGTAATACTGTCGGGAGTGTCGGACAGTAATTTACTTTGACGACGGTTTGAGTAATCGGGACCTGCTTGCGACCTTTCGCGCGATTGAAGATTTTTGCGACTGCGCGAATAACTACGACCTGAACGACGCGAGCGTGATCTACCACGACGAGAACGCGGGCGAGACCTGTAGCGATGTGAGTGTAGACGAATTCTTTTACGACGCGACTGCGAAAGACGCCTACTGAGTCGCGGGGCTTCATCTCTACGATTGTCACCATCTAAAACGCGAGGCGGCGTCAAGGCCAACTTTTCACAAGACACGCGTAACATTTCTTCGAAAGGGAAGAAACGCGAACAGACTGTTTCCTTTTTATTACACTAATGTACGTAGTGTCGGCGGGAATCAACGACAGATTGGTTTCACCATACTAAGGTGCGCATTGTTTTAGTGGAAAATAACGATTGTTTATTTTACCCTAAGCTAATTAATTGTGAGCGGTAAATCCAATCCCACTTCTGATTTTAGGAATCAGAAGTGTTTAATATAAAAAAGAGATAATTCAGGATGGACTACAAGCAGTTTATTACAAAGTTGAGTTATACAAACAATATTTCTGAGTGAATAAATGTTAATACACAATCCAATATAATTAAACAATCATTACTTTCCATTACACAACAATAACAAAACAATAACAAAGTGGAACGAACTCACAGTATCAACGCCAACCACCCACCCTTACGCACGGTAACCGACCCGAATGCGCACTAGCTTTTATAAGTATGAGTACGGTGGTGGTGGGTATAGATACTCTTCTAACACAGGAAGGGTCCTGCTCGCGCGCAGGATATTCCATCCCACGTTGTTTTCACGATATTCAGCTCATACATATATCAACATAATATATATACACACACATATCTACGTATATACAATTGTTTTGACTCTATTATGGCCCTGAAGTCGAACCCACAACCGATTGAGTCGAAATTCAAACCATATACCCAGATCCAAGGTCCCATGATTTGCTGAAAAATCGTATTTCTACTTTTACTTAAAAATAAGATATGACCGTTTATGTCGCAAAAAACGCGTGTTTCGTCACTATAAAGGGAATCAAAATTCATAAGGTACTTCCGTATACGTTTGTGGTTAAATCTTAAATAACTATAACCTTAAAATTTGTATAAAACCGCTAGTTCAAGTGAGGTATCAGATGAAAAGGCTCTGGCTAAGATAAACTTGTAAATAAATTCGAAAACTTGAATTTTTTGTACGGAACCCTCGGAGGCCGAGCCGGGCTAGCGCTTGTCCGATTTTTTAGTTGCAAAATGACTAACAAAAAGAGTCAAACGATTTTAAATGAAGCAAAAAACCAAACGTTGACAGTTGACGTAGATCATTTATTCTCAGAAATAAATGAAAGAAGTCTAGATAGCTCAAGCTTAAATAGATCCACTTGATATTAACATAAAAAGTTTCGTACTGAAGCTTTTATTTATTGATTTGCCTTTTCCAATATGCTTTGTTTGTATTTATAGTTCATTAATTATTTATTTAAGTTAAATGAGGAACGGAAGTAAGACCTTCCGCACTAGGTTCCCCCTATCTACCCTGCTGTAAGAGAGAGGTACAGCGCGAAGCTGATATTATTGTTTAATTAGTTTCTTTTTTTTACATTTCAATTTTTATACTAATATCTATGGTGATCACAATTTTTGTTAATAGTGAAAAAGAATATATAAAAATATGCCGTACACTAAGCCGACATACAGTAAACAATGTTAGGAACATCTTTTTCTTAGTCTGATAAGGAAATATGATAAGATTTTTTTTTATGATATATTATTATTGATTGAGGCCAGTCGTTGTGCAGGGGCAAAGAGTGCAGCACTCGCGAAAATTAAATATTTATGTACACTTATATTTTATTTTTTTTCGCTCTGGTGTCGAGGCAAAGCGCGACGCAATGAGTGCGTCGCTCCAGAATTCAACGGAAAAGGAGGAATGGAGTGTCTTAACACTAAGCACCCTCTACCTACCCTGCTGTGTACAGCATACAGCTTAATGCTGATTTAAAGTAACTTCAATTCATTTAAAAATCAGCTTCTTATTATAATTTTCATTCGGTTGGCCCGATTCAACCACCGAAATACAAATCAACTCTCTAAGCCGCTTCATAGTGTCTCTATGGACCTACACTTAGCCTTTATTTATTTACGTTTGAATAAATTTCGTACTTGATAACTCGCATTTTCTATAAAGTATAATCAGTTACAGAAACGTATTCACGTACAAGAAACGGCCGTATCCATGACACAGCCACACCCAAGTTTTTTTTTATATTTAAAAAGCGCTCCGCTCGTAGCTTCGTCCGCTCAGAGTGCTTTAAAATATATATTTTTTTAACTTCACGATATTAATCTAGTGTTAAGACACTTCATTTCAATTAAGACACTCCGTGCTTCCGTTTGGTGATGGAACTCAACGCCGCGTTTTGCCTCGTAACCAGAGCAAAGAAATGAAAATATAAAATATTTTAAAGAGTATTCAAAAACTCGTTGTAAATCTATGGTGCTGTTTAAAAAATCCCAACGGATTGGATTTTTTTCACCTACTACACATTATCTCTTAATACATAAAATCTGATATACAAATAGATTAATCAATTAGTTCCTAGTGTTTACTTCTTAAAATGTAGAAGACGAAAGAAAATAAACAATAGAGGCCAGTAGCAACAGGCGTCATTTTTTATTTTTTGGTTGTGGGTTCAATTCCTAAAAAGAAATAACCTTTCGAGAAAATGTTCATTTTCTCACTCTGGTGGTAAGGCAAAGCGCGGTGGTAAGTTCCGCCACTAAACTCGTAATGCTCCCAGAATTCGTCGGAAAGTGCGGAATGAAATTTTTTTAATGGGAATAGAATTTCTTCTCTAGGTTCCCAGGTTACCCTGCTATGTCCGAGATGCAGCGTGAAGCTAAAAAACAAATATTATTTCAGTTTTCCACTGAGCCAACTTTTGTCAATACGATTTCTACACATACAAAAGTTATTTACAAAAATAAATTGGGAACCTATTCACAGCAGATAATTAATTACATAAAAAGTGGACCTCTAAAGCACTCTCTAGCTTTCCACTTTAATTTCACGCTTCGAAAGTAAGCAGGAAAATGTTCCAAAGTAACGTTTTTCTTAAGATTATAATTCTCTAAAGGTTCTATGAAGTTGCTAAGTAAAGATGTTATAGAGAAAAATGTTTTTGCTAAAATGAAAGCGCCCAAATTTAATGATTTATTTAGTTTTATAAAGCAAATATAACATAATTACATTTTAATTTCAGATATTTTAAAATGCCTTGAGGCTATATAGGTGTAGTGGAACAATGTTTTACTGTAGACACAATGAGTGTAGGTTGAATCCCCACGGGGGAATGATATTTGTTAATTTTACAGCTCTGGCACAACTAAGTGCGGCGTTGAGTTCCGCCTCATAAGCGTTTTAAAAATTGGTCTGAATTAGGAGAACTGAGGCAACAGGACTCGACATCTATCTAGTTATGGTATGTTTGTTAATGATATTATAACTTATAAACTATATAGATGATGTTCAGAGGGCAGTCGTAAGCACGATAGGCTGCAGGTTCGAATCTTACTCTTTCTCTTATCTTCTTATCTTACTCGAGGAAATGAAATATTTAATATTTTGAATTCTTCGTTAGTTAGTAAAACGTGACGTTAAGATCTGCCACTCAACATGCCTCTAGAATTCGGTGGAAAGTGGAGAACGAAAGTATCTTAATGGAAACGAAGTGTCTTAACACTAGGATTCCTCTGCGCACCCTGCTAAGTGCGGAATACAGTGTAAAGTTAATAAAAGAAAAATATATATTTTTTTTTCATTTTTTCATATGTGAATAACATCTAAAAAATAATAAACCAATTCTATTTAGTCTGATAGAAAAAAATCCTGTTGTTGTCTTACTATAGAAAAGTAAATATGAAAGTGTAGATTATATCAGAAACACATTTATTTCATTGATACAAGTACATACAGTGTAAGTTTTATGAGGTGGCATTCAGACGAATGCCACCTCAGTCTACCCGTGACCACGGACTACTGCAAATTGTTCGAAACGTCGGTTCCAAAAATGTATAAAAATACAAAATATACGCGATTAATCCGGTTAAAATAGTTTCATTTAAATGTAAGTTTTATATTTTAATCCCCACAAAAAATCGTACCTTTTTTAAACATTTTTTTAAAGTGTTATTCCTCACTTAGGAAAGAAAAATGCTTATTTAGAAAACGTATAAAAATTTGAACGTAGTTGGACTCGAACCCGCGCCTCCTGGAAACCGACCAGGCGCTCTGGCCACTAAGCCATACGTTCTCATCGAGCTACGTCGAATACGTAAATAAATCGTACCTTCTAAAAGATATTATTTAGCACATTCTACTTTGTTCTACGTTCAAATGCTCTCTTGGCATATACTAAAGAACAAAAGCAGTGTTCGTCTTACTATAACGGTATGTTATAGCGTCAAAGTAAACAGATTTGCATTTTCTTCTCAAGTTCAATTGTACTTAGGTACTTATACGTGAAACGTGTAGCACATTAAATCTCTCCGCCATATTCCTATTACGTTCTGTTCTTTTCTGTTCTTTAATTACGGCATTCCGAAAGACAATAAAACTTTATTTTAGTTGTTTTTCTATATATTTAGTCATTTATAACGAAAAAAGGAGTAATAAAGCCAAATGAACTAATATATATCTTTTCAACTACTAGAAGATGAACTAACGAATATATTTTATCTATCTTTTAAAGAGAATGGCTGAAATGCGCCATTAAAAAAATAAATGCTTCACCCACCAATGCTTCCGAACCAATTTCAGGATTGTACAACTTAGAAAAGTTGACAAACTTAAGTTTGCGGGCGTATGCGTTCATTTTGTATGAAAGGAACTGCAATCATAAGGCTTTTAACATTTTTAAAATGTTATTCCAAACTTAGAAAATTTTAACTTTACTTCTAAATAAGTAATTATTAGGTTGTTTTTTTTTCTATGAGACACCAATAATTTTCACATTTCGGATTTTATTATTAGTTTTCATTTTGTACAAAATTTATTATTGTCGGTGCATGGAAAGTATCATATAGGTTTTGATTATACAGAGAATTTCATGCAATGCACCAAAAACGATGCATAAATGTTATTTAACGACAGACGGACAGACGGGCAACAAAGGAATATACGGAACCCTTATAATTCTATAAAGGTTCCATTTATTCCTTTTGAGGTACGGAACCCTAAAAAAGATTTAATTTTGATTATATATTTTGCTTACAATAAATTATATATTTAAATACTATAAATGTACACATTCTACGTTAATGTTATCTTATACCATTCTACTATAATAACATTAATTTTGAATTCAAAGATTCCTATTTAACATTTTCTACAGACGTCGTTAGCTAACGTCAATATAGTCAGTGCCGTTTCTAAAGACATTGAATATAAAATTGTGTTCATTTTATTTTTTCTACATTACAAATATAAAGAATTGATATTACATTTTTTCTCATTTAGTAGTTAGTACATATATTTTGTTATAAAATGTAGAGAAGAATACTGTAACATTCTCTTCATTTTCTTTGGAGAGATAAAACACTACATATTACAACTTTTCACGTGTCACAAACATGTTTAATTTTTACCCAATTTTTTTTCTTTTTATTCAATATAGATTAAACTAAACAATTAAGTTATATATATTTTTTTATTAAAATAAAAGAGACACCAAATTCTTCGCTCTGGCACCAAGGCAAAAATCCGGCGTTGAGTTCCACCACTCAACACGCAATGCCTCGAAAAATAGAAATTCGACGGAAAGTGGGGAACGGAGTGTCTTAACATTATTTTCCCTCTGTCTACCGTGCTATGTGTGAAATACAATGTAAAGCCGATTTATTATTATTTTTTCAATAAAAGAATCAAATCCAAAATACATGAAATATATTAAATATTAAAGGAGAAACTAAATGACGCGAAAGAAAATCTAGGCTTCCAAGAAATATCCATTTCAATGGCTACGCTTTGAACTGTCAAGAATAGAGACAGGCGACGGCTCTACCTATCATTAATGACAAAGTATAGCTCTGTGGTTTTCTAGGCTAAGGAGGGATTAAGGTTTGATTGGCATTTCATAGTCTCCAGTCAACGTAAGAACGTCGTTGAGCGCCGCATTACCTGCTCTTTGTAGGGGCTGGCTGGCTGTGTAATTTTGAAGCGTACTCCTTGCTATATCACATATTTTACCTAGTTTCGTTTCACTTTACGTGAGAGATTGTAAATATGTGAGATTATTTCTTTTTTTCAGCGAGAATTTCTTCTTATGTTTTTGTTTGTGTTTTTGTGACTATTGAGATATGTAGTTAAAATATTTTTGTTCTTTCCCGCTTCCCGCAGGGTAAGCAGAAGGAACCTAGTGTTTATACACTCCGTTCTCCATTTTTCCCCAAATTTTGGAAACATTGTGAAGAAATTGAACGCCGCGCTTCGCTTCCTTACCAGAGCGAGAAAATTAAAATATTAAATAATTTATTTGCAGGGTAGGCAGAGGGACCCTAGTGTTAAGACCCTCCGTTCCCCACTATCTGCCGGATTCTGGAGGCATTGCGTGTTGAGTGGCAGAACTCAACAGGAATCGAACCCACAACCTGTCGGTTTTACAGTCATACTTTGTGCCACTGCGTCACGACTGGCCTCAGTTAAGAAGATACTTCAAATTTGTAACTATCATAGATTGTATCATTTCTTGGTAGCTTTTACATATATATATTTTAAAGATTCAGTTTTTTACAATAATATACAAATACACACCTAAATTATAATCAAAATTTTAACTTTTCTGAAGATGAGTGATGACTACTACAAAAGGAAACGGCAGCCCGCCTCGAAGGAGACGCCATTATGTGCACAATTAAACCTTTTGTGCGAACTCCATTCACTAGAGAATAATTAATATTGTGATGCGATTGTGTTGACGGCAAGCTCCAGACCTAAGTCTATGTTGAGATTATAACTTGTATTTTTTTTCACTATTGAGTCTTTAAAAATAAATTTGTCTTTATCAGCTTCACGCTGTATCCCGTACACAGCAGGCATGCCTCCAGAATTCGCCAGAAAGTGAGGAACAGAAGTGTCTTAACACTTGATTCCCTCTGCCTTCCCTGCTGTGTGCGTGATACAGTGTGAAGCTGTATGGCTGGTGACTGTATTTGATAGTGTGAAAGTTACTGTTAAATCTCCTCCTCGACTCCAGAACGAAGAAATAGAAATATATATTTAAACAAATATTTCATCTCCTCGAGTGGGGATCGAAGCCACAACCATACTTTGTGCCTCTGCACCACGACAGGCCTCTTACTATTTTTATCTATTCTAATATTTCGTCTAAAGCAAGTTATAAGACGAGAAACTATAGTTTAAGCTCTAAAAAGCAAAGATTCCTCCCTTGCATTATTTCTACATCATTTACTACGTAACACGCTCACGACACTTCGAAGGAACGAAGTGAGCGTTTGTCACTTAACTCCTTTAGTGAGAACTCGCGACAAATTGTGAAATGGTACAAGGAATACTCGTATTATGCTGAATTTCAAAAATAACTGGAAGAAAGGTGTCATCCTTAGAAACCTATTAGTTGGATATAAAAATATATTATATTTCTTCATGTTCATATTATATTTTTTTATATTTTACATCTATATAAAAAAATCAGCTTCATCTGCACACTACAGGGTAGGCAGAGGGAAGCTAGTGTTAGGACACTCCTTTCGCCACTTTCTGCCGAATTCTGGAGGCATTCGTGTTTGTCCTCGACACCAGAGCAAAGACATGGAAATATAAATTTAAGTAAATATTTCATCTCCTCGAGTGGGGATCGAACCCACAACCAGTCGGTTTTACAGTCACACTTTGTGCCCCTGCGCCACGACTGGCCTCTACATAATGTTTATGTTACATACGTTATATATTTAGAAAATATTGGAATATAAAACCACAACCATCACCTTTTA
Source organism: Heliconius himera (assembly GCA_021202915.1). Taxonomy (NCBI): domain Eukaryota; kingdom Metazoa; phylum Arthropoda; class Insecta; order Lepidoptera; family Nymphalidae; genus Heliconius; species Heliconius himera. The sequence goes on along the minus strand of JAJHJA010000176.1, from coordinate 33,612 downwards.
GTCATGTTTGTATCACTTCATAGCCAATTATTCTATATATTTTTTAAATTAGGAACAATATAATTTGAAGCCAGAGACCAGTCGTGGCGCAGGTGCACAATGTGTTGTGAGTCTCAACTCAAGGAAATGAAATATTTATTTGACTTTATATTTTCATTTCTTCACTCTGGTGTCGAGTCAAAGCGCGGCGTTGAGTTTCGCGACTCAACACGCAATACCTCCAGAATTGGGATCAATATAAACCTAAACAAAACCATAACATTTATAAGGTGTTTTTAAATATGTTAACAATTTTGTGAATCTCCTTTTTATATTGGCTATAATTATATTAAAATCGAAATCTATTTATTTTTCAACGCAATTAGTTAAATTAGAAAAGAGTAAGAATATATTAAAGATCAGTATTTTCTAAATACAAATAAACTTCTGTAGGCAACTTCCACTGTTTTGTTATGAGATCTAATTAACATCAAGAAAAGAAGTTGATCACTAGCGTTACCAATTACGATTAAACGAGCCAGTACATACTCCTATATAATATTATGTAGAATTGTGTTGAGTACACATAGTAAAGAAAAAAAAAGACAAAAAAAGCAAAAAATAAAGATAAGTTCGTATTTTTTTAACCTCTTCGTATCTCTTACATACAGTGGAATAAAAAGAGAACTCAAAGTGTTCAGACACTCCATTTTCCACTTTTCCCACTTCACAGTCCCATTACATTACATTACATTATATTTACCGTTTTCATTCCATTACATTACATTTAACTATTTTAAAAACATAGTACGATAAAACTAAACAGCCATCGCTAGGCATAAAATTCAATTTCATATAGCTATCTGCGAAAGTAAAAGAAATAAAATCCAGTTCCATTGGAACTTCGATAGCAGGAGTTCGAAACATCGACGTGTCGCAAACTACAGGGTGCCCGTTTGTTTGGTTTAGGTTTGGATGTGCTCTGACGTAATCCTGACGCGACAGTCCTCTGGGAACGTGGATTTTAAAGGTTCATTGATAAAATTTTAAATTTATATATAAAATATGCAAAAAATATACTTTGAATTAACTGTCGTATTAATTTGTTTTGAATAGCGTGTTAAATGGCGGAACTCAACACCGCGCTTTGCCTAAACACCAGAACGAGAAATCTAAATATTTAATACCACCTAACATGTCGCCCTACGCCACGACTGGCCTTATATTTGCTTTGTTTAATTCGATATATATTTTATGAGAGATAACATACATTTTTCACATACATTTGAAAAATCTATCTATGCTCATATTATGAATCTGGATAATTTAGTTTGTTTATTTGAACATGTTAATCTCAGGAAGCACGGTTTTACTGTCATCGAGAACGGCTTATATGCTACATTATATAAAGTTAATCGTGTCGATGTGACTTGTATGTGATTGCGTATTGAATGGAGGAGCTCAACGCCGTAGTAGCAGTATTATACTGATATAAATATATTAGTTGATATTATTAGAGGCCAGTCGTGGCGCAGGGGCATAAAGTATGACTGTAAAATTGACTGGTTGTGGGTTCGATCCCCACTCGAGGAGATGAAATATTTACTTAAATTTATATTTCCAATTCTTCGCTCTGGTGTAGAGGACAAGCGCGGCGCGCAAACACGCAATGCCTCCAGAATTCGGCAGAAAGTGGGGAACGGAGTGTCTTAACATTAGGTACCCTCTGCCTACCCTCCAGTGTGCGGGATACAGCGTGAAGCTGATTGATTTAAAAATGTATGTATACATAACAGTTTCGCTTATATGGCAACACCGACCACGAGACGAAGCATCTGAACCACTAAGAAGAATCATTAAATTTTGATTGGCCTTTCATAGTCTTGGGCAGTGTAAGAACATCGTTAAGTTTAGTGTTGCCACAAATCGCCTGCTTATTGCCAACTGGAACACTGGTACGGATATAAAGGCCGACATATACTCGGTTAGCACTTCTTCCTTAAGACATTACCCATTAAAGTGAACTTTTACTGTCTTGTTATATTACTACTACAAACGATTTAATGAATATTGTGAAACTTAGTAAAATCTTGTAAGTTTATGTGCCTCTTTTGTCTCATACGTGATTTGCTTGGATTTTGTAAGATTATTGTGGTTATTATAATGAGAAATTAGATTTTTTAAAGTAAAAGACAGAATTGAAATGTTCTTTTAATAGAAATTGAAATATAGCATTATATATATATATATATATATATATATATATATATATATATATATATATATATATATATATATATATATATATATATATATATATATATATATATATATTTTAATTTCGCTATTGCTTTTTTTAATTTAACTTCAAACAGCATTTCGGGAAAACCATTACCTTCTTAATTTTGATGTTCTAATAAGGATCAGATAGCACAGTTATTTATTAAACGAAAAATATAACGTAAGTATTTATTTAAATCTTTATTAAACTAGCAATTTATTGGTAAAACAGTATGAAATAAATACAAATAAGTTTCTACATCTACAATATAAAGTTACGAGTAGAACTATTCATTACACTCCGTTTTAAACAAAATTACAAAAAAAAGTGTTGAGTGGCGAAACTCAACGCCGGGCTTTTTTTACCTTGATGCCAGAGTAAAGAAATGAAAATATTAACATTTAATAATTCATTTCCTCCAGTGGTAATCGAACTCACAACCGTCACGTTACTGTCTTGTGCCTCTGCGCCACGACGACCTCAGTCAGCAGTTTCTTAGAAAAATAATGTAAAACCAAATAGATTTCTATATCTCGAGAACGAAGTTGCTAGTAGAACTATTAATTACAATTTCTTCAAACAAAATTGCTACGTCAAATGCTGTAATGCAAAATATACGTGGAACAGAACTATAACTGAATTTAAAATAACCAGCTTCACGCTATGTCCTGCACGCTGCAAGGTAGGCTGAGAGAACATAGTGTTAATACACTACGTTCCCCACTTTTCGCTCAATTATAAGAGGCATTGCGTGTTGAGTGGCGGAATTCAATACTGTCTTGTGCCTCTGCGCCACAACGGCCTCAGTCAGCTGTTTATTTAAAAAATAATATAAATCCAAATATGTTTACGCTGCAAGGTAGGCAGAGAGAACATAGTGTTAATACACTACGTTCCCCACTTTTCGCTCAATTATAAGAGGCATTGCGTGTTGAGTGGCGGAATTCAACACTGTCTTGTGCCTCTGCGCCACAACGGCCTCAGTCAGCTGTTTATTTAAAAAATAATATAAATCCAAATATGTTTACGCTGCAAGGTAGGCAGAGAGAACGTAGTGTTAATACACTCCGTTCCCCACTTTTCGCCGAATTATATAAGAGGCATTGCGTGTTGAGTGGCGGAACTCAACGCTGTAACAGTCACATCCTGTGCCTCTGCGCTACTAGAGCTGTTTATTTGAAAAATAATATAAATCCAAATAGATTTCTACATCTCGAGAACGAAGTTGCTAGTAGAACTATTAATTACAATTTCTTTCAAACAAAATTGCAACGTATTTTACGCTGTAATGCAAAATTTCGTACGCCGAACAGAACAGAACTGTAACTGGATTAAAAGCTGTATATAATACCCAATGCTGAGTTGCCTCAGTTTCACGGCGAAGTTTTCGACAGATTGTTGCAAAATTAATTAATTTACAAAGAAATTTATTTATATTTTACGTAGGTAGAGCTTTGAGAGCAAATTTTACTTTATAAATACAGTTATATAGATGTAAGTCTTTACCGATTATCGGTTTTAAGATGGAAAGGAGCTCGTATTAGAGTTAGAATTAAATATATAAATGAATACTTATACTTCCGTTCACCAGTCAACTTAGAATTGTTTTTAAGTGAACTTTTTTTATCTGCTTCACGTTGTATCACAGAGCAGGGTAGGGAACCTAGTGTTGAGACACTCCGTTCCTGACTTTCCGCCGAGTTCTGAAGTATTGCGCCACTCACCAGAATGGCGGAATTCAACGCCGCGCTTTGCCTCGACAACAGAGCGTAAAAATTAAAATATAAATGTAAATAAATATTTCATTTCCTTTAATCGAACCTACAACCAGTCGTTTTTACAGTCACACTTTGTGGCCCTGCGCCACGACTGGCCTCACTGATTTTTAATGGACTTTTATCAAATAAAAAAAACAGTCAAATGCGAATCGAACTCACATACTAAAGTTCCCTACCAATTTCAGAATTGTATTTCAACTGGAAGTAAATTTTAAGTTTGAAATTGTTTTTTTTTGTAGTAATTTTGCGGAAATATACACAAATGTTATCTCGTTTATAATCACTGATTGTACAATAAAAACGTATGAGCTTTCCAACTATTTTCTTTATATAAATTTCATAAATTTCCTAACTTTACCCTTGGAGCTCCCGTTAACATTAAACAATATTATATCGCACTTGCAAGCAAACAATATTTTTATATATTATATTGTTAGAAATCGGAAGCAGTTATCGTTTTAAAAAAAAACCAATAAAAACTCATATCGTCTATATGTTTCTAAACTATTTGTAAAGAGATACTATATAAATGCAATAAGTGATATGTTTCACCTACTAACAATACTTCACACTAGTTTCCTTCCAATAAGGGCCGTTGCCTACCAGCAACTACCCCCGATTGACACAATTCCACTGCTTTTCTCATCTTTTTCACCAACATCTACCCTCTTTTACACAAGTACGCTAACAATATTGTATAGAATAATACTACTTACACGTATTTCCATGTACCCAAATTAAATTAAATTTTACTCAAATGTAGACTAAAATAATTAAATCGTACAAAACCAAAGGAAATCCAAATACAAAGTCTGAGAATAATTTTAAATTAAAGATTAATTTAATAGATTTCAGAAACAGAAGTTGGGCTATAAATTTTCATGAACTTGAAAAGCTTGTTATTAGCTTGAAGGTTGGAGACGGATTACATTGAATTTAATGTATTTTCGATAATTTTATATTGTTTTCTTTTTTTTAAGCGTCACGCTGTACTACACACAGCAAGGTAGACCGAAGGGGGACCGAAAGAAGGGGGAACCTAGTAGACAGAGGGAACCTAGTGTTAAGACACAATTTTCGCCATTTTCCGCCGAATTTTGGAGGTATTGCGTGTTGAATGCCAGAGAATACCACACAAGAAGAAAGAAAATGGATATATTAAATATTTAATTACCTCAAGTGAAAATCGAACCCTTTCTTCCCCCCATTCTTTTTATGTTAAGAAAAACAAAAAATAGCCTTTGAAAATTAATAGTTATAGTTCCTAAAAACATTGACGTAAATTCTTTCAGTTTAAAATGGATTGAATGGATGGCATTGCGTGTTGAGTGGCGGAACTCAACGCTGTAACAGTCACATCCTGTGCCTCTGCGCTACTAGAGCTGTTTATTTGAAAAATAATATAAATCCAAATAGATTTCTACATCTCGAAAGCGAAGTTGCTAGTAGAACTATTAATTACAATTTCTTTCGAACAAAATTGCAACGTATTTTACGCTGTAATGCAAAATTTCGTACGCCGAACAGAACAGAACTGTAACTGGATTAAAAGCTGTATATAATACCCAATGCTGAGTTGCCTCAGTTTCACGGCGAAGTTTTCGACAGATTGTTGCAAAATTAATTAATTTACAAAGAAATTTATTTATATTTTACGTAGGTAGAGCTTTGAGAGCAAATTTTACTTTATAAATACAGTTATATAGATGTAAGTCTTTACCGATTATCGGTTTTAAGATGGAAACTAGCTCGTATTAGAGTTAGAATTAAATATATAAATGAATACTTATACTTCCGTTCACCAGTCAACTTAGAATTGTTTTTAAGTGAACTTTTTTTATCTGCTTCACGTTGTATCACAGAGCAGGGTAGGGAACCTAGTGTTGAGACACTCCGTTCCTGACTTTCCGCCGAGTTCTGAAGTATAGCGCCACTCACCAGAATGGCGGAATTCAACGCCGCGCTTTGCCTCGACAACAGAGCGTAAAAATTAAAATATAAATGTAAATAAATATTTCATTTCCTTTAATCGAACCCACAACCAGTCGTTTTTACAGTCACACTTTGTGGCCCTGCGCCACGACTGGCCTCACTGATTTTTAATGGACTTTTATCAAATAAAAAAAACAGTCAAATGCGAATCGAACTCACATACTAAAGTTCCCTACCAATTTCAGAATTGTATTTCAACTGGAAGTAAATTTTAAGTTTGAAATTGTTTTTTTTTGTAGTAATTTTGCGGAAATATACACAAATGTTATCTCGTTTATAATCACTGATTGTACAATAAAAACGTATGAGCTTTCCAACTATTTTCTTTATATAAATTTCATAAATTTCCTAACTTTACCCTTGGAGCTCCCGTTAACATTAAACAATATTATATCGCACTTGCAAGCAAACAATATTTTTATATATTATATTGTTAGAAATCGGAAGCAGTTATCGTTTTAAAAAAAAACCAATAAAAACTCATATCGTCTATATGTTTCTAAACTATTTGTAAAGAGATACTATATAAATGCAATAAGTGATATGTTTCACCTACTAACAATACTTCACACTAGTTTCCTTCCAATAAGGGCCGTTGCCTACCAGCAACTACCCCCGATTGACACAATTCCACTGCTTTTCTCATCTTTTTCACCAACATCTACCCTCTTTTACACAAGTACGCTAACAATATTGTATAGAATAATACTACTTACACGTATTTCCATGTACCCAAATTAAATTAAATTTTACATAAATGTAGACTAAAATAATTAAATCGTACAAAACCAAAGGAAATCCAAATACAAAGTCTGAGAATAATTTTAAATTAAAGATTAATTTAATAGATTTCAGAAACAGAAGTTGGGCTATAAATTTTCATGAACTTGAAAAGCTTGTTATTAGCTTGAAGGTTGGAGACGGATTACGTTGAATTTAATATATTTTCGATAATTTTATATTGTTTTCTTTTTTTTTAAGCGTCACGCTGTACTGCACACAGCAAGGTAGACCGAAGGGGGGAAACCAAAAAAAGGGGAAACCTACTAGACAGAGGGAACCTATTGGTAAGGCACTAATTTCTCCATTTCCCGTTAAATTCTGGAGGCATGTTGAGGCGTTTTGAGTGTCGGAGCAACGCCATGCTTTGCCTCAACACAAAAAGAAAGAAAATATTTTAAATATTTAATTACCACGAATGGAAGTCGAACCGTTTCTTTCCCCCGTTCTTTTAATATTAAGAAAAGTAAAAAATAATCTTAGAAAATTAATGGTTATAGTTCCTAAAAACATTGACGTAAATCCTTTCAGTTTAAAATGGATTTTCTCTTGATACGAGACATATCAGACAAACGGCCTCAGCTGTCTATCATACTAGACCAATAACAGCGTTTACGAGCCGGACGTAAGCTGTAAATGTGGAAACTGATCTAACCACAATGTATGGAGTGTCTCATTACGGCGACGTACTTTGAACGTCGCTATCAAAATATGTACGTGAAGAGAAATTTGGGAAATAAATAACTGAATTATATGATGGCATTAAGATCAAAGGCTGTTGTGGCACAGGGGCGCAAAGTATGACTGTAAACGTGACTGATTGTGGATTCAGTCCCCGAGGGAATGAATTATTATTTCTTAAGATTTTCATTACTTCGCTCTGGCATCAAGGCAAAATCCTGGCGTTGAGCTCCGCCACTCAACACGCAATGCCTCTAAAAATTCGGCGGAAAGTGGAGAATAAAGTGTCCTATCACTATGTTCCCTCTGCTTACCCTGTAGTGTGCGGAATACAGCGTCAAGCTGATTTTGACTGTAATTTGTATTATATTAAGATCCGGTATTGGTGCTTAATATAAGCTTGGTACCAGGGCGAAGAAATTGAAATATGAATATATAATAACTCATTATCCCGACCAGGGATCGAATCCAAAACCGTCGCGTTTCACAATCACACACTTGTCACTCCTCCTCCTCACTCCTTCGCCACGACCGCCTCAATTATCGATTTTGTTGTAACTAAGACAAACAACAAAATGAATTATTACGTAATTCATGTATAACAACTATAACGAAGTATTTTATCCATTCCAGGTTATCCCATTCGAGAAGCCCAGAACTGAAGAGGAATAGGTATTCCTCTTCAGTTCTGGATATGAGAGGATCCATTGGGATGAGAAGTGGAATACAAGCCGTACATGAAAGCGGTAAGGACCAGGAAGGGACTGGCTACTGGTACAACATGCGGAGAAACAGAGGACGCTGTCCAAAAAAAAATAAGGTGCTATAAAAAAAAATTATACTAAAAATAATAAGACCAAACGAAGAAAACTTTATAACATGTTTCATTTAAGCTCTCCACGAATTTCATTCACTGAAGAGAGAATATAATTAATATTGTAATGCAATTACCTTGATGCTAACCGCAGGATCGTAGTTAGTACGTTACAGTATTACATTAAATGTATAATTTATTTGTTAATTAAATAATTTATTTACTTTGCGGTCTACATATAAGATGGTATGTTGTTAAGTGAAATAAGAGCTGTGTGTTTTGATATAATTAAATTTGTTTAATTATATAAAGAAATTTTAATTTAAAAACAAAATTAGAAAGAATTCACCAGAAAGTGGAATGTCTTAATGGGTAAGTAGTGTCTTATAGTAGTGAAGCTAAAAAGTAGAAAACATTATTCATCAATTATTATTTCTTTTATTACAATTATTTTGGCTTCCCCGTCCAAGAAACTAAAGTGCAGTGTTGAGTTCCGCCAGTTAATATGCAACGTCCCGAATTCGGACTTCCGTCTGCTGTCCAGTAAAGAACGAGTGTTGAAAATAACTCTACCCACACACAGCAAGGTCAGGCAGAGAGGGACGAGTGTTAATTATTAAGACACTCCACTCCCCACTTTTCACCAAACTCTGTAGACATTGCGTATTGACTAGCGGAACTCAACGCCGCGCTTTACCTCGTCACTAAAACAAAGAAATAAAAACATTAACTATTCAATTTAAACAGCAAATTTATCTTAATTTTAAAGAAACAAGAACAATATTAGAAGAAGCGTTAGAAAGCAATGCGTCATTTCTATCTGTTAAGTGAAAGGCTCATTAGATTGCAGTTAAAAAGTCATTAATCGGTGATAAACGGGGGCGAAACAAAGGGTGGTCGGGGGTGCTAATGAGCCCACAGTTAAAAGGTGCGATAACGCTTTGATTGCATAGCTCGTGCGGTCTCTTTTAATTGCAAATCTGGACTGCTTTTACAATTTTAACTGTGACGCGACGGTTGTGGGTTCGAGCCCCATTCGAGGGATGAATTATTATTTATTAATATTATCATTTCTTCGCTCTGGCAGTAAGGCAGACAGATCGGCGTTGAGTTTCGCCATGCAATACGCAATGCCTAGAAAAATTTGGCGGGGAGTGGGGAATAGAGTGTTTTAATAGAGGTTTCCTCTGCTGATCCTGCCTTATGCGGGATACAGCGTGAAACTGATTGACGTGTACTGTATTACAATTACATATACCTAGGTTGGAATAAATACATATAAAACAGAGATAAAATTAAAATTATTAAATGGCAGGAAATCCAAATGCTAAAACTATGATATACTTAATTTTTACGATTCTTATTATTTTATTACTATAGAATATATTACTAATATATAAAAAAATTACAACAACAGTTATTGTTTGCTATAAAGATTAATTCAGGGCGTCGTAACGCGACGGTTGTTGGTTCAACTATGAGTTCGAGGAGCGAATTATATTCATTTTTTGTTTGTCTTAGCAGACCACCGCTATACTGCTCATAAACTGCGGCGTTTAGTTCCGCCACTCAACATATATTATTAAAAAAATCAGCTTCACGCTGTATCCCGCACATAGCAGGGTAGGCAGAGGGAACCTAGTGTTAAGACACTCCGTTCCCCACTTTCTGCCGGATTCTGGAGGCGTTGCGTGTTGAGTGGCAGAACTCAACGCCGCGCTTAACCTCGATTATATTATTAGAAATAGTATCTAAATATCTTAGGTCCTGCTCATGATCAATATTTGTAATCTCGTTTCAAAATAGGACTATTGAAGATTTTCTCAAAATTTTAACATTGTTTTTTTTTTGTAGATATTTTATAAAATTTATTTTAATATATTTTTAACCAAGCAATTAAGAACTTTGAATACTAAAGTATTTAATAATACATAGTCATATTAGGCAAATTATAAACGCTTTTAAAAGCTCCAAAGTTTCACTAAACGTTGATATTAAATTAATTATACATGAGCTTTATAGCGTTTCAACAAGTACTTATTTTATCAATATTCAAGACCATTAGATTATTATTAGGTTTAAAATTAATTTAATTTAATAACTAAATCAATTTTTCACTAATATTCTAACATTCCAATTTAATTGTACGCTATAGTATGTTCGAACGGTATGAAAATTCTATATGAAAATATGTTTTGTAACTCGTGAATAAATAATTATTTTTTATTATAAAATTATAAATTGGTTTGTATTTTTTTTTAGCTTAGCGTATGTTCTGTAGTTATTACGCCCAGTGTCACGACACTCCGTTTTGGCCTAATTTCGAGACATTATATGGCTTAATGCGAATGTCACGCGCTTCATTCTTTTAACAATTTTACTTTATACTGACTTATTAATATTTTGATAAAATGTGCATAAGTATATACTTAATTTCCTTCTATTTAAAATATATTAAATATTAATTCGCACATATTATATTCGCGGCTCAGTGGAACAAAGTGTGACTGTAAACGCTACTGGTTGTGGGTTCGATATCTACTCGATAAAGTGAAATATTTATTTAAATTTATATTTCCATTTGTTCACTCTGGTGTCGGGGCAAAGACCGACGTTAAAATCCGCCACTCAACAGGCAATGTCTTCAGAATTCGGCAGAAAGTGAGTAAAGTCTTAACACTAGGTTCCCTCTGCCGACCCTGCTGTGTGCCGGGATACAGCGTGAAGCTAATTTGATTTGTTTAGATAGAAGTAACAATAATATGACCTTATAGGTATATGTATAAAAACATTTATAACCTTAATTAAAGTTTCTAGATCTGGCTGGGACAAGAAGCATTAGCTCCTGCAGTACGAAACGTCTCTAAAAAGAAAGTAGAAATAGAAATTATAATAATTAAAAAAACTATCAAATTATAATAATGATGTTGCTTTTACCTTCCTGGTTAGTTACTTAGAAGTTATATATTTAAAAAAAAAAAGAATACAGGCAAACCGTGCCACTGAAAACGCGTTGAGTTCCGCAACTCAACACGAAATGCCTCGAGAATTCAGCGCAAAGTAGAAAACGGAAGCGTCTTAATGGGAATAAAGTGTATCAAAATTAGGTTCCCAGGTACCCTCCGCTATGTGTGAGCTACGGTGTGAACCTGAAAAAAGTATATTTAATAGTTATATTTTTTCATATAAACACTCGAAAAAAATTAAGTTTTCCATTTAATTTTGGTACACAATGTTTATTTAGGTTTAAGTATTTAGGGTAGTAGTGTCCCTTGTTGACATTTACAACTCCCCTAAATCACGCTCATATGAGCGACATATGTACAACACTATTTAATCGATTAATTTCATTCATTCTATCGCAAAGTTTTTTTTTTTCTCGGGCTATAATGTCATTTATTTTTTTCAAATTTTGACGTAGCTTGATAAGAACATAGGCAGCCTTAGTGGTCAGAGCGCCTGGTCGGTTACCAGGAGGCGCGGGTTCAAGTCCTGCTATGTTAAAATTTTTATACATTTTCTAAATAAGTATTTTTCTTTCCGAAGTGTGGATTCACACTTTAAAAATGTTAAAAATATTTAATAAATAGCATTCTCTCTTGCCAGACGATAATTCTTAGTAATTATCTTTGGGTAGCGAAAATTTGTAAAAATCTCCCTACAGAGATGCTAACAACACAAATAAGTTAAAATCTATATATATAAAAGGACTTGTGCTGACTGACTGAGGTAAGACGCACGCAGAGCCGTAACCGCTGATGGCAGAAACGTGAAATTTGGGCAGATGTTTATTTTCATATTCTGGACATCCACTAAGGGATGAAATAGGGGTTAAAAGTTTGTATGGTAAATTTTTTTAATCTGTACCGATTTTTATAAAATTTGAAATTCAGACTCTTAAAAATATTTCATTGAACACGTGTTTCATGGTTTTTAAGAATTCACCCCCTAAGGGTTCAAATAAGGGGTTGAAAGTTTATATGGAAAAATCTTTAAATTGCCACCGATTTTTATAAAAAATTAAATTCAGACTGTTAAAAATATTTTATTGAACATGTGTTTCGTGGTTTTTTTAGAATTCACTCCTAATAAGCGGGCGAAGCCGCGCGCGCCCTCTAGTAAGCGTATAAAAATTTCGACGTATTTTGATGAGAACGTATGCTATAACTTCAGAGCGCCTGGTCGTTTTCCAGAAGGGGCACGAGTTCGAGTTTCTCGTTCAAATTTTTATACGTTTTTTAAATAAGTATGTATATCTGTTATTATACACTGTCATTTCGTACAGAGACACACAGAACAATTTTGGAATTCGGAAATCAAACTTCGTATTTTTTCTAATTAGCCCTAAAATACGGGCTATTAGTACTAAAACACTCCAACGACTAGAATCTGAAACGATAATGATTTAAGCATATATCAAGAATTATCGTGATAATTGAACTTTTTTAGTTTTATTCTCAATTCTCAATATACTACATAAATATACGTGTATAAAATTGCATATGATCAGAATATTCCTAGAAAGTTATCTGCTATAATATCTTATATTCCACTGCACCACAACGATTTAATATAACAAACTTGGATAAACTTTTGGAACGCTCTTAAGCATCGCAGAAAACATAAACAAGCATACGGCGCTTAACACTAAGTTATAAGCAACTCAATTAAAGAAGTAAACTAAGGAACTTACTAGATCAAAGCTGACTTGGACAGAAATCTAGTGAATCACCAAGACACATAATATTATACTATATTTTAATAAATATTTACAATACAGGTTGTGTGTTCGAACCCCTCCAGGAAATTAAATATTTATTGTTTTCATCTGTTTGCTCTGGTAAAGAGGCAAAGCGCGGCGTTGAGTTACGTCACTCAACACGTAATGTCTACAGATATCGTCGAAACGTAGAGAATGGAGTGACTTAACGCTAAGTTTTCAGTTTCACTCTGCCTATCACGCTACGTGCAAGATACAGCGTATAAAAAAAATACCCGCGAATTTGTGAATTAAAAACTTCAATAAATAATAGTAGGCCACTCGTAGCACAGGGCGACAAAGTGTCTGTACATGCGACTGGTTGTGAGTTCGATCCCCACTCTAGGAAATGAAATGTTTATTTAATTTTATTTCGCCGCTCTGGTGTCGAGGTAAAGCGCGCCGTTGAGTTCCATCACTCAACACACAATGCCATCAGAATTAGGCAGAAAGTTGGTAACGGAGTGTCTTAACATAAGGTTCCCTCTGCCTGCTACTGCTGTGTGCGGGATACAACGTGATTTTTTACATAAATAAGATAATATTTATTCAGATATAGGATTACCTTACTTAATGACGTCAGTTCCACTAATAATTACATGTTAGAAAATGTATGTAAAATAAATTTATATCACACATTAATTTATTTCACCACAAATTTATTTACCAATGCATAATTTAATATTCCACTATAGATTCTATCAATTATAAGTTCTATCTGTTAACACATTAGCAATGGTCAATTTTAATCATAGATTGTAAAAAGCGATTTTGGAAAAATAAACAAATTTTAAAACTAAGCATCTATTATTGATCAGCTTCACGCTGTATCCCGCATACAGCTGTGTAGGCAGAGGGAATTTAGTGTTAAGACATTTCGTACCCGATTTTCAGCATTGGGTGTTGAGAAGCGGAGCTCAACGCTACGCTTTGCCTCGACACCAGAGTGAAGAAATTAAATTATAAATTTAAATAAATATTTCATTTCCTGGAGTGGGATCGAACTCACAACACACACTCGTGCCCCTGCGCCACAACTCTATCATTAATCAACAAAAATAAAATTTGAACCGAATTTAAAACGCACGAGACGACGAATCCTTAATCAACATGTCGGGTCTCAGAAGTTACGACATCTCAGCGACACAGCCAACGCTAAATGCAAATCCAGCGAAATAAGTCGAAGGCGATACCTATCACCAAACTCGCGTACGAATTGCGGAAAAAAATCCATTTAAATGTAGATTGTCTTCAGTAATACTTCCATTTGTTTTTGTTCCGGAGTCACCGCTGAGATACGGTTCGAGCTGGCAAACCGTTTTACGGCCGCACTACCTTTTACACCCTCACCTATTTCTTTACGTTTAAATAAGTAATCTCACTTATTATAACCCATTTTTCGTTCTTTCAACGTATTTTTGTGTCAAATTGGATATTTTTCATTGGAATTTTGTCTTTGTTCTCTGAGAATTCGTAGCGGAATTGCAATTGGCAAAAGCGAATATTATAATATTTGTTTTACGATACAAAATATTTTCTTAAGGCATCAATATTGTATACTAATATTATAAATGTGCAAGTTTGTGAAGGTGGATGTTTGTTCCACTTTTACACATAAACTAAATCAGATGAAACTTTACAGTAGTATAGCTTATACACCAGAAAAACACATAAACTACTATTACATAAATATATGATTAAATAGTATGATTTTGTGTAATTTGGCAACAACAAAAAATAAGTTAAAGTGGGCTGAGCCGTGTTTCTGATTTAACTGACTTTTGTTAAAGGAGGTTATCAATTCGACTGATTTTTTTTATATTATCTCAAACTTTTGAGACTGAGTGAAACGATTTTGATGATTCAATTTTATTCGAAAACTGATGCTTTCCGGATAGTCCCATTTTAATTTGGCAAGTGTCTAACAATGTATTCCTTAAGAAAATTACATAATTTGCATTATGTATGTGCGCGACTAATGGACAAATAACTAAATATCCCGCCAACCGGTAGTTTCGTTAGGTTCTGATTATGAAATCCGGATAAAGTCGGTTTTTTTTGTTAAAAAATATTTTACTTTAGAAACGACCTACTAATAAAAAAAATCAAAGAAACACATTTTCTTATTAAAAGAGCCGTCAAAGCCATCATTAACATTATTAACTTTCCACAAAAACCTAACATTTACAATACAAACAAACCGGTACATTTAAAATCAACCATTATAATTAAATTTAAATTAATAATATAATAAACAATACATGTACTTCTCCATTATAAATCACCATAATGTCTCCAACACAGCCGTAACTACATAATCAACATACATAATTGGACACCGAACAGCAATGTTGGATGTTGTCATCCATTCAGAGCGCGACTCGATTAATTGCACTTGTCCAGATATTAAGCTATTGAGGATGTAATATGGAACTATTACTGGGTATTGATAGTTTCCATTCAGGTCTCAAACGTGGGATAGTAAGACAATCGAAATAACAAATGAGGTTAGTCGTGGTGCAGGGGCACAGGTGTGTGACGCGACTGGTTGTGAGTTTGATCCCCGTTTGATGAAATTAAATATTTATTTGTTTTTATTTTACTCGCTCTAGTGTTGGGGTAAAACGCAGCGTTGAGCACTCAACACGCAATGGAAAATTCAAAACACCGGAAATGTGGAAATTAAGCTCAGCTGGAATACCACATCCCCAGATAATCCTTATCTTTATTCTTAATATGTCAATAGAAAGTAGTCATCATGCTCAATATTTTTCATTAAGGTGATATTTCGTTCTATATCAGGTAAGCCAGTGTTCAAAATCAATTATAAGGTAGATCCTGTTCAAGACAATATAAAACTATAATTGGTATACAATATAAAAGACCATATAAATCTATCAATCCATTCTAACTACAATATGATGTCTTTATATTTGTTTTTTTTTAGCTCAACGTCGTATCCCGCACACAGCAGGATAGGCTGAGAGGGAACCTAATGTTAAGACACCGTTCCCCATTTTCCTTACTTTCCCCCGACTTCCAGAAGCTTCGTGTGTTGAGTGGCGGAACTCAACGACGCACTTTTCCTCAACACCAGAGCGAAGAAATGAAAATATTAAATATTTCATTTCCTCGAGTGGGAATTGAGCCCACACTCACACTCACACATGTCGCACTTACAGTCACACGCCTGTGCCCCAGCGCCATGACTGGCCTCAGATACCTATTGAATTTTAATATATATTATTAATACGTACCTGTAGGATATCCAATAAAAGCATAATATCACGTTATGAACAATAATTAAGGAAATAGATGAAGCCGGCAGATAGCGGAAATGTCATCGGGAATAGATTTCGATTGGATCAGAAATAAATTCCTTGCGAACATTCTACGTACGACGTATGGCAATAACATATTTTTTTCCATTACGATGCAATCCGATGAATCATTGGTACGTTGAGCATTTCGCGCGTCGTCGTTGACCCATATATAGAAAATGTTTGCAAAATCGATTTAAGTTTGGAACGTAATCGATTTTACGCTTTGAATTTTTAATAATCATTATGTTTTTTGAAATATTGTGTTGAAATTTTATTTATTTGACAGTTTTTAGGAAATATGGTTCCATGCGCGACTATAAATTAACTTTGTTTTCCAATATACTGTGCAATTATGTTTTTATTATTTTTTTTGTAAATAGTAATTTATCATAACGAACTAATATTGCAATTTGATATTTAGTAAGGATGTAATTACTATAACAAACGCGTCGCTGTGTAAAATTATATTATTTATAAAAATACGTTTCCTTAGATTGGTTATAATATTTTAAAAAATCTTGTTAATATTATTTTATGATATTTACGAAAAATTGATTGGTTATTTTAGCATGTTTATGCACAAAATATATAATATTTAATTTAATACTTTTGACATTTTATTTACCTTTACTCGCAAGAAAAGGAGAACAATGTATGGTTATTTCGTATCTACCTATGGACTAGGTTCTCAGTTGGGGTAAGTGCGGTTTTTCCTATATGTTGCTCCAAAGTTTCCCTTATCCTCCAATAAAGATCCATAAAAGTTAGTTCGGCAGTTCCAGAGATAAGTCCGGAAAAACAAAGAGATAGACGTTTGTTGTGTTTTAGTATATTGTAAACAACTATATGGACTTGAAAACACATGGTTATGCTAACGAAATAGAGTCTGTCATGGCGCAGTGGCACAGCGTGTGACTGTATACCAAGCGGTTGAGAGTTTGATTCTTACTCAGGGAAATTAATTATTTAATATTTTTGTTTCTTCTAGTACTATAACAAAACGTAGGATTGAGTTCCACCACTCAACAACATGTCATATAATAATAATAATTCTGATTATAATATTTCAAACAAGAGTTCCCAGTAAGGGAAACAAAATTACTTAGTAATTGGCAACAAAAGAGCTGAAGAAGTCATAGGCGGCCACTTTAGTCGGCTCGAGTACGTTGCACAACGTGAATACGTAAACCTGACGTGCTCGTTATTTTTAACAATATTATTATATACAAACGTAATTATTAAATATATAAAAAAATATAGTATAATATATATAAATAGACAAATAGAGGGTATCGTGGCGCAGAGGCCCAAGCGGATAACTGTACCGCGACGGTTGTGGGTTCGATTCGCACTTGAGAAAGTTAATTATTGCTTATTTATTTTTTCATTTCTTTGCTCCGGTACTAAGTCGTGGCGTTGAGTTCCGCTAATCAACACAGCACGCCTCGAAAATTCGGCGAAAAGTGGGGAACGGAGTGTGTTAACACCAGGCTCCCTCTGCCTAGTCTTCTACATACGGGATTTTGAAAAAAATATATATAAACATTATAAGACAACTGTAATTATGTACTACTGTTACAAGTGATTTTTTTTTTCAATTTAAAAACACAATTATAATTTAATGATGTAAACATAAGCAACGATGTACAATTAAACATCGCAATTTAAATCTTTTCATACCAGACTTTTGCGTTACTAATTTAATAATTGATAAATTAATTTAAAAAAAAAAGGAAAACCGACTTCAAATAATGAACTAAAAATACAGTTGAATTGATAACCTTCTATTCTTACAGAAGTCGGTTAAAAAACAACGGTTAGCCGAAATTTCCCTTGGAGAGTAGACTAAAGTAGTGCTAATGAAAATTTTCCAAAATTTCAATTATCATTTCCCCCAGCTGGTATCGAACTCACAACTATCGATTGACATTTCACCACTACGCCAAGATGGCGCGTAATACCAACCGATAAATATCCGATGAGTCCGATCAAAAAAATATTAGCTCTCAGTAATATCACCAAGTAAACTCAACTTAGGGTAATGATGTACTTCAGTGAACTAGTTAACTTATTTAAGTAAAAAAGCTACTTCTTAAACGCTTAAAACCATTTTTATAACATTACCTTACTTTTTATTGAAGTTTTATCGGTTTTCTTTCTTCGTTAGTTGATGAAAAATAATCTAATTATTTTTTTTATTTTAATCGTAAAAATTCATATACTATATTTTAGATCAGTACACGATCTACCATCATAACAAATCATTCTTAATCTAGATCTGTATTTATAAATAAAAATGGTCAGTTGTGGCGCAGTGGCAAAAGCGTGACTGTAAAAGCAACAGGCTGTGGATCAGTTACCATCTCGAGGTAATTAAAAGTTTAATATTTTAATTTCTTCACTCTACAGTCGAAGCAAAGCGAGCACGCAACACCCCCAGAACGTAGTGTCTTAACTCTATGCTCCTTTTGCCTACCCTGCTACATGTGAGGTCGAAAAAAATATAAACGTCTAAATAAACATTTTCTTTTTAAGTTGAATCGCCTTTCAAATGTATTCCGGAACAGATATCGACAAGAGGCTTTGCTTAAATTGAAACATATTAGCGGAGAAAGGTTTACTTACTTACCTTATTTTAATCCTATCAACTACACAAATGTATGCGCAGGTATTCTATGTTATATGTGATTTTTTTATATTTTTTTTTAGCTTCACGCTGTACAGCGTATTTTTTTATATAAATCATATAATATTCATTCCTATTGTAACAGTATATACCTTGAGTATAAGTAAAAAATAAATAAATAAATAAAATAAAATATGCATGGCAATGCACATAAATAACATAGTTAATTATGAATAATACAAACTATATATTTTGAATAAAATATTAATCGAGACGTGTTCGTGTATTGTCGTCCCGAGTGTCGCGACCGTCGTTCCGTATATATAGGAGGTGGTGATGCTCGGAAGGCAGCGGTCGAGTCGAACTCTTAAGTACTACGGTACTAATAAATATGATGCACATAAAGACTCGTACCAAGTATATTATAAATATACTATAATAATTCGAAGCCTATGATGGCACGATCTTTTAGGATCGAATTTCTTATAAAGGCAATATATGTGTAGGAGCGACACATATTGTGGATCTTTGATCCATATTATAATATTGAATGTTGCTTGACGTCGCGAAGGCTGACGTGATGGGCTTATGCGAACTGTTATAGCGACATTAACTATGTCGTGGCTGATGCCGTCTCGCAGTATGCTCGCGATACGTAAGCTATGTTTGTATGGCGTTGGTCATTGATATATTATATACCACGTCTATGACTTGGTATACGAGTAGTAGGTGTGTGGTGCTTTATGTCCCAGCTCCGGTGTATGTAGTAGTGTCCGCCTGTCTCGTACGGGTGTGTGGTGCTATTTTATGTCCTGGAACTCTGGTGTATGTAGTAGTGTCCGCCTACGGTTCGAGACACGATTGTGGGGTGTGTGCCGTGCGTTTATTTAACATATCGGCCGCCTTGCGGTAGTGCGTTCGTTCCAACGACTTATATTGATCTCACAAATCAATCAACATCACGAATCACTATTCTAATACAATCTTAATATAAACAAGCGTAACAAGTACCTTCGGAAAGATCACACACAAACGTCCCGGAGGGTTCAACGAAGACTGTAAAGCCACGGTCTGGTCGGAACTCACGGTGTAGGGCGGGGAGGGGCCCGTACTCTTTCTTCCTCTTATTATAACTAGTTCGCAGTTATAGTGGAGGGGAAGATAGGACGCGCTCTTGGCTTATCTTCGGACGAGCTTCGAGTTATGACAATGTTATATTGTCGAGTCTACAGTTATCTAAATAACTGACACAAGAACAACTTCTGATGGCAAATATCTTATTAACCCTTAAATGCATGATGATGTATGTGTACATCAGTGTTTTCTTCTTTATATAATTTCTAAACGGTAATTCAAACACAGTATTTTTTACTTTTAATAGGTGCTAAAAATATCTATTTTAGTTTTTGAACGCAAACTTCAATAATATGTCAGTTCACTTTTTTAAATGTCAAAATTTGATAGCTTGGCGCGCAACACTTTCAAATACACACTTTTGCGGTTACATTGTAATTTCATTTTAGTGGATACTAAATAGTATTATTACGTGCAAAAATTGATTTACGAGAGAATAAAGGTAAGCAAAACACATTACGTTGTTTTTTTTAGAATACAATAACATTTTTTGTAAATATTTCTGCGGTATAATTGTGATGTAGAAATACATCACTATGCAAAACCGACAAGAAATAGTTTTAGTAAAGGAATAATATTTTTTTATTTATTTTTGACTTATTTATTATAGATACGTAATTTATTTACTCGATTTTTTTTTCAGAATGGCTCGTAAATTGGCAGATAGAGACATAATACAACTTTTAGCGGCTTTAGAGGATGGAAATATTTCTGACGATGGCTTGGAAGATGAAAATGAAGATGAAGAAGCTTTTTTTGCTAATGCAAGAGAAATTATTCGAGAGTTGGGGGACGAGGATGCAGAGGGCCATGAAGATCCTACCTATAGTGATCCACCACTGGTTCAAGATCTGCCTGGCTCATCAAGTGAAACTATTATTTCATTACACATGAAAGAAGAACATGAACGTTATGCAGAGTTTGATAAAAGGAAACTGATTTGGAAAAAGGACAGTTTGTTGTTTGACGAATCGAAAATAATTCACCAACCAAGCACAACAGACTCTGCTATAACTGAACTTGATACACCTTATAAATGTTTTCTACACTACTTCACACTCGAATTTCTTCAAAAAATTGTTGACGAAACCAACTTATATGCAGTACAACAAAATCCTTCAATATCTTTTACTATTAGTGTTGGGGAGCTACAAAAATTCATAGGAATTCTTTTATTTATGTCAGTGGAGCATTTCCCTAGTGTACGCTCATACTGGCATTCAAAGTTTGGGTACGATCCTGTAAAGAGCGCAATGCCGGTAAATCGGTTTGAGATGATTAGGAGCTACTTACATTTCAATGATAATAGTAAACACCTTCCGCGAGACCATTCTGATCACGATCGCCTCCATAAGATTCGGCCTGTGATAGAACAGCTAAATAAGACATTTTCATCAGTTGCAATAGACCAACGACTTTCGATAGATGAACAGATGTGTTCAACGAAAATAGCACATTTTCTAAAGCAATATTTACCAAATAAGCCTCACAAGTGGGGTTATAAGCTTTATGTTCTCTGTAATCTTATGGGATATGCTTACAGATTTGAGGTATATTCTGGGCAAGAAGAAAAAAAAGACAAACCAGCCTATGAACCTGATCTCGGAATAACAAATAACGTCGTTATACGTTTGGCGAGAGCTATACCAAGGATGAACAATCATATTGTATTCTTTGATAATTATTACACATCCCTGCCTTTGGTAAATTATTTGAATAAACAGGGTATACAATGTGTCGGAACTATTCAGCAAAACAGGCTACCGAATTGTCGACTCCCTGACAAAAAGGAACTTATGAAATCTTCTATCCCGAGAGGTACATATGAGGAACGCGTTGTTCATTCAGATGGAGTAGACTTTTCGGCCACTGCGTGGAAAGATAATAAAGTCGTAACTCTATTATCGACTTACGTTGGCGCAGAGCCTGTTGGAAAAGTATCAAGATACGATAAGAAGACTAAACAAAAAATTGACATCCCTTGTCCCAAAATTGTGCAAGAGTACAATATGCATATGGGCGGAGTTGATCTGATGGATAGCTTCTTAGGACGCTATCGGATTCGAATAAAGACCCGGAAATGGTATTTACGGTTGTTTTATCACCTACTGGACCTCACTACGATCAACTCATGGGTGCTTATGAAAAAAAATCTGATAGCGAAAGGTGTCTCAAAAAAGCAACTGCCTAATCTTGGGGAGTTTCGTAATTGTTTGGCTGATACACTGTGCAATATAGGTATGTCTGGTGGTAGTAAAAGAGGGCGACCTAGTACTTCCTCTCTAGAACGCGAGCTTCAAATAAAAAAGCAAAAAGGTCCGCAACATCCGCTCCCGTCAAAAGATGTGCGCGTAGATGGATTCCAACATTGGCCTGTATTTGCCAATCGATTACGGTGCAAGATGCCCAATTGTAAGGGCACCACACAATGGTCGTGTACCAAATGTAATGTACCGTTGTGTCTAAATCAGAGAAATAATTGTTTCAAAGATTTTCATTCAGTGCAATAAGCCTAATTCGAAGACAATCGTATAATAGAATAGTAGGTACGTAGCCTATATTTTTAATAGTAACTGTAATGCATACTGATGTAAATCTACATCAGTAAGTTTTTTTTATAAAAAATATACATTTTTAGAAAAAAAAAAAAACTTTATTTTTCCCTTAATCTATGCTTAGTTATCTACCTGTTTCATTTTATTGTATTTAAAAAGGCATCATGGCACAAAGGCACAAAAATCATGCATTTAAGGGTTAAAGCGATACCTTCTAATGGCATAATATGAAATTCTTAACACTGTTTCCTCTGAATCTCTAAAAGATTTTGGGTTCTTCACGATCACAACTATAAAGAGTTCTAACCACTAGACACATCACGAGCCAAGGCATAAAATATTAAATAATATTTTAAAAGGTGTTTGGGATATCAGTTACAATTTGGTGCCGTGACCAGGATGGTCAAACGGCTTTGTAATAAAATACATATAAATATACAAATAGGCAAACGCCTACAATTTGTTGTCCGTGAAATGGAATGAGATAGAGGAGGTTTACAGTGTAAGGAATATTCATGTTTGGGGATTGTGAAAACAAAGTATAGTGAGGTTGGGGGGTTGCCCAATCTGGGGGTTGATAATAAATAAATAAATAAATGTAAATTCTATTTCGATGAACTCCATAGAATTTAGGGGGTTGAATGTAACAGTATATACCTTGAGTATAAGTAAAAAATAAATAAATAAATAAAATAAAATATGCATGGCAATGCACATAAATAACATAGTTAATTATGAATAATATAAACTATATATTTTGAATAAAATATTAATCGAGACGTGTTCGTGTATAGTCGTCGCGACACTCGGGACGACAATACACGAACACGTCTCGATCGTCGTTCCGTATATATAGGAGGTGGTGATGCTCGGAAGGCAGCGGTCGAGTCGAACTATTAAGTACTACGGTACTAATAAATATGATGCACATAAAGACTCGTACCAAGTATATTATAAATATACTATAATAATTCGAAGCCTATGATGGCACGATCTTTTAGGATCGAATTTCTTATAAAGGCAATATATGTGTAGGAGCGACACATATTGTGGATCTTTGATCCATATTATAATATTGAATGTTGCTTGACGTCGCGAAGGCTGACGTGATGGGCTTATGCGAACTGTTATAGCGACATTAACTATGTCGTGGCTGATGCCGTCTCGCAGTATGCTCGCGATACGTAAGCTATGTTTGTATGGCGTTGGTCATTGATATATTATATACCACGTCTATGACTTGGTATACGAGTAGTAGGTGTGTGGTGCTTTATGTCCCAGCTCCGGTGTATGTAGTAGTGTCCGCCTGTCTCGTACGGGTGTGTGGTGCTATTTTATGTCCTGGAACTCTGGTGTATGTAGTAGTGTCCGCCTACGGTTCGGGACACGACTGTGGGGTGTGTGCCGTGCGTTTATTTAACATATCGGCCGCCTTGCGGTAGTGCGTTCGTTCCAACGACTTATATTGATCTCACAAATCAATCAACATCACGAATCACTATTCTAATACAATCTTAATATAAACAAGCGTAACAAGTACCTTCGGAAAGATCACACACAAACGTCCCGGAGGGTTCAACGAAGACTGTAAAGCCACGGTCTGGTCGGAACTCACGGTGTAGGGCGGGGAGGGGCCCGTACTCTTTCTTCCTCTTATTATAACTAGTTCGCAGTTATAGTGGAGGGGAAGATAGGACGCGCTCTTGGCTTATCTTCGGACGAGCTTCGAGTTATGACAATGTTATATTGTCGAGTCTACAGTTATCTAAATAACTGACACAAGAACAACTTCTGATGGCAAATATCTTATTAAAGCGATACCTTCTAATGGCATAATATGAAATTCTTAACACTGTTTCCTCTGAATCTCTAAAAGATTTTGGGTTCTTCACGATCACAACTATAAAGAGTTCTAACCACTAGACACATCACGAGCCAAGGCATAAAATATTAAATAATATTTTAAAAGGTGTTTGGGATATCAGTTACACTATGTAGGATTAGCTTACTTAATGACGTCAGTTCCAATAATAATTACATGTATTAGAAAATGTATGTAAAACAAAATTATATCACAAACTATCATATATTTTACCACAAAATTATTTACCGATGTATATAATTTAATATTCCACTATAGATTCTGTTAATTATAAGTTCTACCTGTTAAAACATTAGTAAAGGCCAATTTTAATCATAGATTGTAAAAGCGGTTTTGAAAAAAAAACATTTTTTTAAACTAAGCATCTATCATTGATCAGCTTCACGCTGTATCCCGCATACAGCTGTGTAGGCAGAGGGAATTTAATGTTAAGACATTTCATACCCGATTTTCAGCATTGTGTGTTGAGAAGCGGAGCTCAACGCTGCGCTTTGCCTCGACAACAGAGTGAAGAAATGAAAATATAAATTTGAATAAATATTTCATTTCTTGGAGTGGGATCGAACTCACAGCCAGTCGCGTTAACAGTCACACACTCGTACCACTGCGCCACGACTCTATCATTAATCAACTAAAATAAATTTAAAACCGAATTTAAAACGCACGAGACGACGAATTCTTAATCAACATGTCGGGTCGCAGAAGTTACGACATCTCAGCGACACAGCCAACGCTAAATGCAAATCCAGCGAAATAAGTCGAAGGCGATACCTATCACCAAACTCGCGTACGAATTGCGGAAAAAAATCCATTTAAATGTAGATTGTCTTCAGTAATACTTCCATTTGTTTTTGTTCCGGAGTCACCGCTGAGATACGGTTCGAGCTGGCAAACCGTTTTATGGCCGCACTACCTTTTACACCCTCACCTATTTCTTTACGTTTGAATAAGTAATCTCACTTATTATAACCCATTTTTCGTTCTTTCAACGCATTTTTGTGTCAAATTGGATATTTTTCATTGGGATTTTGTCTTTGTTCTCTGAGAATTTGTAGCGGAATTGCAATTGGCAAAAGCGAATATTATAATATTCGTTTTACGATACAAAATATTTTGTTGAGGCATCAATATTGTACAGTTATATTATAAATGTGAAGGTCAACACGCAATGCCTCCAGAATTCGACAGAAAGTGGGGAACGGAGTGTCTTAACACTAGGTTCCCTCTGCCTACCCTGCTGTGTGCGGGATACAGCGTGAAGCTAATTTATTTTTTTTTAATTTATAAATGTGAAGGTTTGTGAAGGTGGATGTTTTTTCCACTTTTACACATAAACTAATTTAGATGAAACTTTATAGTAATATACACCAGAATGAGACATAAGCTACTATTTACATAAATATAAGATTAAATAGTTTATTAGTTTATTTTGTGTAATTTGGCAAGAACATAAAATAAATTCAAGTGAGCAGAGCCGCATTTGGGTAACTAGTGGTTCCTTATTTAACTGAATTCTCTTAAAGGAGGTGGTTATTTATTCGATTATTTTTTTAATGTTAGTTACCTCAGAACCTTTGACTGAGTGAATAGATTTTGATTATTCTATACTATTCTTAAAGTGGTACTTCCCGTCTAGTCCCATTTTTGACATAAGAAAATTACAAGTCCTAAATTTACATTAAGTATAGTGCGCGACAAATGGATAAATAACTCAATATCACGGCAACCAATTTCGATTATACTTTTTTATTGTAAAGGATAAGCGTAATGTATGATGCTGCTGATGGGATCCGGATGAAGTCGGTTTTTTTTTGTTAAAAAATATTTTACTTTAGAAACACATTTTCTTATTAAAAGAGACGTCAATGCCATCGTTAAAATCATCAACTTTCCAAAAAACCTAAAACGAAAAAACTCCAGCACATTTACAATACAAACAATACAAACAAACCGGTACATTTAAAATCAACCATAATCATTAAATTTAAATTAATAATATAATAAACTAGCGACCCGCTCGCGGCTTCGCCCGCTTTAACTACTGAATTATTCATATAATGTACCTATGTTTGCAAAGCACTTAAGATTACTAATGTGAAAATTATTGAAACCTTAATGCAACCCACATTTTCGTAGCTCCAATAAGGATGTTCCAATTGTTTAAAAAACACACACCTGAACAAATGACACAAACAACAGAAAACTTAAACGAAAGAAATTATAAACAACAGACTACCTACTATTCTCTTACCCAAAAATACTTAAACGAAAGATGTAACCAACAATGCTGCGACGAAATACATTATAATTATTGGATAACTCCAAAATACGTGCAATCGCTTCTAAATTAACTTTGCTATAGAGCCAGGCGCAGAATTGAAGCATTCTCTCGTCCATCTACGTAGTAGCTCCGAACGACATTTGGGCGTTGGTTCCATGGCCGTGGTCTCAAGCGATAACCTGCTCTAGAGCAGACACAGAGAGAGGCGTGCGGGACGGGATTGGAAGGATTATCAAATACCATCTAGGCGGTCAACTCAGTCAGGTGAGACCCTCGGTTTCCTGAGGGAGGCCCAGCTTAAACGACCAAGGATCAATGCAAGGCTCATGAGTCGCATTTGGAGGAGGATAGAAAGTCCCTCGGAAGTCATCTGACGTCTGACCTCGGGCGGCCGGATATGCCACGGAGTGCTGCTCCTTAGGTGCAGGTGACCCGATACATTGGCGCAGCGGAATGCGTTGGACGCGAGACGACCAATGTGTACCTCCAGGCTTTCTATTTTAAGGTTGCGGTGATGCAAGGTGTTTCTCACGTAGTATGGCGCCTGCGTCACTCGACGGAGGATGAGGTTCTGGACCACCTGCAGGATTTCACTTTGAGTGATACTCGCTAGGGCGATGTGATGTCATCAGTGTATAGTGCGTAGAGAGCAGGTGACAAAATGCTGCCCTGGGGAACAACGGCAACGATCGAGTCGCTGCTATACCTCTCAAGGAAAAATGTCCTGTTACTGAGGCAGGGAGGCAAAGACATGCGCGACGTGCTGGGGGGTGCCGGCTCTGAGCACTTAATGAAGTAGGTCCGGGTGCCAGACGTGGTCGAATTCGCGTACTACGTCGAAGAAGACTGCTATTGCTCTCTCCTTTCGGTTGATCGCTGTTACGGCGTAGTGTAACCAGAGTGGTATACCCGCTCGCCAAACTGCTCGCTTCGTGGGTGGATGTGCGCCTGGAGAAGTGAGAGGAATAACTTCTCGGACAGCTTGGAGACCGCGCAAAGGAGGGTTATAGATCGGTACCCCTCAGGCTGCTATGGGCTCTTCCCAGCCTTGGGCAACATGATGAGCAGGCCCTCCTTCCATGCCCGGGGGAAGCTAGGCGGATGCGGCGGATCCATTTTTATAGGCAAAATGTCGAGGGCGCGGGGGGAAGCGTGGAAGTCGGCGAGCCGTTACACAGCAAGAATTTTTTAGTATCGTTATTTCAAATCTGTGCTACTAATCAACATTTTGATCTACATTAAATGGCCAAGATAACTAATATACTTATTTATACACTGAGAGTAAGGGATAACATGAGTCGATATAGCTTTTCTCTAAAACTATTTGTAATTTCGAAATATTGTAAAAAGCAAAATTTTTCTTTGTTTAACGTAGAAAATTAATAACTTATTTAAAAGGGTAAGAATTAATATCATTATTGACACACATCCCTCTCAATAAGTAAATATATTTAAATTACTATCTAATTTCCGTCTCATATACGCTTTCATTACTAAGATTTAAACGATTTTTATTTGCATTTCTTGTTCTACGACCTATATTTGAACGACTTTGTCGTGGTATAATTAAATTAAAAACATTTCCTATGTTTAAAAGGTAAAGAAAATAATAAAAGAACAGAAGAAGAGTAAACAAAATAAACAACAGGATACTTAAACGCAAGAAATGATAAACAAAAGCCTACCTACTGTTCTCTTAAACTAAAACACTTATGCGGAAGAAATTATGAACAAAAAATTACCTACTATTCTATTAATCAAAACAGACGAAACTAAATATATGAAACTCCAATTATCCAATACGTACAATCGCATCTACATCTACTTTTCTACAGTACAGAGGCAGGCGGGCGCGGCGGACGCGCTTCTATAAGCAAAAGGTGGCGGGGCGCGGGGGGACGCATGGCGCGTGGCGAGCCGTTTCAAAGCAAGGATTTTTTGATATTGTAACAACTTTTAAAGTACTTATTAAAATGAAAAACAGTAAAAGACAGTTTTGATCTACATTAAATGGCCAACGTAACTAATATACTTATTTATATGCTGAGAGTAAGGTAATAAATAAAACTTGCGCCAAAACTGCGGTTTATAGCCGGCGTGATGTGTCAACAATTAAATGCGTTTTTTCTCTAAAACTATTCGTAATTTCAAATTAGTGTAAAGAGCAAATTTTATCTTCGTTTAACGTAGAAAATTAATAAAGTATTTAAAAGGATAAGGATTGATACCATTATGGACAAACATCCCTCAAAATAAAAAATATATTCAAATTACTATTTTTAGACAGAAATATGCTCACTGTATGTTATCCTTAGAAGATACGAATATGCTGTCGCTGACTTTTTTGTAGATCTTATTAAGAGAAATAATACTCTAGTACATTGTTTTCATGTAGGACTTACCATTAAAGCAGCGCATGCGTGAAAGTGTCTGAACGGGTAGGACTTTATACACATTTATCATATTTATGTCAAATTACAATAAAATATACATATAATAAACCATATATAATCCTTCCCTGAGAAATACTCTACATAATGGTGAAAACCGCATCAAAATCCGTTGGGTGGTTTAGAAGAAGATAACGTAGAAAGGCCAGACAGAGAAAAAAATCGTTCTTATTTTATAAGATATAGAGATAGAGAAGACAATACATGTATTTCTCCATTATACATCACCATAATGTCTCCAACACAGCCGTAACTACATAATCAACATACATAATTGAACACCGAACAGCAATGTTGGATGTTGTCATCCATTCAGAGCGCGACTCGATTAATTGCACTTGTCCAGATATTAAACTATTGAGGACGTAATATGGAACTATTACTGGGTATTGATAGTTTCCATTCGGGTATCAAACGTGGATAGTAAGACAATCGATGTAATAAATGAGGTTAGTCGTGGCACAGGGGCACAGGTGGGTGTGGGTGTGGGCTCAATTCCCCCTCGTGGTAATGAAATATTTATTATTTTCATTACTTCGCTATACATATTATTAATACTTACCTATAGAAAATCCAATAAACGCATAATATCACGTTATGAACAATAATCGAGGAAATAGATGAAGCCGGCAGATAGCGGAAATGTCATCGGGAATAGATTTCGATTGGATCAGAAATAAATTCTTTGCGAACATTCTACGTACGACGTATGGCAATAACATATTTTTTTCCATTACGATGCAATCCGATGAATCATTGGTACGTTGAGCATTTCGCGCGTCGTCGTTGACCCATATATAGAAAATGTTTGCAAAATCGATTTTAAATTTGGAACGTAATCGATTTTACGCTTTGAATTTTTAATAATCATTATGTGTTTTAAAATATTGTGTTGGAATTTTATTTATTTGACAGTTTTTAGGAAATATGGTTCCATGCGCGACTATAAATTAACTTTGTTTCCACTATATTGAGCAATTATATTTTTATTTTTAATGTGTTTTTTAATACAGTAATTTATCAAAACCGAACTAATATTGCAATTGATCTCATTACTATAATAAACGCGTCGCTGTTTATTCTTTTTATAAATATGTTTCCTTACATTGGTAACAATACTTAAAAAAAAATTCTTGTTAATATTATTTTATGATATTTACGGAAAATGAACTGGTTATTTGAGCATGTTTATTGTTATGCACTAAATATATTTAAACTTAAGACTTGGCATTTTATTTGCCTTTGCTCGCAAAAAAGGAGAAAAATGTATGGTTATTTTGTATCTACCTATACATTAGGTTCTCGCTTGGGGTAAGCGCGGTTTTTCCTATATGTTGCTCCACTGTTTCCCTTATCCTCCAATAAAAATTCGAAAAAATAGTATAGCAGATCCAGAGATAATTCCGGATAAACAGAGAGACAGACGTTTGTTTGTGATTTCGTATATTGTAATCAACTATATGGACTTGAAAACACATGGTTATGCTAACGAAATTAAGTCTATCATGGCGCAGTAGCACAGCGTGTGGACTTTAAACCCAACGGTTGGGGGTTTGATTCTTACTCATGGAAATTAATTATTTAATATTTTTGTTTCTTCTGGTACTATAAGAAAACGTAGGTTTGAGTTCCACCACTCAACAACAACGTTCCGAAAATTCGGCAAAAAGTGGGGAAAATGAGGATCGAATAAACAACATGTCATATAATTATAATAATTCTGATTATAATATTTCAAACAAGAGTTCCCAGTAAGGGAAACAAAATTACTTAGTAATTGGCAACAAAAGAGCTGAAGAAGTCATAGGCGGCCACTTTAGGCGGCTCGAGTACGTTGCACAACGTGAATATGTAAACCTGACGTGCTCGTTATTTTTAACAATATTATTATATACAAATGTAATTATTAAATATATAAAAAAATAAAGTATAATATATAAATAGACAAATAGAGGCTAGCGTGGCGCAGAGGCCCAAGCGGATAACTGTACCGCGACGGTTGTGGGTTCGATTCGCGCTTGAGAAAGTTAATTATCGCTTATTTATTTTTTCATTTCTTTGCTCTTGTACCAAGGTGTGGCGTTGAGTTTCGCTACTCAACACGGCACGCCTCAAAAATTCGGCGAAAAGTGGGGAATGGAGTGTGTTAATACCAGGGTCCCTCTGTCTACTCTTCTACATACAGGATACAGTGCAAATTTGAAAAAAATATATATAAACATTATACGATAAGTTTAATTATGTAGCCTGTATAACTACTGTTACAAGAATTGTTTTTTTTTAATTTAAAAACACATAATTGTAATTTAATTGTTTAAATACAAGCGACGATATACAATTAAACATTGTAATTTAAATCTTTTCACATCAGACTTTTCCGTTACTATTTCCGTTAAAACCGACTTCAAACAACGAACTGAAAAGTAAAAAATAATTTTACATAAAGTACTTTGATTTTTGAACGAAAATAATAAAAAAAAAAGGATTTTATAATTTTAAAGTCGTTGCCAAGTAAAAAAAACAGGTTTAGTAATTCGATATTGTAGTACGGTTGTTGTAGCATTAGCTCCACACCGACTTATTTTCTCTTAGATACCGTTGTCAGAAATGAATTTTAAAAAATGGAACTACACGGAAGGCACTATCTTTCAAATAAAAAAAAAACATCAAAATCAATTCTTCCAGTCAAGTCAAGTTCTGAGGTAACAAACATAAAAAATACAGTCGAATTGATAACCTTCTTTTCTTACAGAAGTCGGTTAAAAAACAACGGTTAGCCGAAATTTCTCTTGGAGAGTGTAAAGGAATACTCCTTAAGAATTTTTTTCAAAATTTCAATTATCATTTCCCTCAGCTGGTATCGAACTCACAACTATCGTTTGACACGTGACATTTCACCGCCACGCCAAGATGGCGTAATATCGACAGATCCGAAGAGTCCGATTAAAAAATTTTTAGCTTTTAGTAATAGCACTAGTAAACTTATTTAAGTAAAAAAGCTACTTCTTAAACGTTTAAAACCATAATTTTTATTACATTATCTTACTTTTTATTGAACTTTTATCGGTTTTCTTTCTTCACTAGTTGATGAAAAATAATCTAATTAAATATATATTTTTTTATTTTAATCGTAAAAATTGATATACTACGTTTTTGAGCAGTACACGATCTACCAACATAACAAATCATTCTTAATCTAAAATAAAAAATAAAATAAATCAGCTTCACGCTGTATCCCGCACGTAGCAGAGTAGGCAGATGTAACCTAGTGTTAGGACTAGAATTCTGAAGGCATTGCGTATTGAGTGGCAGAACGCAACGCCGCGCTTAACCTCGATTCTTAATCTAGATCTATATTTATAAATAAAAATGATCAGTTGTGGCACAGTGGCCAAAGCGTGTGACTATAAAAGCAACGGGCTATGGATCAGTTACTCTCTCGAGGTAATTAAAAGTTTAATATTTTAATTTCACTCCACTCTACAGTCGAAGCAAAGCGAGCACGAAACACCCCCAGAACGGAGTGTCTTAACTCTATGCTCCTTTGCCTACCCTGCTACATGTGAGGTTGAAAAAAATATAAACGTCTAAATAAACATTTTCTTTTTAAGTTGAATCGCCTTTCAAATGTATTCCGGAACAGATATCGACAAGAGGCTTTGCTTAAATTGAAACATATTGGCGGAGAAAGGTTTACTTACTTGCCTTATTTCAATCCTATCAACTACACATATGTATGTTCAGGTATTCTATGTTATATGTAGGTATAAGATTTTTTTAAAATAAACTGTTAATACTAAATCAATTATTTATTGTATTAAATAAACGAATAAATAAATAAATCAGCTTCACGCTGTATCCCGCACACAGCAGGGTAGACAATTTTTTTTGTATTGAATGGAAAGCTATATTCCATTAAATTAATTACTTCGATGTAACTTACTTATTTTAATTTGACCACAGCTGTGAACCCCGGGTAATAGCTATGATTAGGTCGCTTAAGAGTAAGTTCATGGTTTCCCGAGTTAAAGCAAAAAAAAATCAACAATCAAATTGTATATAGCTATTTAATACAATTGAGGCCAGTCGTGTCGCAGGGGCACAAAGTGTGACTGTATAACCAACTGGTTGTGGGTTCGATCCCCATTCGAAGAGATGAAATATTTACTTAAATTTATATTTCCATTTCTTTGCTCTGGTGTCGAGGCAAAGCGCGGCGGTGAGTTCTACAACTGAACACGCAATGCCTCCAGGATTCAGAAGAAAGTGGGGAATGGAGTGTTTTAACACTAGGTTA
>JAJHJA010000175.1:600000-989279 GCA_021202915.1 Heliconius himera | reverse complement strand
TTATTTTAATGTCAAGTGTATAATCAGCGGGACCCTCGTCCAATAGCCCTTCAAAAGGGTTGGCAAGCATTGTTGATATTTCAACAGGTCATAAACTGTTCAAAACATAATAATCGCTAAAAGTTTCGCTGGCAAGAGAGTTCGAGAGCTATTAACAAAAACGTAGTAGTGATCGTGCCAAAGTGACCCTCTCGCCTTCGCCCCAGCAGAATTGCTTCGTCACCGGTCACAATAAACTTCCAGTCCCACTCGTTACACCTCATTCGAAGCAACACAATGGAAATAATTAGTGACTGATAGTACAGAAAATAAATATATCTGATTTTTTATTTTCTTCCACTGTAATTATAAGTTTTGGGAGATAGAACATTTGGAAGTTATAATTTTGTATTTTGGAAATCCTACTTCATACTTATTTAGAAAACGTATAAAAATTTGAACGCAGCGGGACTCGCACCCGCGCCTCCTGGAAACTGACCAGGACCTAAGTGTAGAATAACACTTTAAAAATGTTTAAAAATCCTACTTCATATTTAGTTCGACTATTATATAGTATAGTTAAACTTACTGTAAGCAAACATAAATACTACGAAATTGTTAGTCTAACATAATTTAAAAAATATTTTTTAATACTAACCTAACCAGAGCAACATAGACACCTAAGTGACTTAGCTCTTAAAATGAGAAAAATAAATTGTAAGTTTGACCTAGGATGTAGTAGTGAATCTATAATATATTATTTTTCGTCTCAAAGACGAATTTTTTTGCAGAAATGCGTAATAAATATTAATAATATTAAGAAATACGACGGAACTTGGAAGGTCAAGAGTAGATCACAAAAACGACTGACTCTACGATCGACTTCGCCCCTTCGCAGAGATATCCAAGGGTAAGTCCGATCACAATATATCTTCTGTCCATAAATTAACAATTCACCATTTAGATGTAGGTATTCTATTATTTTTACTCCGCATTCAATGTAACATGTAAACTTATTTGTTGTTATTATAAAGAATATTTATGATATATACGATAATATTACGTATTATTGCTATTATTGTGCTCTTTTTTTATTTTATAAAATTAAATCATACATAAAATATGTAGTTCCTAAATAAAATAATTCAGAATATCAAACCAATGGCGACGACATTGTTTCATTTTCTCACGTCCTAAAATAGAAATATTATAGCTCAATTAACATTGACCTTTCATCTATACGTAGTGCACTGCGCATAGACTATTCTGTAGATTTTTAATATTGTCTCCATATAAATTTATTTTAAAATCTAGGTCATATTCCCTTTACCATGTACAGACGCTACTTGTGCACACCAGTTATTATATTAGCGCACTGCTCTGCATGTTGATGAAGATTTATGTTCGTGCTGTGAACAAAATTCATCTTAGCTTATTTCATCTCTGTTGTATATTTTTAATAAAGCAGATGTTTTGTAACCATGTCCAATTATAAGTAAAATGGACATTTTCTTTAAGAAAAAATAAAAAAAAAGTAGATTGTCGGACGATTTTTAATATTATTACTTAATTTACTTAATAGTATGGTTGCCAGTCGGCCAGTCGTAGCGCAGAGGCACAAAGTGTGACTGTAAAATCGACTGGTTGTGGGTTCGATCCCCACTCGAGGGAATAAAATATTCATTTACATTCATATTTTTATTTCTTCGTTCTGGTGTCCAAGCAAAGAGCGTCGTTGAGCTCAGCCACTCAACACGCAATACTTCCAGAACTCGGTGGAAAGTGGGAAACGGAGTGACGTAACTAAAAAAATAAATTATAAAAAATATGGGAATGCGCTTTAGCAAAAATACTTCCGCTGAGCAGGACACGTTACATCTCATAATAAATGAAAAGATCAGCTAAAATAAATGAAATGTGTGTGTAATTGTTATTTTATATGAATTTATAATACACTAGGGGCCCACTTGCGGCTTCGCCCGCATACCATCTTTTATTATGCTGCATTTACAGATTCTCGATCCCAGGGTTGCGGCCGTAAACAGAGC
Organism: Heliconius himera; assembly: GCA_021202915.1. Taxonomy (NCBI): domain Eukaryota; kingdom Metazoa; phylum Arthropoda; class Insecta; order Lepidoptera; family Nymphalidae; genus Heliconius; species Heliconius himera. The sequence goes on along the minus strand of JAJHJA010000175.1, from coordinate 987,252 downwards.
GTTGAATTATTTTAATTTTACATTTTCTCGAAAAGTATAACTCCAAATTACATGCTATAAAAGCCAAAGATTATCTTTATTTTTTTTAATGATGAAATAACTTTTGCTCGGAAGTTTTAATATACATGTGAAATATAAATATTACCTTACAATTTTCAATTATTTTTTGTTACAAAATGCATTTTTGTCATTTATTTATAAGAGATAGATATATGGTATCGCAGATTTTTTTTGGAACTAATAAAATTGAATACTTTTGTTATACAACGTACTGACATATAATTAACAATTTTGCAGCGTACGCGCTTAAAGCAATTCGATGGCGTCCCTTATTATTGTTATTTCGTTATTTAAGGCTAACTAAGAATTACACCGTAATATTATATTTGTACTCCTGTAGCTTTCATCCAAAACAAAAATAAAGTAAATCAGACCAGTAGATCCAGAGAACTTAGCGTTTAAACAAACGAACAAACAAACTCTTCCGCTTTATTATATTTATATAGATAACTAAGAATCTCTACGTGGTGAAAGAGAGAATTATAAACAACGAATAATAAAATAAATTATACAAGAATATATGTACGTATGTATGTATATTAAATAGAAATCATTATATGTCTATTTTTATCCTTGACCTTAAAGAAATATCATGAAGTATAAAAAACATTTATAATCATAATTTGATCCTTGGCTTTACATGGAAAATACCGATTATCATACTAAACTCCAAAGATTCCAGCCCTCCCACACGTATATAATCAATACTAACGCTTTACTTAACCTTTCACATTTATAGACCAGAAATAAATTCTATTTTGCTCATAATATCGTTAAAAATATGAAATAAGCAAGTCTTCCAATATTTTTCCAATATTAGCCATTACATTGACTTATATTACATTCCAGATCGTCAATCAAAAAACCACCACAGCCCTCTTCTCTAACATCCTGAACCCGGCTGACCCGTTCATTCGATTACAATTTGTTTCGCTTCGTGATTTATGGACCGAAGTCTCTTACTTAACCACTATGGGCTGTGTAAGTGATATAGAAAAGATATTTTTACCAATTGTACATCATTAAATATTTACTTACAAACCGTAGTAACATAAACTAATATTATTTCATTTAGTTTATATACTGTAATAAACTTAATAACATAAAATTCATAATGTACCTGAATATTCTTGTACACTTGGTATTGGTATACTATTTTTTGTTCCGCTTCACGCTGTATCCTGCACATAGTAGGGTATGCAGAGGGTTGAACCTAATGTTAAGACACTCCTTTTGCCACAAAACAAGAATAACTTCCCTTGTGTGTTTCCCACATTTTATAAGAGCAGCTGCCAACACATTATCATATATCATAATTTAGTTCCGCGTAATAATTATTGGTTATAATTTTGAATTGCAATTTTCTAGATTGAAATTACTCCTCACATATAAATGGCGTGCTTACGTTACAAAACTGTATTATATATTGTAACTTATAATATAATAATAACATGAAGCGATTGTTATTGCTTTACCATCTTTATATTTTTAACATAACTATAATATATTGTAAGATTTTAATTGCATAACTTTAAAAAATATTCTTACATATGTCCATAAGTTTTAAAATCTAACCAAAATCAGTTTCACGCTGTATCCCGCACACAGAGCGTGAAACTAAAAAAAGAAATAGTTATAAAAGAAAGCTTCAAAAAAAAGAATAGTACCTACATACCTAATAGAAGAAACCTTTTTAGTAGAACATTATTCTTAAAGTGTACACTGTTTCATTAACTCCACTGCATCATAAACTGCGGTCTAGCAAACCATGTTGTATCATTAGACAACTAACTCCGCACGTACCAACTTTCTCACAGTTTTCGCTACATATCATGAATACTGTTTTGATATTAGCTGAGTTTACAGATGCACTGGCAGACAAGATTAGTTATAGCATATGAAATAAGTTTATACCTAAGTTAAAATAACGTGGAGCGCTTTTCTTTTTACGTGCAGACGTGTTATACGTTTTTAACTTATAAATGAAAAGTTTCATTTATTTTATTTATGTAAATAAAAGTTTTCAAAATATACACTTTTCTTTTTCTTGTTATTTGTAAAACATAAAAGTGATAACTGGCGGTGGTTACTGTGGGTTATAAAAAGAAATGAAAATATTAAATATTTTATATCCTCAAGTGGGAATCGAACCCACAACTTGTCGCGTTTACAGCACACGTTTGTGCTACTGCGCCAAGATTGACCTTGATATAATACAAATGTGATATAAATTAATATAAGACAAAAAAAATAAAAAACTTAACGTTGCCTGTTAAAAGTTTTCAGAAGTTGACACACAATTTTTACTTGGTCCGATATCTGTTTCTTGAATTCTATTTGAAAGGAACAGCAGGAAATATGAGTACGCGCATATGCATATGCTCATGAGATTTTTAACTTTTCAAACTTTAACTTATAGACTGACTCATTCTAACAAAAATAAAGATTTTTATATATAGCTTTATTTATGTTAACCTATATGTAACAACCTTTGAGTTAGTTTGTGGTGTTGAGTGGGAACGGAAGGGTTTTAATGCAACAACGTGAGTTTTAATACATACATATAAACTCCAAAGATATTGTGATGCTTCATTACTAAAAACTTTTAAATTACAGTTTTTGGCAGCTTCCCGCTGTTGCCGCTTTTAACATAGTAGACAAATGGAGCCTAGTGACAATTTAACGCCACGCTGTACCTAAGCGGGAAAATAAAAAATATTTAAATAAAATGATCCCACCTAGTGGGAATCAAACCCACAAATATCGCGCAAAAATGCATAATATATTGTATATTTACAATTTAAATTTAAAATAATTTTTGTATTTAAAATTTTTCATTTTCTAAGAATTAACCACTATATACTTAAGGATTTCTTGAACATATATTCTATAGGGTATTTCATTCTATTCAGCGTTAGAACTAAAATCATTAGTTCGTTCATGTCGGAGATAATCCGATTGTTGTCTATGAACGTTCACGACAGAACCGTATTTATCTAGACGCTTCGCAGACACGTATTTAGCTCGAGGTAAATTACTCTAATTCCGTCTATATCGAATATTTAATAAGGAACATGGGTTTAGTAACTTGGTTAAGTCCCACAAGCTGGGGCTTCTATGTGTATGTATGTAACTTTGCTTACTGTATATAAGCAAATTTGTGTTTAACATGTTAAAATAGACTTATTTAGAAAATGTATAAAAATTTTAGCGTAGCGGAACTCGAACCCGCGCCTCCTGGAAACCGACCACTAAACCATACGTTCTCATCGAGCTACGTCGAAATTTTTATACGCTTGTTACAACTTATTTATGTTGTTAGCATCTCTATAGGGAGATTTTTACAAATTTTCGCTATCCAAAGACAATTACTAAGAATTATCGTTTGACAAGAGAGAATACTATTTATTAAATATATTAAACATTTTTAAAGTGTTATTCCACACTTAGGAAAGAAAAATACTTATTTAGAAAACGTATAAAAATTTTAACGTAGCGGGACCGCCGTATTCTTCCAAAGGTTCACTTCACGCTTTAACATCAGTCGGTTCTCATCAATGAGCGCTATGTAATCGGCATACAACATCAGCCATGGAAGCTGGATATATGTATACTGTGTATAAATATCTATTTTAAAAATATTTTTTTCCATACGTAATTAAATATATTTTAAAATTAACTTTCCTAACATGTGTTACTTCAAGGCAAGATGTTAAAAACTGTTCAAAGATAATGAATTTCCTCGAGCTATATACATATAATAAATAATTTATTTTAAAAGATACATATATAGATTTGGATTTTGTTATATCATATTTGTTATCATATTTTTTTTTATTTTAATATTAATATTTTCTTCTATCTATAAAAAATAGTAATTATATAATTAACATTCTCTGTCGTTGGACCTCATGCCTTTTTTTTTTTTTTTTTACGGGGGGAAATCCTCATGGACTGCCTCCGCCTAGGAAAGACGGAGGGGCGTGCCGGACTCTTACCGGCTAAAACCACCCCGGTGTCACCTCCCACGTGAGCGCGGGGCCGCGGGAGTCCACATTCATCCGCAGCCCCTCACTAGTGCTGGCCGGGTCTGTCCTGGCCTCGTCTCCTGCGCGGGTTAGCGAGATGGTGAGCTAACTCGTGCATCGTCTCAGAGGCGCGCGTCGACACCCGCGCGTACCTACGACACGGGTCTATCGAATAGGGGGCGAGGACTTCCCCAAGTCCATCGCCCCTAGACCCATTCATGGTGGCCGGAAAAGGGCGTTGTCAGCCCTTCTCCTGCGCCTTGTGCGCCTTCTGCGGCCGGAAAAGGGAATCAAGATCGCCCTCTCCCTTTCCGCAGTTTCCTTCTTGGACATCACGTCTTCGCAGAAGGACGCCACCGCGTCCCAAGACTCTACGCTACCAACCATCCTCCGCACTACGGCAGGCAGCGACAGATCGCCCCCTACTTCATCTGTGAGGACACGGCGCTGCTCCGCCCAAGCTACACACTCGGCTAGCGTGTGTTGCGCCGTGTCTTCCTCGCAATGGACGCAGTGGTGGCACCGAGCGTCCGGCCCTCTGTCTATGCGGCACAGGTACTTGCCGAAGCAGCCGTGCCCCGACAGCACCTGCGTCATCCTAAATGACAGGTAGCCGTGCCTTCTCCCGAGCCAGTCCTCGAGTACTGGTCGGATCGCCTCGACGGTAGCGAGGCCGGCGGTAGGGCGCAGAAGCCTTTGCCGCCATTTGGACCTCATGCCTAAGCGAACTAAACCGCCACCATGTATGTGGGTTTAGTTTGGAACCATTTTTTTTACTTTTTCTTTAAAAGAAAATATCATTTTTACACTATTATTTCACACAATAATAAATTGATTACTTCCATTTAGTTCGTAAAATGATTTTCTAACAACGTCGTAAACCTATTAGCACACACCTTTCACCCCGCAATCTCTCGTCAAGCACTCTTAGCTAAGCTCCTTTGTACGCAACAAGTATGCTGAAGTTTCAGCACTTAGTAACCTCGAAACAAGAACAAGATCGTATCCATAAAATCGATACTTATGTGTATTTGTTATGGAATATTGTTGTTTTGTATAACAAAAATAAAATAATTCTGCACACAGCAATGTATGCAGAGGGAGCCTAGTGTTAAGAGACTCCGTTCTCCACTTTCCACAAAATTATGGAGGCATTGCATTTTGAGTGGCGGAATTCAACGCCGCGCTTTACCTCGACACCAAAGTGAAAGAATGAATATATCAATTTTAATAAATATTTCATTTCCTCGAGTAGGAATCGAACCCACAACCAGTCACGTTTACAGTCACACTTTGTGCTCCTGCGCCACGACTTTTCTTTATATATAACACTTACAATATAATTAATTGAAATCACGAAAATTTTATTGATCAGCACAAAGCAATTTAGCTACTTACTAAAACTAAATCAAGACGGACTTCTAGGATTTGTTATTTTTGAAGAAAATATAGAAGATAAGTCAACATTCTTATCTTCTTTTATAGGAAAAAACCAGTCAACTGCGAGTCGGACTCGATATTTCGTACAAGTTGTATGATTTAGGTCAACAAGGAGCACAACTTATAAAACTTGACAAACTTAAATTTGCATTCGTATACACTCTTTTTGTGTCAATTAAAACTACATATATAAATTTGTGAAGTTTTTTCTGTGATAAAATTGTATGTTATTCAAATTAATTTCCGTTGAAAATTTGAATTGAGATCTGCAGAGCATATTTTTTAACCGACTTCTGTAAGAAAAGGAGGTTATCAATTCCACTGTATTTTTTTAAGTTTGTTACCTCAGAACATTTGACTGGGTGATTTCGATGATTTTTTTTATTTGAAAGCTAGTGCTTCTCGTGTGGTCCCATTTTTTTATCTATTTCTGACAATGGTATCTGTGAGAAAATTATATGAGTGCCAAATTTAGTGTGCGAGCGTTAAATATGTGCGCGACAAATGGATCAATAACTCAGTATCACGCCAACCGATTCCGATGATTCTTTTTTTATTTAAAAAAATATACGTCAAGGATATTTTGGTAAAAGTTTGGGTAAGTTCTGATTACGTGATCCAGTTGAAATAAAAAGTTGAAGTCTTCTAAGTCATTAACAGAGAAAAAATGACTTAGGGAACTTCAGTGTAGTTTTTTTTTTGAGGTTAGCCATGGCGCAGGGGCACAAAGTGTGATTGTAAAATCGACTGATTGTGTAATTTATTTTAATATATATTTCCACTTCTTCGCTCTGGAGTCGAGACGAAGCGCGGCGTTAAATTCCGCCACTCAACACGCATTGCCTTCAGAATTCGGCGAAATGTGAGAAACGGAGTGCCTTAAGACTAGGTTCCCTGTACCTACCCTGATGTGTGCGGGATACAGCGTGAAGCTGATTTGATTTATTTGATTTATTTATTTCAGTATAGTTTTTAAATATTTATCTGCAGATAATTTTCTATATTTTAGTTCTATGTGCCCACACACGTAGTGTACCTATAGTGTACATTATATATGAACCTATTCCTAATAATTTCGGAATAAGTAGCAGTGACGGACAAACTGAGTGACAAATATATAAAGGTTCTAAATTAAATCAGCTTCACGCTGTATCCCGCACACAGCAGGGTAGGCAGAGGGAACCTAGTGTTAAGACACTCCGTTCCCCACTTTCTACCGAATTCTGGAAGCATTGCGTGTTGAGTGGCAGAACTCAACGCCACGCTCAACCTCGACACCAGAGCGAAGAAATAGAAATATAAATTTAAGTAAATATTTCATCTCCTCGAGTGGGGATCGAACCCACAACTAATCGGTTTTACAGTCGCACCTCGTGCCGCTGCGCCACGACTGGCCTCATAAAGGTTCTATTTAGTGTAAATTGGCCACGGAACCCTTAAATCTATACACACGATATTATTTTTATGTCATCCATTACAAACATTATTCTGATACAATTACGACACTGTAATGAATATTTTATTGCTCCCACCTAATTACATACTTAAATGTCGATAGTTGTGTTAGTATGTTACTACTGACTATTCAAATTAAGTAAACCAATTGTTTAATTTGCTGATTAATTTAAATAATAAATGTTGAAGTAATAAAATTTAACATGTACCTACTCCTTAGATTGAACAAGAATGATTGCTATATTCGTTAGTTATGACTTTTGATAGACGTTGAATTCTGCATTTTAATGTCAATTTAATAATAATAATAACATAAAAATAAATTATTTATTATTGAATCCAAAACCACTATTTCCAAAGAGAACTACCACAAATGCGCCAAAATCAGATCTTCACATTGCCCTAATGCACTTTTATTAAAATGAAAATAAAATAAAAATGTATATTGCTCGAGCAATATAAATGAGGCCGTAAAAAAGAAATAAGATCTCATACGGCTTTTCAATTTAGAGCTGAACTAAAACCGTTTTTCAAGACCGGAACCGATTTAAACCGCAATCCCTGTAATCGGATTCCCATTGCTACGACCATTTTGAACTTCGTTGCACCCGTTTAAAAACCCATCCCTGAAATATATTATGCCAGTTACACTTAAGCTTTATACCGAAAAGCTAATTTAATTTTTAAATCATTCTTTACAAATATTACATAATAGGCATATAAAGATGGGATGCGGAAAAAATGCTGGAATATCACCTCGTCTTCCATCTATATAAAATCACAACCAAGCCGCGTTTTGCCATAAGCAGGAATTACTGTGTGTGCAACACAAACCTCTCACATTTTGCGCAAATATGTTTAAAGCAACAATGTAAATAATAAATTCTAGTATTTTATTTGTTTATTCTCTTACAATCATATTATTTGTAGTACAGCATTGTATGAGCCAACTGGCTTTTGGCTTATATTTTATTATACGTGAAACTCTATACATAAAAATATACAAACGATTTCATACTTTTATCGACTCTATGAATAAATTTAACTAAAAATGTTGAATAAGTACATATGTATGCTTTAAACAACCATTTTTAACAATTATAGGTTAACAACAATACGTATATGTGAACATTGGACTCAATAAGTTATACATCTATCTAATATATTATTTTTAATTATAAATTGGGTGTCCAGTCGTTGCGCAGAGGCACAAATAGTGACTGTAAAACGACTGGTTGTGGATTCGATCCCCACTCGAGGAGATGAAATATTTACTTAAATTTATATTTCCATTTCCCCGCTCTGGTGTCGAGGACAAGCGCGGCGTTGAGTTCTGCCACTCAACACGCAATGCCTCCAGAATTCGGCAGAAAGTGGGAAACAGAGTGTCTTAACACTAGGTTCCCTCTGCCTACCCTGCAGTGTGCGGGATACAGCGTGAAGCTGATTTGTGTGTCAATAGCAAATACAATTATAAGCGAAATTTCTGGATTTTGATTGAACGTTACTATGCGGAATTGCTCTTCAAGTCACAAATGATTTTTAACCCAATAACGGTAATTTGGTTCAGGATGCCGACCTGTGCTAAAAATTTCATTTGAATTACCCTCCATCTGACAACTCTTTCAGATGAAAATCAAAATTACGCATTAAATTCCTCTCTTTTGTAACGAAAAAGTTTTTTTTTAAATATTAATTGCCTTTTAAAACATAATTTCAATTAGTAATTTAAAATGTAGGTACATTTTACATCGTTTTGCTTTAATATATTCATAGATATACAAACAGGTGGCAAGGATAGATGAAATACGTAGACTAACCGGATCACAGAGATGGGCGGGCTACGCGTAATTTCCGCTGAATCGACTAAACACACAAACTCTGATACAGAGTACAGACTGGACCCACTTTATGATGAATACTTGCTATATATGCTCGTACCCCGAAAACGTCTGACAAAACTGCCTATCACATACGAAAAATCCCTTTCATATAATAAAATACTTAATATTATTGTACTGGTATACTAAGTTTTCGTTATAATTTTGATAAAAATATCCATATTGGTATAAGTTCTATTGTTTGAAACTTCAAGGCTTCTAATGCGTAATTTTAAATAACAAAAATAAGAAGCTCATGTTAAGACATTTAGAGTGTAGAAAGTGGTAGTTCCATAATAACGAAAACACAACAAAATTTAGCTGCCTTCCATGAGTGGAATTCGAACCCATAGGCATGTAGTCTATAAAATAGACGTTGATTCTCCTATGATATAGATAATATTAAAAAATATCTATTTTAATAATATACTATGTAAATATTGTAGACATATGAGATGAATGAATGGTAAATCCATCATACGAGTTATTAGGGCGTGAAACAGAGATTTTGCTTTGAAGAGGCTCGCTTCGTGAGTTAGAGATCACTCGGATTTTTTATTCAGATTGTAATCTCATTTGACATATTTCTATATCTATATGTACACATAGAACCATATATACAACTTCTGAAACCGGAATTAAAACTTTGACAGCAGCATTTGTAAATGATATAATTCAAATGACCACTAAGTAATATTTAATTTGTTAAATTCCTTCACTTTGATGAAAGCCGACGGACGCAAAGTGTAAATTTTAAATATATACCTAATTAATTTGTGGTCCAGGTCGTTATCTCTCATATATTTCAATGATAACTGACCACATCTTAAGTATACCTAAATTAATTGTAATCGTTTGAAATCAACGCTTATCAATATTCACAATAATGTTAATAGATTAGTAGATCAATATTAAACAAGTATATAAACAAAGGAATATAATACTAACATTAACATGTGAGTACGCAATCCTATTGTTTGGAGTGTATAAAAACATAGCGTACTTCGGGATTGGAAATAGAAGACAGTCTATCAAGCTCTGTGTTGGTTTTAGTTGACAAGAAAATAATATTTTAACAAAATAAAGAAAATAGTGACGTGAGTATGTTTTATAATTAATGTATTTTTTTATGTATTTATATTCATATCTTACGTCTATTCTTAGTAGTTTTTAGGTTCTATAAACTAACTTTGCAGAGACTAAGATTTTTTTCTATACCTTCACATAACTTAGTAAGTAGTTGCAATATAGTAATTCATAAATTTAAAAATTTTAAAAAATAAATTAGCTTCACGCTGTATCCCGCACACAGCAGTGTAAGCAGAGGGAACCTAGTGTTAAGACACTCCGTTCCCCACTTTCTGCCGAATTCTGGAGGCATTGCGTGTTGAGTGGCAGAACTCAACGCCGCGCTTAACCTCGACACCAGAGCGAAGAAATGGAAATATAAATTTAAGTAAATATTTCATCTCCTCAAGTGGGGATCGAACCCACAACCAGTCGGTTTGCAGTCACACCTCCTGCCGCTGCGCCACGACCGGCCTCATAGTAATTCATCGTGTAATTAAAATATTGTTTTCAGTTAAAAATGCCTCCTCTAGTGGATCCAACGCCATCTGGAGTTTTATTTGAAAGTGACACACAAACATCGGACTTGGGCTTAGATAAAGACGTAACTGGTCTTAAGAAAGCAGCTCCCAGGAAGTATGAATACGTCTGGTTCAATATCTTTTGGTTCCTATTCTTGCATGTGAGCTCCGCTTACGGTATTTATTTGGTCCTTACGTCTGCGAAGTGGCAAACTAATGTTTTTGGTAAATATATATTTCTTTATATTTGATAGGTATTTATTTTATATGAAAAGTAATTTAAAATAGTATTTTGTATTTATATTTTCAGCTTTTGCAGTACATCTTATGTGCGCTACAGGAATCGGCGCTGGCTCCCACAGATTATGGACGCACCGAAGTTATAAAGCACGTACGCCTCTTCGTACGCTTCTGATGATATGGCAAACTATGGGATTTCAGGTAAACTTTTGAATATAACTATAATTTTCAAATAATAATTTTAATTTAATTTTAATAATAAAAAAACAATAAGTACATACTTAATATTTTATTTAAATCAAATATAGGACTCCATCTTCGAATGGGCTCGCGACCATCGCACACACCATAAATACGCAGACACTGATGCTGATCCACACAACGCGGAGCGCGGACTGTTCTACTCCCATATGGGCTGGCTGTGCTGTAAGAAAAGCCCGGAAGTAATTGAAGGAGGACGTCGCATAGACGTTTCAGATCTCTATGACGATCCGGTAGTCATGTTCCAGAAAAGGTTCATATTTACTACTATATTTTAAGCGTATGTATTTTAGTTTTAATTTTTTATTTATTTTTCTTAATATTTTACAGACACTACATGAAAATGATGCCAGTGCTTTGTTTTGTTTTGCCAACCATTATTCCTGTATACTTTTGGGGTGAAACTTGGTTAAATGCTTTTTTCATACCGACAATACTACGATATACCATTGGAATAAACGTTGTATGGAGTGTTAACAGTTTTGCACACAAATATGGATACAGGCCTTATGATAAGTATGTTGTAATTTTTACATAGGTTTATTTATTTAACAATTAACTTTTTTTCTGTTATCAAATTATTCAAACTACAAATAAAAGATGCAGTTGAGAAAATTTTAAATGTATATTTAGTACTTAAAATATTATCCACCACATCCCCAAAACTCTTATGTTTAGCCGTCTACCCTGCACTATGACAGAAATGTATGAGGATAAAAAAAACAAATAAAGTAAATTCAAATATTTTTTATATTATAAAAATATTTTTGTAACAGTTCTTATATTTACACTGTTCATTTCCGCTTGGTTGATTATATTATTTTTTTAGGTCACTGAATCCACGAGAAAATATTGCAGTGTGGATGGTGTGCGTGGAAGGCTTCCACAATTACCACCACACATTCCCCTGGGACTACCGTGCGACTGAACACCCTATTCTTAACATGCTCACGCCCACCATTATGTTCATCGAGGCTATGGCAAAGGTAAATAAAATGACCAAAAAAATCATAGGATGTCCTAAAAAAATAATACATTTAGTTAAATATTTTTTTTTAAATTTATTATCAGCTTCATGCTGTATGCGGGATACATCAAGTTAACCCTAACTACTTTAGATTACACGCTGTATCCCGCACACAGCAGGGTAGGCATAGGGAACCTAGTGTTAAAATACTCCGTCCCCTACTTTCCGTCGAATTTTTCGAGGCATTGCGTGTTGCCTTGGTGCCAGAGGGTAGAAATAAAAATACTAATTCCACAACTAACACCACAACGGCCTCCATTTTTTAAATTGTAAATCAATTAAGCAAAATATTTATGCCATTTTATTTTTAGATTGGACAAGCTTACGACTTAAAAGCTGTATCACCTGACATCATTAAACAGAGATCTCAACGCACCGGTGACGGAACTCATCATCTCTGGGGCTGGGATGATCCAGAATTTACGGAAAAATTAAAATCACGATATGGTATTATAAATAAACCAGAGAGAAAATGCGCTTAATTTTTAAGGTTTAATCATTCGTTCATTTAAATTAAGACTGTTTTAAATTACAAATTGTATAAAGGTAAATAATTTGGAAATTATGTACATAATTTACTTACATATAATAAAAAATATTTTATTATTATATTTTTGGTTTTCATAACAATTAAAGTGAAACAAATTTGTACAAGTAGGTACGTCAATTTTTTCGATGTCGCAGCTGGCATAAGTACTGTAGTAAACGATAAGCGAAAATCAATACCAAACTCTTCCATTAGTAGGGTATAATTAATGCAACGCAATAATACACTACACGGGTATCTGTTTAACATGAATTCATTTCATTTTGCTTAAATTACGTAGATAAAGCTGTAAATAACAAATAAAATAAAAATGCAGTACTGTAATTTTTCTTTTTTATTTTCCACCCACTTAAAATGTAGAGACACCGTTGTAAGATGTGTCAGTCTGTCTGCCAAATTGGAAACATAATTATTTAAATTTATATCAGTGAAAATTATTTAACATGTCAATATCAGAGTTAACGATCTCTCTACGCATATGGACAAACCAAGTATTTTTTAATAAAGATATTGACAAAAATTCTTAAAATAAGTATGATTATCACGTAAGAGCACAATATAGGTAACTATTTATTTTTTAGAACTAAAAACACAATAAAATGGATAGAGAAGTAGTGGCAATAATGGTGCAGGGACACAAGCTTGCGAATGTAAACGCGATAGGTTGTGCATCGTATTCCCACTCGAGGAAATTAAATATTTAATATTTTCAATTCTTTACTCTGGTAACTTTGAGTTCCACCACTCAACCCGCAATGCCTCCAGATTTCGGCGCAAAGTTGGAATCGGAAGTGTCTTAATAGTTTTAATATTTTTTTTATTATTTAAAAATTATTCTAAATCATTATAATATAATGCTGCATGTCAATTCACATAATCTATTGCATGATAAAAAGTTTGATTTTACTAATGGTCACTCAACTACAGCTGCTGGTATCTATATATGAGGCTTGGGAAGGATTGCAAAGTTATGGGTTTTGATTTTATTAGTGCGTGTTCTTAAATAAGTGTTACTCTAACAACTCACTATGGGGCGCTACAGTAAGTATTTTTTGTACAAACCAATATCGCCATTATTACCCAAACTATTACTAGTCCAATTTTGTTACTGTAAAACTACAAAATTAGTTCATTTAATGGCAGCCCTGGATGGATTTTATTGTGTTTCTTATACTACCAACTACCAAAATATATTTCATTTATTAAAAAATATATTATTAAGTGAGAATAAAACAATATCATATTATAGCTATTCAGTATTCACGATTTAAAAATTCTTCATTTAAAATTTTTGGTAATAAGTAGCTTAGTGTATATCTGTCGACTTTGTCGATATTACGTACATAAAGTTTTTAATATTTCCAAAAAAAAACATATTTTTTAGAGTGGAAACATTTAAAGTCTATTGTCAAATAAATGACAGCTTTCTCATAACACGTAAACATTAAACAAGTAATTTGCTTTAAATTATCTACTTAATATTATATTTCATTAATTACTGACTCTCTATAGTGGCAAAGTTATAGTCTGATAGTGCAAAGTGCTCAACTGGCGCGCTCGAAACGCAATAAACTAAGAACTGAACTGAACTGAACACTATAGTGTTAAGATAAAAATATTTACAAAATGCTGTCTTCCCTTATAAAAGAACATCAGACTAAACAAGCCGCAAAAAGAGTTGTTCAGGGTAAGTTTTGCGATATATACATATACTAAAAAGTTCACTCTTATTTTATTATAATGATTATTTGTTTGTTTAATATAGAACAAAAACGAAAAGAATGCATAACTGCTGCTAATGATCTAACACAAGCTCTTGTTGACCATCTAAACGTTGGGTAAGTTTCGAAAATAAAAAAAAAATAGTATTTAGTAATAATATTTTGAACTATGATAATTATTATTTATTAATAATAATTATCATAGTTCTGCGAAATAATTTTTATAGATTTATTTATATTTTTGCCATATTTCCAATATAATAAATACATCTTTAAGTAAAATCAGCTTGCTGTATCCCATGCACAGCAGAGTAGGCAGAAGGAATCTAGAGTTAAGACCCTCCATTCCCCATTTTTCTGCTGTATTCTGGAGGTGTTGTGTGCTTTACCTTGACCCCAGACTGAAGAAATGATAATATAAATTTAAATAAATACTCCATATCCTTGAGTGGGTATTGAAACCACAACATGCCACCCTTACAGTTATACACTTGCTGTAATACAACTGGCTACAAGTACATCTTTTATACCTTAACTTTTTCCATTACAGTGTGGCTCAAGCTTATTTAAATCAAAAGAAACTGGACGCTGAAGCTAAATTGCTTCATCAAGGAGCAATAAATTTTGCTAAACAAACTCAACAGTGGCTTGCACTTGTTGAAAATTTTAGCAGTGCACTAAAAGAAATAGGAGATGTTGAAAATTGGGCTCGCAGTATTGAAAGTGATATGAAGGTTATAACAGAAACTTTGGAAAGAGCCTATGAAACTACACAAGAAAAACCAAGCAGTAGCCAATAGTATATTATTATTTTAATAACAAATGTAGGTAATTCATAATTTATAAAAATAAGTAAAATTAAAGTGTCTGTGATTTTAAACAAAATATTTTTCTTAACCTGGTTAATTATATGTTAATAAATAGTAACACTCATTTGTCAATAGTAATAATTTAATAATTAGAAAAACCTATTTGCAAACTTTTAAGTAGTAACCAACCACAATTTTATTTGCATTGACTTTATGATGATTGCCATACTATTTCCATTTACTACCCATACTCATTGAAATTTGCAGCAGGTTGACAAAGACAATGACAAGCTAATATCAAGATATACCACTCTCTGCTTTCTCTTATAAGAGCAAATAATTAAAAACAATTTAAATATAATTATGATGATGAAAAAAAAATAGCTTCACACTATCCCACACCAGCAGGGTAGGCAGGAGGAACCTAGTGTTAAGACTTTTTGTTCCCTACTTTCTGCCGAATTTTAGAGACTTTGCGTGTTGAGGGGCGGAACTCAACTCCGCTCTGCGCTCGACACCAGAGCAAAGAAATAGAAATATAAATTTAAATAAATTTATATTTCTATTTATTTTTTAAAAAAATATTTCATTTCCTCAAGAGGAAACCCACAACCGTCATGTTACATTCATGCCCCTGGGCCACAACATCTTTCTTTTTATTATTATGATCCTGTTTGGAGATTTAACTCTACTATTGTAATGACAATTAAACTTACTCTTAACAACTTTAAGGATTATTTATTATTAGGGAGGCATGTCATTATTTCATACATTTGTATAGTTTTAGAAATTTGTTGCCTAGTTGAACTCCTAAAATTTTACAACAGGTATGCCAGTAAAATTTTACAACAGGTTTCAAAGTCAATTATAGCCTAGATCCTGCTTAGGCATAATTAAAATAATTAAAAAGCTATAGAACAAAGAAAATTTAATTCAAATCCATCCAGTAGTTATGTATATGTACAAATAGACAAAAATAATAAAAATCATTAATGATCAGAAAAAATATTTAATATCCAGACACATGTTTTTACTGTCTTTAGTATAGTAAAGATTAAATGTAATTTAAAAATTATGTAAATAAATAAACATTTTTTATAATTGACTTTTATGCTAATCCTTACACATATAAAACATCTGATATAAATAAAAAATGTGTATTTATATTATATACAAATTCTTAAATTAGCCACAAAAACAACTATATGGTTAATATGAAAAAGAATATTGTATAGGATTTCAGAAATTACTTAAAAGATCTTTCGCCATTTTTAATTTTAAGTGAAAATTTAGATTTATACCGAAAAGATTTAAAGTTTAGTAGTTTTAAACAACTAATCTCGCGTATTTTCATATCCTAACATGTATTTTAATATTTTGTATTTTTGCCCTTCATCTAAGGGACTAGTAGCAATGACAGCATAGTAAGACCGAGTTGAAATCCTCGCGAAATTGACTTCGCGACATAAATTTTGATAAAACGGTAAAAATAACAAATTTAATAAATCCTAGCCGGCCGGTCGTGGCGCAGCGGCACGAGGTGTGACTGCAAAAAACCGACTGGTTCTGGGTTCGATTCCCACTCGAGGCGATGAAATATTTACTTAAATTTATATTTCCATTTCCTCGCTCTGGTGTCGAGGTTAAGCGCGGCGTTGAGTTCTGCCACTTAACACGTAACGCCTCCAGAATTCGGCGGAAAGTGGGGAACGGAGTGTCTTAACACTAGGTTCCATCTGCCTACCCTGCTGTGTGCGGGATATAGCGTGAAGCTAATAAGTCCTAAGTAAAAAGTATATACTATATAACAATATTTTTTTATAATCGATAAAATAGAAGTGCAGTCGGGTGATGCCTTTATCATAGAATAACTATATTATGTACAAACATTTTAAATATTTTAAATAAGTGCTAGATATATGCTTTTAAATATATCAGTTAAATACATGGGCGTAGGAAGGGATGACGCCCAGTTTGGTGCCCACCCCAGAAGAAATTTTAATTACAACATTTGCCCCGAAAAATTAAGAAAACATTTACACGAACATATCTGTTCAAAGCTACAGTTCAGGCCCTTCTCTCCAAAATATCTCTAGTTATATTGATGAGTAAACAAATTATAAAAATATTTATTTTAACTTTAGAATTTTTTTTACTTAACTTTTTCTGCTTGGTTTGGTTTGGTTCTTTAATACCTTTTTCTGCCTAGATAGAGACAAGTCTCATTTTCAATTGACATTGACATGACACATGACTTGTGTCAGTTTTGAATAAGTAAACTAGTTGCCAAAAATTTACTAACAATCTTTAAAATACTAAATAATGGAGCCACTGAACTTCCTACAGTGGAATAGTCAAAGTATTCGTGCTAAAAAGCATGAATTACTGAACATTATTACTCTGTATAATCCTGTCATTATTGCCCTCTCGGAAACATGGTTGGTGCCTGATTCCCGCTTTAGGGTACCAGGTTTCTCCTGTTTAAGGGAGGACAGAATTGACGGGTATGGAGGTTGTGCTATCCTTATCCAGCACTCCTCTCCTTATTCCCTTATCCCTCTTCCTCCTCACAGCCAACAGATTAATGCTGTTGCTGTGAGGGCTTTCAATATCTCTTTCCTGTCCGTTTATATCCCTCATCCTTCTTCCTCTCTTTTCCTTGAGCTTAAGTCTATTATCTCTTCACTCCCTAGTCCTGTGTTGGTCCTGGGGGACTTTAACACCCATCACTCTTTGTGGGGGTGTTATTACTGTGATGGATTTTCTCCCTCGTTGGTAGACATGATTGATGATGTATCTCTTTGCATTCTCAATGATGGCTCACCGACTCGTAGGGTTAATCCAAATCAGAATCCTAGGACTGCTGTTGACCTTTCCTTATCTTCTCCTTCTCTTGCTTCCCAGCTATCATGGTCTGTTCTTCCTTCTACCCATGGTAGTGACCATTTCCCTATACTCCTTTCTATGCATACTAGACACCCCCCTGCTCCCCCTCTTAATTCTTCTTCTAAATATAATTTAAAGCAAGCCAACTGGAATGAGTATGCCGACTCTGTGGATTGCATGTTGGGCAATCTTCCTGAGTCCGGTAATTTTGAGAATATCATTCTTTGTTATGATCGTTTTGTCTCTGCCATCTTATCTGCAGCTGACTTACATATCCCTAAAAAACACTCCATTCAGAATTGGATGCATTTCAATCCCTGGTGGGATCAGGAATGCTCTGATTCTGTCGATCGGCGTAAATCTGCCGAGGAGTCATATGCAGTCTGTATGATTATGGAGAATTACATTGAGTACAAGCGCAGAGATGCGAAGTTTAGAAACTTGACTGGGAAAAAGAAAAAACTTGGTTGGACCAATTTTTGTGAATCCCTTAGTCCTCGTTCTCCTTCTTTCCTTGTGTGGACAAATGTTAGGAGATTTCGCCGTTCTCTTAACAACAGTCCCAGTCCTAGTTCCAATAATCCCTCTTTGTGGCTTAATGATTTTGCTAACAAACTGGCTCCTCCCTTTGTACCGTCTTGTGACTTATTTGTATCCCCACTGATTGAATCTTTGGATGAAATGGACTCTAGTTTTTCATATGAAGAACTCAAAAATGTCTTAACGGATTTAAGAGACACTAGCCCAGGTGAGGATTGTATCTCTTACTCTTTTATTGCTAGACTAAATGAGAAGTCTAAGCTGCACTTTTTAAATTTAATAAACAAAATATTTCAATCAGGTAATATTCCCGAATCTTGGAAGTCCCAAAATGTTATTCCCATCCTAAAACCTGGAAAATGTCCCTCTGATCCTAACTCATACAGACCCATTGCCCTAGCATCTGCTTTATCAAAAATTATGGAACGGCTTTTAAAAAATCGTCTGGAGTGGATAGTGGAAAGCAGAAATATCTTATCACCCTCTCAATTTGGCTTCAGAAAGGGGTTAAGTACCACAGATAGTCTCAGTGTTTTTACTACAGACATTCGACTAGCATATGCCAAAGGAGAGTATTTGGTTGGTGTTTTTCTAGATGTTGCGTCTGCATATTATAATGTACTTCTTCCGGTACTCAGGCAAAAATTGCGTCAGCTGAGTATTCCGCCGAGGATGACTCATTTCATATGTAATCTGCTGACCGGTAGATCGATATCTGTTAAACATCCTCTTCTTACTATACCTCCCAGACTTGTCTGGAAAGGTTTGCCTCAAGGTTCAGCTCTCAGTCCTCTGTTGTATAATGTATATACACATGACCTCGAATTGTCTGTCAATAGTTTTTGTAACATCCTTCAGTACGCTGATGACATCGTCCTTTACTACAGCTCAAAATCTGTGGAGGACATAACTTATCGTTTAAATACTGCTTTACACTATTTAAATCAGTGGCTCTCTGATCATGGCTTGACACTATCTGTAGCAAAGTGCCGGGCATTAGTATTTTCCAAAAAGAGAGTAATTCCTAATTTTCAAATTTTTTGTGGTAATAATACAATTCAACTAGCAGAAAATGTTAAATTCTTAGGCATGATTCTCGATAAAAGACTGAACGGAATTGCTCATGCTGAACATATCAGTAAAAAATGTGAAAGCGGCATCAACGCTTTGAGAGCTGTGTCTGGTGTGTGGTGGGGCGCACACCCTTATACTCTAAAATTACTGTACAATGCCATAATTCGTAGTCACATTGACTATGGATTATTTGTGCTAGACCCCTTTAACAAAGTTGCTACTGAAAAACTAAACAAAATTCAATACAAATGCCTACGAATTATTATAGGTGCAATGAAGTCTTCCCCTACTAATGCACTGCAGGTGGAATGTGTAGATCCACCTTTTCCTATCCGTCGCCAATTCCTATCTGATCGGTTTGTTGGTAAAATGTTACAGCTGTCTTCCCATCCCCTATGGTCTAAGCTAGCTGATTTAGCGGACTTAATCCCTCGAAACAGACCTCTTCCATACTTGCTCAATAGTTTCCTCAAATTTACTTCTCTTCCTAATCCCTTATCAACTTTTCCATCTAATCCTATATTCCGCACGCCTTATAGGGCTCTAGTACATCACCCTTCTGTCATTACTAATCTTGGCCTAACCAAGGGAGCTGCTGACTCCAACACAAAATTTCAATCCATAGTAAATGAAAATTTTTCAAATCATGTCCTCATCTTTACAGATGCATCAAAGCTTTCAAAGGAAAGCTCTGTTGGTGCAGCATGCTGGATACCAAAATTCAAAATTATATTACAGTATAAATGTCCTCCCGAAGCATCTGTGTTTACTGGAGAGGCTGTTGCTTTGTTAGAAGCAATCCGGTTCACAGACTCCCATGACTTTAAACAGACTGTCATTTGTACTGACTCATTAAGCTGCATATTGGCTGTAAGAGGAAATCCGTTTCATAGTAAATTAAGGTCTTCAATTATTTTAAGGATTCGTGAAGAACTGTACTCATGTCATCTAAAGGGCTTGGAGGTTACTTTGGCATGGATTCCAGGTCATTCTGGAATAAGTGGGAATGAATCTGCAGACTCTTGTGCAAAATTAGCCATCCAGTGTGGTAATTTAGATCATTTCTATATTTCGGCCCAGGATCTGTTGTCTCTTGCTTCAACTCACTTGGATGTGTCATGGTCTGAATTCTGGGAATTATCAAAATCGCAGAAAGGTAAGCATTATGCTGCTATACAACCTAATATCCCCAGGCGACCTTGGTTTTTTTCTCAAAGATGTACTGAACGGAGGATTATATCAACTATTTGTCGCTTGCGCCTTGGACATTCATGTACACCTGTACATCTAGCCAAGATCAGGGTCAGGGACCATTCACTGTGTGAATGTGGCCTAGACGATGGTTCCCCTTCTCATATCCTTTTCAATTGTCCTAAGCTAATCCGTCCCTTATACGATGTCCTTCCTCATAAAGTTCCCCGACCCCTAAATGTTCAATGTTTGTTAATGTTTGTGTTTAGTCCTCTTTGTAAATTTTTATGTAAATATATTAGATACAATAATATTAAATTGTAAGCTAACACCTTTGTTTTAAATATTTCTTAGTACTAACACTGTCTTATGTATATTATGTATATATGGATGTTTTGTCTTTTTTTTTTAGGTGAAGGCAATTTCTAACAGGATTCTTTTTTTTTTTACTTGCATTCTCCTATTGTGTGATTATCTCTTTTTTTACCGTACAACCTCCTACGTGTCTTCTCCATACAACGTGACATTGGCGAAGTGATATGTGCTCAACTGGCACGCTCGAAACGCCATAATTAAAGAACCTAACCTAACCTAAGTAAACTAGTAAAGTGCTAATTACCTACGTTTATTTCATAATACTTAAACAATTTATTTTGTAATTTATAGCACAATATAGTCGTAGCATTATCAAACTGACAAGCTTGTAATAATCTGTGACATAAGTAATATTGAGATTTATCGCATGTACTCGCTTTATTCACAAAGCAGTTGTATTTAGTTTAGTAAGGTTGTGTTTTGGCTCCAGAATTAAAAAAAATAAATATATATTTCCTAAAAATGTCAACAGATTCCACACCAAAAGTGCTTTCAATTCAAAGTCATGTTGTCCATGGATATGTGGGCAATAAGAGTGCGGTGTTTCCTCTACAAGTAAGATTTAGATTTTTTTATTTCGTAAATTTTATTAGTAAATACTTTTATTTTAATTAGTATTAACGCACCAAATTTTTTATAAGCTCATATTATCAATACTTTTGTTTTATGACTGTGTTCCTATGTTAAAATACGCATTGCATGTTTAGTGGTAGAATTCAATACTGCACTTAGTCTACCTGGCATGTAAGCAAAAGTAATTTAAAAATACATAGCCACTATGGCCTCAGATAAAAAATAAGTACTTTTTTATTCAGATTTTAGGATTTGAAGTTGATGCTATCAACACTGTTCAGTTTTCAACTCACACTGGCTATAAACATATAAAAGGGACAGTTCTTAAAAATGAAGATATGGCTGAGATAGTTGATGGCTTAATACTAAACAATGTTGACTACTATACTCACTTTTTAACTGGTTATTCAAGATCACCTGATTCTTTAAAACAAATAGCTGAAATTATCCAAAAGCTCAGGGAAAAAAATCCTAATTTAATATATGGTAAGTTTTTTTATTTAGGTTTTACATAGATTAGTTTAATAAAGTGTTCTCTGTCTGGGATAGAAACAAAGAGTGTTAAATGTATTTAAAGCAAACTTCTAATATTTTTTTTATTTTTTGAAGGGTAGGCAGAGGAAACCTAGTGTTAAAATACTCCATGATCCAATTATTGCCCAATTTTCAAGACATTAGGCATTGAGTGGCAGTTCTCAATGCTGTTCTTTGTATTGTAACCACAGTAAAAAATGGAGATAATTCATTCCCTAGGTGGGAAAAGAACTCACTTGTATCACACTTGGAGTCAGATGCTGTACTACTGCACCACAATGGGCTTTGCTGAGTTATAATAGAGCTTTACTTATCATATTTATGGCTTCATGTAAATACATGCATTTCTATTTGTTCTAGTTTTGTTAAAACTGTAAATAACCTTATCAATTAATTCTATAGTAACAGGTTTGAAATTAAATTGATATTTAAATACATGTTTATCATATGTATACTGACTGATACAATCTAACTACTATAAAGTTTTCCTTATATTTCATATCTAATCTATTATGAAACTCGTAATAAACTAATATTGTCAATAAAAAAAATATAACAGCTTCACAGTGTATCCCGCACACAGCAGGGTAGGCAGAGTGTTAAGACACTCCATTCCCCATTTCCCGCCAACTATTGTAGGCATTGTGTGTTGAGTGGCAGAACTCACCAGAGCAAAGAAATGAAAATATAAATGTAAATAAATATTTCACTTCCTTGAGTGGATATTGAACCCACAACTAGTCAATTTTACAGTCACGCTTTGTGCCCCTGCACCATGACTGGCCTCATATTGTCAATAGTTTTGTTTTATTACAACTATTGATAATATGGGTTTCTTATTAGTTCTGTACTGTACTTATAATCTTTGATTAAAATCGAAATTTCTACATATTTTAAATGAAACTCTTCAAATAGATTTATCATATATATTTAAGTATTATATGGAACCAACATTTTCAACACTGCAGTAATCTACCTGTGACCATGAACCAAAGTTTTACAATTATATATAATACTGAATATTTAAATATACTATGCAATTAGCCTCTCCAAAGAGTTTAAAAATCTTGTAGAAAAACTATATGTTCAAAACAATATACATACCCATTTAACATTCCACAGACTATAAATATAAATATATTTAAATAGAATTACAAATCAATATTGTTATAATTGTGTGTAAAAAATGTGTAGATATAACTGCTTCGTATCCCGCTTTGTATATGTAATATTTTTATTCATAACAATATTTATTATATTTTTTGTATATTATCTCATTACATAAGTATTGCAGTATTATTTGTATTTCTTATGTCCTTCCTTTTTTTTTATGTATAAAGTTTAGCATTGGTTCTTGCTAAGTTGCCAACTTTGATATTAAAAATAGATAATTATAATTATGTATATTCAAGTATCATATTTAAAAAGTCTTAAAAATATCAAAGATTTTTATGAAGTGATGATCATAATTTATTATCATCATAGATTTTTTTCTTTATCTTGCTAATATTATTAAATGTCAATGTTTTTAAAGTTTTAAAGGAAATTATGCAATACTTCTCTTTGTATTTTGTATGATTAAATCAACAATTTTGTGTTATGATGCCTGCTCCAGGCAATAGATTTTTTTCATTACTTTGCTCTGGTAAGACTATAGTGTTGAGTTCCAAAATTTAACATGCAAATTTGGGTTGAAAACGGAAATAATAAGAGTCCAAAATTAAAGTTAAAAGTTGAAAAATCAATAACATGACATTTAGTATTCTATCTATATTTTTGATTTCTTTAGAAGTATATACAATTACTTTACTCTAAAATAAGCTGATTTTAATCAAAATATTACTAAAATTAATGAAATATTTATCATTTCAGTTTGTGATCCAGTTATGGGAGATAATGGTAAAATGTATGTGCCTGAGGACATTTTGCCAGTATATAGAGACATAGTCATCCCTTTGGCCGACATCTTGACTCCTAATCAGTTTGAAGCGGAACTAATAACAGGCTTGAAAATGAATGATTTAAATGGTGCCCTTGAAGTGATAGACGCCTTACATCTTAAAGGTGTTAAAACAGTAGTACTATCAAGCACTGAATTGGGTGATAAGAGAAATATGCTTGCCATTGCTAGCAATAAAGGTAAATGTACCTATTTTTATTTAAATTTTCGTTGCGTCTTGCCTTGTTACGCCTATTAGCATAATAATAGTGAGATTTTTTTTTGTTAATTGAGTGTAGAGATGTTTTTCACAGTCTAATTAAGACACGCTTTTTTATCTTAAATTTGTACTTGAAAATTTATTTGATTATAATTGCCTACTTATTTGTTAAAAACATTTTATGTTTTTTATTATAATTTAGGATTTTGTCGATTACCACTACAACTGATAGCTTCAGGATAATCTTATTCTACAATGTTACTGACACTCATTAAAAACTTATTATTAAAAACATTGAGGTTTAGTAAAGTTGGTTAGATCGCTTGGACGGATTCCTAGATCGCGGAATCACTGGCTTAAATCAAGCTTACATCTTAATACTTTTATTGTCTTCAATATGAAGCTGTTTAAATTCAAAAAATTGTGTCGCAATTTGGTATTTTAACTAATTTAGCAACTGAAAATAAAATTGCATATTTATTTTTTCCTATCCTTAGTTTTATCTTAACGGAAATAAAAACTAAAATATAATGCCGTAATGACTTGGTCTCTGTGTGGCCTCGCCTCAAAAGTGAGGAAGGCCATTTATTATTATCACAGTAATACAAGATCAATACGATATTATTTTGCTTTGTAACTATTGGAACCATTACGTCAAGTATGATAAGTCGTTACTTTATTTGAAGATAGTAAATTTTGTGTTTGTATTAATAATCGTGGCGGTTATTATTATACACGTTCTTATCGCCTTTTAAGGATTCCGTAACAAGACTAATATCAAGTTGAGATTAATATCAAATATTCAGATCTTGGAACACTAATCAAGCTTCTAAGTCCACACAATCCAAACGTTTGAACATTTATGCATCGTTTTTACAGGATTTAGTACGAACTTTGCCACGTAATAAATACAAATAAAGTAAAAAATCCAAAAAGTGAAAATTTATAAGTATTTCATAAACGAAAATCAATACAACCTTATAATTCTATTTCATTTCATACAAAATGAGTGCATACGGGCCTATGCTAACTGCAAACTTAATTTTCTCAAGTTTATTCGCGGCTTAATCAAAACCTATAGGATATTTCCCGTAGACCTACAATTATTGAAATTTAGCAACAAACGAGAACTTAAATAAAGAATAAAAATAAAAAATATAGAAATTTCTATATTACAAATAAAAACGGTTACAGACTTATAATTGTAGTTAATTTCATACAAAGTGAGGACATACACGCACAAATTAAGTTGGTCAACTGTTTTAAGTTGTACTCACCCGTGGCCTAAATCGGAAAATTATTACGGAACCCTCGGTAGGGAAGTTCGACTCGCACTTGGCCGTTGTGTAATATAAATACGACGTTATAGAAATATAATTGTGTAGAATATGTCAGAAATTTTTCGAAACACTTAAACATATATATTTTTTTATTTTTTTACAGATTCGTGCTATCAAATTGAGATACCAAAATTAAATGCATCATTTACGGGTACAGGTGATCTTTTTGCCGCTTTATTCCTGGCTTGGACTCATAAAAGCAATAAAGATCTAAAAATTACATTAGAAAAAACCGTTGCTACCCTTCAGTATATAGTTAAAGATACATATTACAAAGCTAGAGGTAAATATTAATTAATTATAAATCTCTTTACATTTCTAGTTGTTATAATCTATTATGTGGCGCATGTGGCAGAGTCTTATTTTAAACGCGATAGTTGTGTATGTAATTTCCACTTATAAGAAATATTTTAATATTTCCGCTCTGTAAATAAGACGCGGCTTACATGCATTATCTCAAATTCAGGGGGCATTTATCCTTGCCCCCTGAATTTGAGATACATATGTAACACTAACCTTGTCCTCTATCTATCTTGCTTCTCGAGAAAAAGCGCGCAAAAAAAAAGTAATAAAACAAAGCGAAAATCAAATCTACAGACAGCTACACTTAAGGCGGCCACAACTTGTCAACTGTTCTGTATTTTTATTTTAATTAATGACATATGTAATTATTAAAATTCATTGTATGAAATTCCACAGTAAAATTAACTTT
Source organism: Heliconius himera (assembly GCA_021202915.1). Taxonomy (NCBI): domain Eukaryota; kingdom Metazoa; phylum Arthropoda; class Insecta; order Lepidoptera; family Nymphalidae; genus Heliconius; species Heliconius himera. The sequence goes on along the minus strand of JAJHJA010000175.1, from coordinate 960,811 downwards.
TAATTATTTAGATATGAATATTTTATTGTGAAATCAAATATGATAAGTTTTTTATTTTACAGATATACAAGCTGATGGAATAATTCCTTGTGCGCTTCTAGAGTTGAGACTCATACAGAATAAAACAACTATAGAGGATCCTACCATTACCATAGAAAGTATAAAAATTCGTTAAACATATTTTAGTTTTATAAAATAAGTTTTTAATTATATTTAAGTTCCTAATTACAATAAAAAAATGATTACAAAATAAAGAACAAAAAGGCATAGTTTAAGAAGTTCATAGTGTAGTATAATACATTAATATAAAACATATTTAATTATTATTACAAGTACTATTGTTGTGAATTTCATGTTTTATGAAAGTTGATATATTAAGGTTGATTTAAAATCAATCATGTTATATATTTATATTTTTTGTTGATAAATGATCTATAATATAAATTGTTTTATATGTACAAATGGCCTAATTAAAATGTATTATTATTATTTGGGATAACCTTGAGTTACCCTGCTATAAGCAAGATAAAGCATGAAGACGAAAAATAAATGAATTTTAAAATGTATAGAAATTAAATTATCTGTTAAAGTTACCTATATATGCTAATCATCCGAAAGTATATTTTAAGGTTTTTACTTTGCATTATTTAAATTGAATCGTTTTTACTATAAGGTTAATTTAATTGATTATCTAATTATTTATTTTATGTATTGTTCGTAACTTCGCAACTATATCAAAATTTTATCTTGCATTTAAATGTTCATACGGTCTGAGACCGCAAAGTGACTCAAGGTCACAAGGTCAGGAATTGCCCATAATAAAAATTATAAAAAAACACGGGATTATAAGACAATAACGCTTTGCAATAAATTATTTTTTTTAGATTAATGTTAATAAATCATAATGATGCTAAACTATTGAATGTTGTATTTAGAAAAGGCTGTAATGTAGATGTAGAAACTTAAAAGCATTTTCCATTAGGATAATTTAAATCATATATAAGTTAAAAACATATCAAAAAAAGATATGAAAACAAAACGAGTGTGCACACGACTGAAGTAAAACTTCTTTAGCTCCATCTGTGAGAGTAAAACTTAAAAGTAAAGTGTGCTCTTGCTCCTAAAGTAACATACGAAACGTGACTCGTTCTCTTTCTGTCTTCTTTCTTTTTGTAAAGCTCACATCACGCATTACTAGCTTACTACCCGAGTCAAGCTTGCGTAAAGAATTTTTACTTCAGTTTGTATTTTTAGTCTAAGCCAGTAATTAAAAAAAACAATTAAGTTTGTCTTAAACAAAAAAAACATTGATGTGATAATTAGTTAATCGAAGATATCGAATAAGAGTATAGCGTCTTTAAAATATTCTTAAATATGTAATAATAAAAAAAACAGATTTTTGTTTCTTGTCTTTTTAAATAATAAAATTATTTATTATTAAAATGATCCACATTTGGAAACTACCGATTCTTATTACAAATAATTTTATTAAGGCTAAGCCATAAAAGACCAAACTCAAGTCTTCCATTAAACAAGGTTTGTGAAAGTTGCATGTTTGTTATTATTTTTAATGAAATTATTTTTCTCAATGTTAGTATATCCGAAATAAATTATTTATATAATGCTGAAATATCTTGTTTAATTTAATCATTCAAATTGAATCAAGTGATGATTCAATTATGGCTATATTATTAGCGTATGATATTTAAATAAATAGCAATTCCCTTTAAATGAAAGTAAATAAAATATCTACAAATAGAAACTATACAAAATTGCATGTACTGTGTGTGCCAATATAAATCGATATAAAGAAAACAATTTATTATGAAATAACGATTTTATTTGCTAATATATTTATTTCATTGTACTACTCATGTATTCTCCTAAATTTATAAAGTATCACAGAAAACGCCATTAACAAGAGAAGTATTATATGGAACACCCAGAAGATTGAATTGTAATATTTGAGCACAACTTCTGTGTTTTTAACAACAAAACATGGGGTTAGATAAAGTAGACAAAATAGTCGCATTATTGAGAATCCTATGTCCCATGGCAGTTTCATCTGAAAAGTAAAATAATCTGAAATATTTTTTTAACTTGGCACCTTGTCCCGCTTATAGCAAGAAAGGTAGAGAGAACGTAGTGTCAAGCTCTCAAGATGTCAAGTACTCTGTTTTGACTCTTGCTTTGGCTATCGAACGAATCGCTTTTACTGTCAGATGTTTTCCCACTGCGCCACAATGGCCTCGATATTCGTTTATTTACATAATTAATGTTACCTTCAAAAGTATTTTTTAAGTTGGCGGTATATTTTACCATGTGTGTTGTGTTGTGTATTTTACCATAGTGATTAACATTTCAAATATTTATTTAAATTTTGATTTATCTTATTCCAATTTTGTTTTAACTGGCTGGAGCATTCAAGATTATCTTAAACCTATAATAGAAATAGGCTTATACTAACTGGGCCTGTAGTATCGTAAAGGACAGTGTATTCTGCTTCTAGATGCACGTATACCCACAAAGTGACAGCTATAATAAATTGAGGTAGACTTGGTCCCGACCATATGGTCCAAGCCAACAAAGAAAACGCACTTCTGCAAAACACAGTAGTAATCATGTCTTAATGTGTACATAATTCTTTGTACGTGTGTTTGTTACTCTAATCCTCTTGAAAGGATAGATCGACTTGTATGAAATTTTATATTTATAATTTAACGGATTCCTCGATTGTGTGAAAATAAAATTGGACCTAAGTAGTAAGTGGCACTACAATCGATGTGTAATATATAAGAAATGAGGAAATAAATAAAATATGTTTTATTAAAAAACGTGTGCCAGGCCCGTTAGTATGAAGAGTTGTATGGCTATAACTTACTTATATAGAAGGTACTTCATGGTGGTGCTTATGGTTTTTAGTGAAGCTGAAGAAGAGTGCTTTGTATGAAGAAACCCTTCTTCATACAAAGCACACTTAAATTTAACATAACTGAAGTCAATAGGGACAACAATGTCTTTTTTAGCTTCACCACGTATCCTGCACATAGCAGGATAGGGAGAGTGAACCTGAGAACCCAGTGTTAAAACATTCGGTTCCCATTAAGATACTTCCGTTTACCATTTTTCACTGAATTCTTGAGGCATTTTGTGTTGATTGGTGTGGAAATATTAAATATTTCATTCATCTGAATGGAAACCACTCCCACGGATCACTCTCGAAGTAATAATATTTCTTTAAATATAGATTATTTCCATTTTTTATTTAAATTAAATTTTCACCAATATAGATAAAACAAAACAAAAAAATAATATCCACCTTACTTCTCTATTCGCTTTCAAAAAAGTTTTATGCACATAAGCCCAGAACCAGAACCGTGTTGGCATATCCCAACTTTGCATAGTGTCCTTCATCTTAGGCCCTATTAGCAAACCTTCGTTATTAAAACATTTCAGCATTGAAAAGTTGTACTCTTCCTCCATTGCTACGTCGGGAGAAGAAGCCCTAATTACATCACAAAAGAAATAAAATTATATATATTTTAAAGCTACAAATAGTTGTCAAAGTTAAGGTAAGGTATAAATTTCAATTTGTAAGCTTCACGCCATTCCATATTCATAAATGTATGTATAAAATATTTTAAAAAATATTTTTCAATAGGAGTGTTGAATACTTTTTTCCCGACTGCTAAGGAAGGGTTGTGTTTTTCGCGCGTATCTTGTATGTATGTAATATTCTTTATTACCTCGTATCTCCAGAACCGCTGATCGGATTTACATATTTGAGGTATCGTTAGATTTGTATTAGCAGCCCAAGTGTTCTTAGGTGACGTTAGTAAAAAATAATCATGGCGGCTGTGGTACGCCATTGTACTTAGTGAAAAAAAAAAAAATCGTTTCGAATACTACAATATGGGTATCAAATTCAAGAGCTCAATTTCAGGATTTCAAAAAGGTATATCATGATTATCATTACCATAATAAATTCTAACAAAAAAATGAAATAAAAAAAAATATTTGTAAAAACAAAAACCCCGACTGCAACATAGAAAATAAACAAGCCCAATAGTTTATTAGGATTAGCAGTCGGGACCTATAAGTAATTCTTCATTCAATAAAATCTTTACCAGGAACCTCGCATAATTTAAAGAGGTCCCGACTGCTAATCCTAATAAACTATTGGGCTTGTTTATTTTCTATGTTGCAGTCGGGGTTTTTGTTTTTACAAATATTTTTTTTTACTGTAGTATTAATGGCTATGGGCTTTTTTTTAGTTTCACGCTGTGTACGGTAGGTAGAGGCAGCCTAGTGCCATTACCATTAATACATTTCCGTTCTCCACAATCCGCCGTAACTAATAAAGTTAAGTAGCTTTTAAAATTTTGAACGTAGCGGGATTCGAACCCGCGCCCCTGAAAACCGACCAGGCGCTCTGACAACTAAGCCATACGTTCTCATCAAGCTACGTCGAAATACGTCGAAATTTTTATACGCTTGTTACCATTTATTTATATTGTTAGCATCTCTGTAGGGAGATTTTTACAAATTTCCACTACCCAAAGATAAACTAAGAATTATCTATCGTCTGGCAAGAGAGAATACTATTTATTAAATATTTTTTAAAATTTTAAGGTATATGTAATATTTTTTTTAAATTTCCTAAGTGTGGAGTAACATTTTAAAATTTTAAAAAACATAAATGTAGATACATACGCTAAAGTTAAGAAGCTTAACCGAGAAGTCGGTCCATATCCTGGTATGGGCTGGCATTGAGCTGGATACACGCCGAAACCAGTCTCCGTGAACACACTTGTGCATAACATCATTACAGCTTGGTAATAAAGGAAGTACATGGCCAGTTGTGGTATGTTGTACAAGTAACGAAAATCAGCGCCATAGGTGTCGTAAAAGATATCTTCATTATATAACTTAAATATAGTCATGACGAAATAAGTTCTTATTGTTTTTAATTACTTTTCATAAGATAATTTTTAATGGTATTTTTTTAGATTCGCACTGTATGACGCAAACAGCAGCAGGTAAGCAGAGGGAACCTAGAGATAATACTTTCCGTTGCCCACTTTCCGTCGAACTTTCAACGTATTGCGTGTTGAATGGCGAAACTCGATGCTGCGCTTTTGCTTTGGTACCAAAGCGAAAAAAATAAAAATATTAATATATAATAATTCATTCTTCCGAGTGGGGATCGAACCACCGACCGTCGCGTTACAGTCACACGCTTCTCCTCTGCGCCACGAAGCCTCATGGTATTTAAATGAAGTTGCAATTTAGAACATGCTTTTCAGTCTTTCGTAATAAAGGTTTCTATAGTCTTTTTAAGGCACTATAATGTAGTACTGGTTTTAAATAATGTATAAAGAATTGATATTGAGGCCAGTCGTGGCGTAGCGGCACGAGGTGTGACTGTAAAAACGACTGGTTGTGGGTTCGATCCCTACTCGAGGAGATGAAATATTTACTTAAATTTATATTTCCATTTCTTCGCTCTGGTGTCGAGGTTAAGCGCGGCGTTGAGTTCTGCCACTCAACACGCAATGCCTCCAGAATTCGGCAGAAAGTGGGGAACGGAGTGTCTTAACACTAGGTTCCCTCTGCCTACCCTGCTGTGTGCGTGATACAGCGTGTAGCTGATTTGATTTAATTTATAAAGAATATTTACCTCGGGTGAATACTTTTTAAATAATATCCAATATCCTAAACCACACAAAGCGGCTTTCTTAAGTTTTTGCTCTGTTATTATTCTACAATCGCCTAGAGCACTGAAAGGTGCGTAGAAATGGTCATGAAAAGTTTTCCATCTGTAATAGGGTCCTAAAAATTATTTAAAATAGATAATACATGTATTCTGAGTATTAAAATATTTTTTTAGGGTCACGCTGTATTCCGCACACCGCAGGGTAGGCAAAGGGAACCTAGTGTAGAGACACTCCGTTCCCATTTTCAGCCGAATTCTGGAAGTATCTGGAGGTTGAGTGACGGAATTCAACGCCGAGCTTTTGCTTCGACACTAGAGCGAAGAAAATGGAAATATTTAATTTCCTCGAGTGGGAATCGAACCCACTACCTGTCACGTTTACAGTCACACTTTGTGCCCCACGACTGGCCGCTTATCATATTTTAATATTGTTTACTTAAACATTGTTTGTGTACCTCTATGAAGTCCAATAAAATAAAAAGCGTATGCAATGATATCAGCTGCACTGGGTTCTGGTGTATTATTTTCAGTATCTCCTATATTCATTTTTGATAGGCTAACTCTTTTCGTATCTATTGCGACTTTGAATTGAGATCCATTTATTTCAAAGGCCAACCCCACTAATTTAAGAGCTAACGTTTGATATAGCCAAATAATATAAATATCATTTATATGAAAATGTAGATATAGCAAGTACATCCAAGTATATGCTAAGCTTATTTGATGTGAATATCTGTAATAAGATCAAAAAATAATCAGCTTCACACTGTATCCCGCACACGGCAGGGTAGGCAGATGGAACCTAGTGTTAAGACACTTCGTTTCCCGTCCGTTCGTGTCGAGTGGCGGAACTCAACGCCGCCCTTTGCGTCAACAAGAATGAAGATATACATTTTTAAATAAAATTTCCTTTCCTCGAGTGGAGATCGAACCCACAACCAGTTTACAGTCACACTTTGTGCCCCTACGCCACGTTTGATAATTATATAATTACTTTATATATTTTTCCCCCTAAATAAAGTATGTTGTATCACTTTGGACAAAGCCGATTCTCACTTCTTTTATTTGTATAAAGGGATTATTTTTCAATCCAAAAAGCAAAACAGCGAAATAAAAATTGAATTGAACCTGCAACCATCGCCCGACAATAAAATCAGACGATTCTTAGCACGCTAATATATTTTCTATGAATTAGTTGTTATGGCTATAATGTAATAAATTTTTTTTTATTAATTACAATAAATTATTTAGAAACCAAACTATCTAAGGACTAACCGACGATCGCAACATTTAATTATAATGATATTTCCCCAAACCATAAGAGCCGAGTGTAGTACGTAATGACCACAAGTCAAGCAGACCAATATCAGCCCGAGTCCGGTCCCATAGTTACGCTTCATATCAACATCAGTAATTTTCTTGTAACAACTTCCCAAAGATATACACACAAGCAATAAAGAATAATATAAAATTGCAGACATTTTTAGGTATATTTTTACAAAATTCGCTTTTACAAAGGAAATTCAATTGCTAATACTCATTATTATAATATGCAAGAAATTTATTCTCATTTTGATATTATATTTTCAAATTTTCGTAAGTTAGTTATTTATAAACATTGACAGCATTTAAACTTGCCATTCCAAAATAATATGTCAGGCAGATTGTGTCAGATATTTTTAAAATTTTTCTACGTTTCTCAATAAGTAGATTATGTTAGATTATCATATATTTGTTTTTTTTTATATAGTATACTACTCAATACGAGCACAGAAGGTAATTATTTTAAAAAAGTCATATGTGATATGTGTGTATTCATTATTACTGAATACTTACCTAGACTTTTTTTAATATTTAAAAAAAAAATTAAATGCAAACCTGACCATGTAATTTGGCCTTAATTATTACTTAAATAATATGTCTTAAATCTTTTATAGCATGTAATTTGAATGTATACTTTTTGAGAAAATGTAAATTTTAAATAAATTAACGCTCCGTTTACGGCCGCAAGAATGGCCATAAGTCCAGCTGGGGGCGCCCTTGCTGCCGATTTCGTCCTCGCAAGCAGACATGTTAGTGCTTGAAGTTTCTCAAATTATTGAATGTATAAATTATATAATTTATATTGATTATCTTATGGAAAATGCAGGATAATTAAACAATTATAAGTATGCGAGCGAAGCCGCGAATGGGCCGCTAGTATAATATAAACGCAGTCACCAATAACGGAATGAGGGTTCTAAATCTAACACAGGCCAGTGTAAGGAGCCTTCTTATTATTCATACTGCATGTACCCCATTCGTTTATGCCTACTCTGCTATATATATGAAAATACAAAAAATATATTAAATTTATTTTTATAAAGAATCCGACCATATTAACAATCTATAATAATATGACAGCATTTTTTCTTTATCTGATTATTGGTTGGAGGTTGCATATTAAGAAAATATAAACAAAAACAGGTTAACGTAATAAAAAGCGTTATGATTAAATAAACAATTTACTACACATAATGTAGGTTCACAATAAAAATATTTTCTAAAAGAGGTATGTACGATAACTCATTGTCTGATACAGATCTAGCTGTATATTGTTCTATGCCAGTTATGTATGCACCAATTTTATTAGGATTTTGCAAAGTGTGTCAGAGACAAAAAAATAACTTTAAATGCACTTTCCATTATTTAATACTAATTTGGCATATCGGAATGTTGAGAATTTCAAACTCCACTTACGGCTTGTTAAGTGTTTATGAATGCTTGGCCTTTATTGAAAATTTCATAGTTGCTTCCACACTAAAACAGCTAAACCTTCCATATGCTACGAAACTACATATAAATAAGTAGAAGCAACTAAAACGTTGAAAAGTCAAATAAATAAAGCCTCCTACGTAAATTTATGCAATTTAAAACACATTTATCACATAAGACAGAATGATTTCATCAAACAACCTAACCTATAATACTGTTCAAGCTGTAAATATTTTTTTAATTTTTTTAATAATTCCCACAATCATCCATCAATGTAAATTCAATTGACTAGCATCTAATTCATATACTATTTATATTTATTACATAAAATGACAAGATATTTAAAATAATATATAAAAATAAAATCTTACAACGTAGAATAAATATGCCTATACATATATATTTATACATTTCTAACTAATTATTATAAATTAACGTATTTAGGTGATTGTAAACCGTAACGAGTAATATTTGCTTTACGAAAAAGTTAGTATTTAAAATATTATCGCCTATAATGAATTACAATTGGCTTTGTTAAATATGAATATATACTTTATAAGACAACAATATACAAACTTAAATGTTTGAATAGCAATAGAAAATAAATAAATGAATGAAAATAAGCTCCGTAAAATCTACAAAATTCATAAGCAATGGTTAAAAAATCTTCAAAAGCACATAATTATATAAAAAAAATACTTATGAAATACGGAACAAGAAAAGACTACAAAAACGGAAGATCTATTAAGTGTTACGAATATTAAATATAATCTTATATTCAAACACCTAAAAGCAATCATTTGCTTTTTAATGAATATCTTATATGGATGATACAAACATTACTATAAGAGAAACTGTTCTAAGTATATAGGCAGAACGAAATATCCAATGGCATTTCAATATTTCTACTTTATTATCTAATAGGATTTAAGTTTCCTTATATTACGCCGTTAACGATATAGTATGTACAATTAAAAATTTATTGCATCATTTTATATTTAATATTACATATAATTATTTATTATTATTAGTTGAAAGAAATATCGCACCCTGTCACCTCTGTATGTTAACATACTGAGGTGTCCGCACACTTCCTGATAACGCACACATATGAGAAATGCTAGTTTTTTTTATTGCCTAAGTAATTATAAAATCATCATTTAAATACAAGCCACACCGGTTCTGGATTAATTTAGAAATAAATGTATTAAATTTAATTGATCTATATAACCTACAAATTTATAGTTTTTAAATCACTTTTACAATTAGACCTATTAAATTTAAATTTACTTCTAATGTTCTCCAGATCTCTTGATAATCCTTAATTCACTTTAAAATTATGATATAATTTTATAGGAGACAAAAAAAACAATTAAATCTGTATCAGACGTAAACTTTGTTATAACGTAAATTGCATTGTTATAAATATAAAACATACAAATGTCACTGTAAAAGCCACCATTAACAATGTGAACATGTAATAAAATTCATAGAATATGAATATCATCAAAATTCTCTCTAATTATTTCAATCGCAATTATCGTAACCTCGCCTATGGTAGTTAGAAAAGTATTGCCTCTATATCATATGTAAAGAAGTAAGTTATAGTATATATAGTTCTACATACACTTGCCACTATTTGAGTAAATAACAATTTTAATATGCAACAGTATGAAATGGACTTAAGTACATCACATCGAAAAAAAAATCTGTGTTATTTGATTCATCTACAGAAAATTTATAAAAGAAATCAAGCGAGAGAGCATCAGATACAAATAAACATTATATAACAATATATATTGTGCAATAGACAGATGTAACTGAAGTGCTAGATTCTCTAATTACAATATAAGTTGATTAATTTCAAGCATCTATAATCATACATTTCCGAATAGAAATATCGAGACACTAATTTTTTATTATTAACCAATGATAATTAGTCAATTTGCGTTTTTAGTATTTTTTTTATCTATTGCACAAACACAGACATATAGACAATCTCTATACTACTAGATTTTTATATGTTACTCATTATTTTTACATTACATAGTTAATAAATACGACATTCAGAATGTTACATTAATAATTACAAAATTTAATCCGTGCAAACAATTACAAAAGTTTCACATCAAAGTCCGCTGTAGAGGATTTTTTTTTTCCATTTCATCGATCGCTTCTACACAGTAATTCGTACAACAATAAAAAAATGCGAACAGCATTTATTTAGTAATAATTGGCAGTCCTAATAGTCGCTATAGTTTTTACTATGGAGCGCGAGCGCCGGCGCCACGCTCGCTCCTACTAGCATTAATCTATCCAATCAGAATGCCGGAAGGTGAATCCACCGAGGGTGATCTACTACTCTAACGGGCACATCACACACCAACAGTTCCGCACACGTGACACCACCGAACATCGAACACTGCACGTGCGCTAAAGTTAAGTTCCGAGCGCATCTCGACACACACTGGCTACGTGGTCCGCTACACACATATAACTAACTACACATACGTCTGACGTCTGTTACGTCTGTTTCTTATTAGACATTTTAAAATTTACATAACATGCGCCCAACAATATCCATCGATTACAAAATCGATTGTTGTCACACTATAGTATGTCATAATATAGGTGATGTATAGAATAATATTTTATGGAAACCTACAAAAACTTTAACGTCAAAATCTTATGCGCTCCTCTTCGAAATCGCCCAAGTCATCTATTGTTTACTTGGACAAAATCCATCAGGCTGCGCGAGTGCGAGTCTCGCTACATTAACTTTTCATATATTTCCTAAAATGTAATTCTTACTTCACAACGTGAGAGACGTACTGGTATAGTATAGCATATGTGTGTAGACGAGACGGCGGCGGCGGGGGTCTACTTGATGAGCTGCGCGGCGCTCTTGGAGCGGCGGAACATCTTCGCGCCCTTGTGGGGCGCGAGCTCGTGCTAGTTGCCGTTGGGCGCGCGCGGCGCGGGCGAGGCGGCGGGCGGCGGGCGGCCCAGCGCCAGCGACTCCTTGGCGCCGTCCGTGCCGTAGATCTTGCCCGCCTTCTTGGCCATGGACGCCAGCAGCTCCTGCGAGCACTTGTGGGCTGAGCGCAGCGAGAGCGCCCACTCTTTGAGGCCGATTTCATCCTGTAAGTGGATTGCTTTTATAATGTATAGCATTCAAAATCTTTTTAAAAATAACTTTTTATTTCAAAATGAAGTGGTACTGAAGCTTGTATCGAGAAAAAAAAGTGATTTTCTGTTTTTATTTGTTTCATTTCATTCCCTTATCTGCACCTTTGGGTTGTCATCTCTCAACCATTTTGGGCTTAACAACTATATTGATTATATATATTTTCATTGTCGTCAGATGTCATGACCAATTTTTTTTCTTGTAAAAAAAGATACAACTAAACAAAACATAAAAAAACTTACGGTATTAGTAAGCACAATCTTAGTATCATTTCTGGTCCGCAACACGATACACTGCTCGCCTTTCACCGACACCAGATCGGAGGACACCTCCTCTACTGTGTCTAAAAGTATCATTTCAGGCTTGGCACTGTTCTCCAAGTGGAGTTCCAGACGGTTAGGATAGAGTTTCGCATAACGTGTTTGCCAAGCGCTGGCAAACGGCCCACCAAGCTTCTTTATGTAGCCGTGCAGTATGCAGTCTGATTCTGTAAAGAATAATCGTATATTTTTTTAGTTTCACACTGTATCTCGCACACTAGAAGGTAAACAGAGCGAGCGTAATGTTAAGACACTTCGCTCGCCACTTTCCGCCAAATTACTTCGTCACCAGATCCTTCCCTTGTTGTATGCAGAAGTAGCTAAGACATTGCAGACTTAGTGATAAGACACTGAACAATTTGATCGAGACATTGCGTTTTATGACACGGAAACTAAGTTTTTACAAAAAGGAAGACTTGAAAATAATTCATTCATTGTTTGGACTCTGATGCTGTACCATTAATTTTTCCCGACTGCTAAGGAAAGGTTATGTTTTTCGCGCGTATCTTGTATGTATGTAATATTCTTTATTACCTCATATCTCCAGAATCGCTGAACGGATTTACGTAATTGAGATAGATCATAGGGACCTATAAGTAATTCTTCAATCAATAAAATCTTTACCAGGAACCCCACATAATTTAAAGAGATCCCGACTGTTAATCCTAATAAACTATTGGGCTTTTTTATATTCTTTTTAGTCTTATGCAGTCGAGGTTTTTGTTTTTACAAATATTTTTTTGACAAATATAATGAAAGTTTTGTTTCGAGATGTAACATGTTTCATTAAACTTCATAAAATAATTTACTTAAAAAATATTTTGAATTACTATGTACTATTAATGATAGCAGAATTATCAAATCGTATTATTTCACTAATATAGTATAGTATAACATAACTAAAATAATGAATAAAAAATAAAAACAAGTCGTATTTCGTATTTTTATAATAAGTAAAGTTTATAACATGACGATAATTTAAAAGTTTATAATTTAAACAGATTTTGTCATTATCTATTACTTTTGTCAAATACTGTTGTTTTTTTTTCGAATAGACTTAATGCTGTTGACCTGGATTGGTCTTGACAGCGTCACCGGGCTGGGAGCTACACTCGCCCCTGAAGATAAAAATTACGAGCTGTGATGGGCGCTCGTGTGTCAAATACTATATAGTATATACCTTTTTCGTCAGCATCAAACTTTTGTTTCTGCTTGGCTTTCTTCTTGTGCTCCATCTTGTCGGCCTCCTGGTTGATCGTCTCAAACACTGTCTCCGCCACTTCAGACTGCCAGCGCTCAGAGATCACAAGTGGAAAATCTTTGTACTGAGCTTGATCTGTTTCAGTCAGCTGTGAGATATACATGAAATTATTACTATAATAAATGATTTACATAATTTAAAAGTATACTTATCAATAGCTTTTAATTAAAAATTAAAGTAAATTAGCTTCACGCTATGTCTCGCATACAGCAGGGTAGGCAGAGGGAACCTAGTGTTGAGACACTCCGATCCCCATTTTCTTCCGAATTCTGGAGGCATTGCGTGTTGAGTGGCAGAATTCAAAGCCGCGCTTTGTCTCGACAACAGAGCGAAGAAATGGAAATATAAATTTAAGTAAATATTTAATCTCCTCGAGTGGGGATCGAACCCACAACCAATCGGTTTTACAGTCACACTTGCCACTGCGCCACGACTGGCCCCTTAGCTTTTAATCTTTATATCATTTTAATTAATTTGATGCGGCAGCTTTGTGTGTAGAATAATTTATAGCGTAAACAAGAGCATATAAAAAAATATCAAAAGAACAATAAGTTTATACAAGCTCATTTTGTTATGTTGTATTTGTTCTTCAGCTTCAGTTTTCATCTCACATATAGTAAGATAGAAACTGAGAACCTAATGTCAAAACATTTTTGTCACAACTTTTCGATCGATATCGATACATTGCCTATTAAGCGACGAAGCTCTCATTTTGTCTTTACTTCTGTGAATGAGAATCGAACTCACGACCACCGTGTTTACAATATAGTGTTTTCCCACTATTCCACGATGATCTCTAGAACACATTTAAATACATGTTGTATTAAAAATGACATTGCATGAATAAAAACAAAACACTAACCTTAATACCCTTTGTGTCTTCCTCATCAAAACTGCCAATGTCGAAAGCATCTGCCGCGTTGACCTCCCCGCGCGGCGGTATGAGCGGCGGGGTGTACTTCTGGTGGTACACTTGCTGCCAGTCGATGCCCGCGAAGAACACGTGCTCCTTTACTTCGTCGGCTCTGTTACCAATATTTTATATTAAGGAAATATCATTTATTAATCAGGCCACCGTCGCAAAGTGTTGTGGGTTCGATTCCCGCTCAGGCGGAATGATTATTCTTCAATTATTTTCAACTCCCCGATCTGTTAAACAAAGTGCGGCGTCAACTTCCGTTCATTTTCGAGACATTGCGTGGAGACCACTCTCCACGCAATGTCTCGAAAAGGAAAAATTGTATGGAAAGTGAGGAACCGTGTACCGTAATTCCAGGTTTCTCGCTATGCGGAAAAAGCATGGAGCTAGAAATAAATTTATAAATACTTTAACCACTGAAAGCGCACATGTTTTGTTTCCAAAGATATTATATACTACAATTTTCCTGTTGTAAATTGTGTACCGAGTCAATTATACATCTACGTATTTGTACACAAAACGAAACAACATAGTACAAAATTTTACCACACTTAGAAAAGAAAAATACTTTTTACAAGAAAAAAAATATTTAAAAAATCGCTGTACGTTCCTGCTAGGTTCAAATTGTTTTAACGTTTTCTTAAAAGTATTTAACATAGTACAATACTTAAATCGGATTTTCTCAAAAAAAAAAATGCATCTTACCCTCGTCCCTTACACCCCAAACGTTTGTTTATATCCCTTTGTAAAAGACCTTCCAGTAGACTTTTTAAACTTGGACTAAATGATTCAGGCAGTTCTACATTCTGGAACAAAAATATTAAGATATTTGCAGTATTTTTCTCAGCTCTTATTAGCTATTTGTCAATTATCTGGCCATCTTTTCTTCTTACCATTGTGAGCGTCATCCTATCAATTTCATGTTTGTCCTTTGTTTTATGTTGGCGGAATGGCGAATGTCCTTTAAGTAACTTGTATAACATACAGCCGAAACTGAACCAGTCGGCTGAGGAGTCGTATCCGGTGCCTTTGGAGAGCACTTCAGGTGCCATGTACCCATGGGTACCACTGAAACAGTACAAAGTATGACATCCTACTAACATTATAAATGTGAAATTTTGTGGGTATTGGATGTACAGATTTTGTTCAATTTGTCTATAATAACAATAAGTTTACGCGAGCGAAGCTGCACTTGGGTCGCTAGAAATCTAGTCTATATAAGAAATAAAATTTTATAACATATTTGCAAATGATTAAACAGATTTTATCGAAACGGAATTATTAGCTTCACGCTGTATCCCGCACACAGCAGGGTAGGCAGAGGGAACCTAGTGTTAAGACACTCCGTTCCCCACTTTCTGCCGAATTCTGGAGGCATTGCGTGTTGAGGGGCAGAACTCAACGCCGCGCTTAACCTCGACACCAGAGCGAAGAAATGGAAATATAAATTTAAGTAAATATTTCATCTCCTCGAGTGGGAATCGAACCCAGAACCAGTCGGTTTTACAGTCACACCTCGTGCCGCTGCGCCACGACCGGCCTCACTCGAAACGGAAGGTTTTTTAATATTAAGATTATGAGCTACTTTATCATTTAACTGTGTTACGTATTTTGAGAGTATTGTGACGGTGTTGTACGACATAAGCATAGGGAAAGATTATAAATTAATTATAGTTACTCAGAATAAAAGTGTTTCATTATATGTATGGAAATTACCAAATAGAACTGAAATTTAAAATGGAACCTATACTTGAGGATGTCCTGAAATTCCTATCAGAACGGGGACGGGGTTTTATATTTCACAGTGAAAAATTCAGAAGATAGAAATGGAAATATTATGGGTAAGCTCACACCTCATACAACAACGCAGATAAAGTCACGTGCAATAATTTCTAGTCATATGTAATCTATAATATTACTTACACACTAGCATGAGGCTTCTTCTTAGAAAAGTCACAGGCGAGCCCCAAGTCTGATATTCGTACGTGGCCGTGTTCGTCTAATAGAATGTTAGCTGGCTTCAAATCCCTATACACTATATGACGTTTGTGCATATGTTCCAGTCCTAAAAAAATATGAAAAAAAAAAACTTTTAAAATCATAGCGAAATAACAATAGTAATTTTTAAAATTACTTTGAAAGTATCTACTAATGCATTGTTTTTCTGAAAATACTTCTTAGGAATTAGTGATATAACTGAATTTTACGTTCTAAATGGTTATTAATATGAAACCTAATTCTAGTGTCATTGTAACAGCCAAGCTAAATAATTTAGTTATTATATTCAAATGGAAGGCTTTAAAGTGAGGAACGGAGTGTCTTAACACTAGGTTCCGTCTACCTACCCTGCTGTGCGGGATAAAGCGTGAAGCTGAAGGCATTAAATTTCTTTGTTAAAATAAATGGAAATTCTTCGCTGTAAACATTTAAATTAATTTAAAGTTATAATTTTATGAAACAACCAACGTATGTGAGGTATTAAATTTTGTTTTATGTCATTATTTATGACAAATTGAAGTTTTTAGTTATTTGTAGGCATCTTCATGAAACGTTTAAGAAGAAACAACCTGAATAAATACAACAATTATTTTCTAACGTATCTACGTCTAGATAGCAAACTTTGAGATCTTTATAATATAAGTCGAGTGATAAAACAAGATTTATATACCAACTATCAACAACCTCGTAACAATGGTACAAACATAAATAGTAATTGTATTATGCGTGTATGTAATAGAGACTAAAATAGTACCTACATTTTGTACGGATGTTGCAATACACAAATGATTTCAGTTATAATATTCTATTATATTTTAACTTCATAGAAATAATAGGACTACACTAGAAATATAAAAAATATATTTAGCTACTAATACTATCTACGGAAATGACTTATGTTTATATCAATGATAATACGAACCATTTAAACATATCCATATTTAAAAAATAATTTAAGGATAAATCATACAAAAAAATATTATTAAAATTAAATTGTATGTAATATTGTCGTCACTAGTAACGTAGGGGGGCAAGGCCAGATTATTGATATTAATGGAACTGGCTGCAATATTGGATTACATTGCTCTGTGCGGGCGTATTAAAGAGTTTACGGACGCGTGCTCTACAAAATGCCTTTTCATTAAAGTCTATTAAAAACGCGGCGGAGCTCGATTAGGCAGGGGCCTCGGTATGCTCTACTGCAATTTTGTACCTACTTTATTGCACTCAACACAACTGGCAATATCGTTAAAGTTAATCGTTGTGTATATGGGAACGGAGTGTCTTAGCACTAGGTCCCTCTGCCCATCCTGCTGTGCGCGGGATAAAGCGTGAAGCTGATTTGATTTGTTGTATATATTTCTTGACAAACTCTACTCAATCAAAATCCATGAATAAAAAAATCAGCTTCACGCTGTATCCCGCATACAGCAGGGTAGGCAGAGGGAACCCAATGTTAAGACACTCTGTTCCCCACTTTCTGCCGAATTCTGGAGGCATTACGTGTTGAGTGGCAGAACTCAACATCGCGCTTAACTTCGACACCAGAGCGAAGAAATGGAAATATAAATTTAAGTAAATATTTCATCTCCTCGAGTGGAGATCGAACCCACAACCAGTCGATTTTACAGTCACACCTCGTGCCGCTGCGCCACGACTGGCCTCGGATCTATGAATAATTAAACTATAATTCATTTCAAATACATAAACACTTCTATACCTAAAATAGATGTAACAGCTTACTATTCTTTCCAAACTTTTGAAGTAAGAACTAAAACGTACACGATGGAAACTCAGCGTTATTTAAGTTTTAAAACTAAAGAAGATTGCGAGATAAAAGTTAAAACTTCTAAGCTTAACAGTGTGGGATAATGTAGATAACAGTTATTAAAAAGGTCTTTAATTATTGCATTTTAGATGTTTTTTTTAATGAGCACATTTCAAATAATACCCCGCATTTGCATTTTACATACTAAAAAATTAAATATTACATCAGCTTCACGCTGTATCCTGCGCACAGCAGGGTAGACAGAGGGAACCTAGTGTTAATACATTCCGTTCCTCACTTTCCGCCGAATTTTGAAGGCATTGCGTGCTGAGTAGCGGAACTCAACGCCGAGCTTTGCCTTGACACTAGAGCAAAGAAAATGAAAATATAAATTAAAAAAATGAAAATATAAAAAAAAAAAACTAGCTTCACGCTTTTCTCTAGCGGGGTAGTCAGAAAGAAAATTAAAACTTAAATAAATATTTCACTTCCTCGAGTGGGGATCGAACCCACAACCAGTCGATTTTACAGTCACACTTTGTGCCTCTGCGCCACGACCGCACTATACTACATACTATTTAACGAATATTTGATTCATACGTGGCAAAGCCAATGTGTATGGGTTAATTTCAATGTCGCAAAACAATAATCTATAACATCTGGTCTTTCTTGGTCTGATGTGACTTTAAATTGAATTTTCTTTTTATATATATAGCATACCAGTAGGATTAAAAGGGCATAAAGTCCTCTTTAGTAATAAGACGGTGACTATATAACTGCGTAAAACATTTTACTCATACAATCGACATATATTAGTATTTAAATTGTTTACCCTGTACTTCCTTTACAATATTACTATTTTGTTAAATAACTATATTTTTAATCACCAATTTTAAAATAATAATAGAATATAAGTTTAAAATACACCATACCTAATATAACTTCGGCAGCGTAAAATTTCATCTCAGCCTCGTTGAAGACACCATGCTGAGACAGATGGTAGTGTAAATCGCCGCCATTCATGAGGTCTAGTATGAAGCAGAGTTTGTCCGGCGTGTGGAATGCATACGTCATACATACAATGAATGGACAATCCACCTGGAACAATATGCAATCATTAAATGGAATTGACAAAAGAAACGTACGCATACTATTTAACATAGGTTTTTCACGGTGAATCATTTTATGACACTATGGAAATTTCTATACTATATATTTTTTTCAGCTTCACGCTGTATCCTGCAAGTAGCAGGGTACTTTTTCCTTACTTTTCGCCGAATTCTGAAGGCATTGCGTGTTGAGTGGCGGAACTCAACGCCGCGCTTAACCTCGACACCAGAGCGAAGAAATAAAAAATAGAGTGGGAATCGAACCCTCAACCTGTCGCGTTTACAGTCACAACGTCCCTTCGCCACAAGTGGTAACTACTTACGTACCATTAATATTTTGTTATACGAAAAACGTATTACGTTACCATTTTTCAATTAACAATACAAATGTGTAATTATTATAATAATAGCATAAAATTGATTTAAAACATGTTATTATAACGTTGTTTAAAATGTTGCAAAGATTTCAACAGTTCCTTGGTTTTAAATTTTCGACAAGCATAAATAAATATAGCTTGACGCAATGGCCGAGCAAAAGGCAAAATAGCATAGAAGCAATAAACCTATGGAGCGTTATGATGATGTATTACGACAAACGGAAATATTAAGCCGGAGTATTGTGATTTGTGGTGAATGCGTTCCCTTTGTTTATGCCGGGGGCCACGTGACGGGCTCAGTCGAGTGACTAACACAGTCTGGGCCGTTCTGACTTACGTGGTAACTGGTAGCAAATAAATAAATAAAACAGCTTTACGTTGTATCCAGCACACAGCAGGGAACCAGAAGAGATAGAAAAGGCAGAGAGGACCTAGCGTTAAGAAACCGTCGCCGAATTCTGGAGGCATTGCGTATCGAGTGGAACTCAACTCAAGCCCAAACACCAGAGCGAAAATATTAAATATTTCATTTAGGATATAAACCACAGTGGTGATGGAACCTACAACCAGTTGCGTTAACACACTTGTGTCCCTGAGCTACAGTCTTAGCTCAAGCAAAGCAAGCTTGGTAGCAAACAAAATAATCAAATTCGTCCACTTCATAAAGTTATGGTAATCGATTCACAGTTTTGTGACCACTCGAACATTATCTCCGCTGTGTTCCGCGATTACATTGATTGATGTGGTACGATAATTGTAATTGTGAAGTAGTGCACTGATTAGATTCTACAAATGCATTCAAATAAATATAATAAAAAATGTACCACAAAATTTTTTTTTACATTTTTGCGGCGTTGAGTTCTGCCACTTAACACGCAATGCCTCCAGAATTCGGCAGAAAGTGGGGAACGGAGTGTCTTAACACTAGGTTCCCTCTGTTTACCCTGCTGTGTGCGGAATACAGCGTGAAGCTGATTTATTTTTTTTATATTTTTAATAATTTCGGCAAACATACTGTAGACAAATACGTTTCTCGAACATATAAAACGGAGACCAAGATAAAATAACAATAACATCCACAGCATTGTCTCGTGATCGATGTAATTCGTCTTAATACTGTCTAACACAATCAGTCTAGTCTTTTCTCTTAACGAGCTGAGGCTGTGATAGCCGGGATCCCAATACTACGAGATAGACCGACAGACGAGGAGGCGCCTTGGAACCAGACGAGCGCTCATAAAAGATAAATATATGTGACGTTGGACGAAAAATACTTATTTTTAGATGCAATACTTCTCAAACGGATCAACATCATACCAATTGAGTTTTCATGACGAAGAAGAAATAAATGTGGATCGATAATAATAAATGTTTCTTTCATTATTTAAACTAATTTTAAATCATCAAAATAAATGTTTTTTCTATAACTACATCTGAATAAATAAATTCAGATAGATATAAGTATCAAATTGAGGCCAGTCGTGGCGCAGCGGCACAAGGTGTGACTGTAAAACCGACTGGCTGTGGGTTCGATCCCCACTCGAGGAGATGAAATATTTACTTAAATTTATATTTCCATTTCTTCGCTCTGGTGTCGAGGTTAAGCGCGGCGTTGAGTTCTGCCACTCAACACGCAATGCCTCCAGAATTCGGCAGAAAATAGGGAACGGAGTGTCTTAACACTAGGTTCCCTCTGCCTACCCTGCTGTGTGCGGGATACAACGTGAAGCTGATTTGATTTTGATTTGATAAGTATCAATTTTCGAACATTCAAGTAGATAGTGTAAGTATTACTTCGGAAAAGAAAATTATAAGTAATAACAATAAATAATTTATCATCACATAGCACAGACATCTAAATAGGGTCAAAGCAAAAGAAATACGCGTTATAACTTAAGCCTACATGTAAATGTATTAAGTTACGTCTAAGAAGTCGAGGCAGTTCTGATTTTATAAACTTTGTATCGTCGTCGTCGGCTTTATACAAATACAAGAAGGCTTTTAGGTCACAAAAAATTAAATCACACATCTCTGCTATGTTTAAAATTTTACTTTACTGTAAATTTAGTAATAATATATTAAACAAATGATTAATATTTTACATAAAACCTTTAAAAGGTACTTTGTTCCAAGCATTTCAACACACAAAATAGAATACAATAGATGATATACAACTTCATAAAATTATTTTAATAGAGTTGCATCCATGTTCTCTGAAATTAAAATTCAACAAACTAGGTTAAGGTATATATCTACCTACATTAAAAATGAAAAATTCAATTGTAAAACAAAGTGCAATGGAAGCGGATTGAACTACGGCAAATTGAGGGCGAGCCAATTCGTTTCAGTCCAATTGACTGGCTATCGTTTATGTCCCCGATGTCATATCGTACAGCTATAGGTATTCGAAATTAATTTAATGAATCAAAGCAGCTTCACGCTGTATCCCGCACACAGCAGGGTAGGCAGAGGGAACCCAGTGTTAAGACACTCCCGCTCCCCACTTTCTGTCGAATTCTGGAGGCATTGCGTGTTGAGTGGCACAACTCAACGCCGCGCTTAACCTCGACACCAGAGCGAAGAAATAGAAATTTAAGTAAATATTTCATCTCCTCGAGTGGGGATCGAACCCACAACCAGTCGGTTTTACAGTCACACCTCGTGCCGCTGCGCCACGACCGGCCTTAATGAATCTAAGCAGCTTATCGATAAACAATCAGAGCTAGTGAGTCAAGGGAGCCGTATAAACGTATTATAATATGTAATATATGGTCGCGGCGGTGAAACTTTTATGAAACATTCACATCACCGCTTAAAGATAAGAACTTTTTACTGACTTTTTCTTTTGGACTTTAATGTCCAAGCAAATAGTGAACTTTGTTAATGTATTTTTCGGATACGTTCTTGTGCTTCTTTTAATATTAATACAATAAATTACTATTATAATGATGATGTGTGTTTATCTATTAAATAAAATATAAAGAACTAAAGACATTTTCACAAAATAGAGTAGAAAAAAAGAGATATAATAATTCAGATTGAGATAACTAATTTAAAGAATAAAAATGATTAAATTGTATGATAAATTCTCACACTTGCACAATGTATATTTGGGTGGAGTTCCTATTAAAGTCACAGTCTCTACAGATCTAATTTTTTTTTTCTCGTATAAAACGCTAACATTTTTTGTATTTGAGGAAATCCGTCAGATCAAATTCCTTTATTGTAACAGAACAGAAACTCGTAACCAAAGCTTCATATAGCCGAGGAAAAACAACACAGTTGACTTACCGCCAGCAACGATACGCGTCATGAACACATAACATGTAGTCTTGTAAATAAGTTTCCTTATTCTATTTCTTTCTTTTCTTTTATAAAGAATAAAGGATTGAATAGAAATGTGATAAAATAACGCAGACAAATTTATTTCTTTTTATTATTAACAGATATAGTGAAATAAAATGTGGACCAATAAAATGACTCTTCCATCGTTCTTAGTCAAAAATCCAAATCCCTCTATACTCTTTAACCAAGGAAACCTCACTGTATTTTAGTACTCCTAGCTATTTAACGGTGACATAGTATATTATGTACGTACTTACCATTATATATTGTACCTGTACTTGTAATAAATAATTCGTTTTATAACTGACCCCATATAAATCATCAATCTATCTAAATGTCATCATTCTGAACTTAAAAAAAACACCTAAAAGTATGCTTAGATACAAAGATATAAACAATATCAATATCAACAAGTATTATTAATTTCACCTGTAACTGAATAGAGAACGGAGTGTCTCAACACTAGCTTGCTCTGACTACCCCGCTGCGTGACTGATACAGCGTGAAGCTGATTAATAAAACCATGACTAATCGTTGTATTTGAATATAGTGACCAAATAAAAAAATCGTTGATTAAGACGGAGCTAGCCAAGAGATAAAGAGAAATGTACTTAAAATACAGATAATAGCGATTTCGTCGTAATCCGCGCCAGTAGTGGTATTAACTGCGCTACTTCGGTTTTAACTATTAACATCTCAGCATTCAAGAGGCCTTTTGAAGTTTTAAATTTAAACGGCGCAAAACTATTACGATTTTAATTTCCAAGTTACGGTCGTAATTATACAAAATTTTGTAATTTTATGAATAAAATTGTGGTCTGGATTCGTTCACGCATACACACTTTTTCAGAGTGAATTAATTAAAAAATATATATAATTATAAGAAGTTAAATTATAAATATTAAACGATATTCTCCCTTTTTTTATCTTCTTTACATCAATTTTTTTATGCATTTTTATATAAGCATATTATAATAAGAACATAAAATAAGCGATAGTAGTATATCCATTATTTCTTAGTATAATATGTAATAAATAAAATCAATTATAGTATATATTAAGAATAATATTTTTCTAAGATGGCAAATTAATGTATTTCTTAGTTGTTTTAAGCATATTAAGCTTTCTATCGCGATGCATTCACGCGAAGTATGTATTAAATAACATGAGAAACACAATTTTATATGGATACTAGTTTTTATTTTAAATTAAAATGGATATAAAAATCACGTTGCAAATGAAATAAACAATTTACGTCAGACTCTTTCTAATTACGTCATGATATGTAAAATAATGAATACATATAATATAACTGATAAAGGGGTCAATTCTCTATATTAAATATAAGCACAAAAAACTATTACCTGTAGGGGTCTTTTTAAAAACGACTAGACGATTTTTTATATTTTTTACGCTTATGTAAATGCTTCAAAAGGAAATAAGCCCTTAAAAAACCCTTTGGGATCACTTTGTTGTCCGTTTGTCGTTTGTTGTTGTTGTGGGAGTATTAATATTGAACTAAAATTACTATAAAATATTTAGATTTACGGTCTCTTAAAGCACTCGTAACGAAAATATCAACATGCGAGCATTTATGCATTGTTTTTGCTGCATATCGTACGACATTCGCATAACGGAAACCTGTATTTTCCGTACAGTTATGAAATTTGGCGCGGAGTGAGAACTTTATTTGTAAATAAAGGAAAGAATCCGAAAAGTGAAAATTTATAAGTATTTCATAAACGTCCGCGAACTTAAGTTTGTCAACTTTATACACCGCGTAATCCAAACCTATAGGATTTTCCATAAATCTATAATTATGAAATTTAGCAAGAAGTGACAACTTGCAGTATAAATATCCGAATGCGATAGGTTATCCGAAAAATGGAGATTCATATTCATATTACGGACTTTAGCTGTAATATAAATAAGAATGTAAATTTCCGGATTTTAGGACTTACAAAATTATAATTTATAAGTTTGTCAACTTTTATAAGTTTTACTTTCCGTTGACCTACAATCCTGAAATTGATACGGAACTTTTGGTGGAAGAGTCTGATTCGCACTTGACCAGTTTTTTTTGTTATAATTTCTTTGATAACATATAGATTTAAATTTATTATGACGATAACTTATTATAATATTTATTCTTTACTAAATACTAAAGTATACTTCTTATGTTAAAAATAAATGATATTATGTTAAATCCATATAAAAATACTTACCCCGGTACTGACTAGAGAGAGCATAATGCGCTCGTTGAGCGCGAGCGTCTCACCCTGCTTCATCTTGATACGTTTCTTATCCAAGCACTTCATCGCGTACATTTTGCCCGTGTCTGCCTTTCGACAGCCGTAAACCTAAATAAATAGCACATTTTGTTATTAAGAAAACGTACAAAAATTTTAACATAGTAAAACATAACAATAGAAACCAGCAAAGAGGTGCAGGTTCGATTATCGCTACGATATGCGCTATGATGAGCACATACTGTTACCATAAAAAAAGTCAGTTTCACGCTGTATCCCGCACACAGCTGGGTAGGCAGAGGGAACCGAGCATTAAGACACTCTGTTCCTCACTTTCTGCCGAATTCTGGAGGCATTGCGTGTTGAGTGGCAGAACTCAACGCCGAAAAAAGTCATTACTAGAATTATTTTAAATAATTAAACAATATTACAAATTCGAAATCAAATAACATTGACATCTGTGTCTCACTTAAGACGTTTACGTCCATTTAATGGGTACATTAGCAAATCTACAGTTTCATCTGTATCGAACGAAGTGTTTAAAACGGTGCCATTATTTATAGCACTGTAAATTATCTATAAAATCCAATGCTCTCGGCAGTGAGACAATCGTGGAGTTGCTAGCGACTGTAAACAGTGCTTAGTAGCTAGTGTTGATGTTTGTTCTCGGAGACCAAAGAGGATTCTCTACATATAAATCTGTACGAGTTAAGGAATTGTTTATCCTGTATTCGTATTAAAGAAAATCACGACTCTTGTAGAGGCCAGTCGTGGTGCAAGGGCACAGTGTGACATGTTGTGGGTTCGATTACCACTCGACGAAATTGAATATTTAATATTTGTAACTTTTCGCTCTGGTGTCAAGGGTAAATAAAACTCGGCGTTGAGTTTCGCCACTCAACATACCATGCCCCCAGACTTCAGCGGAAAGTGGTGAACGGAGTATCTTAACACTAGGTTCCCTCTCCCTACCCTACTGTAAGCGAAATTCGTTGTGACGGCCCTGTGTGATGTCCTAAATTACAGTGTAATAATATCAGTTGTAACAAGTTGATTTTATAAAAACTGTAAATAAATTTGATTTACAAATAAGCAAAAGTTAATGTACTCACTTCACCAAAACCGCCTCGACCAATAATGCGGTGTACGCTAAAATCATTCATTGTCAGCTGAATGTTAAGCTCTAAATTCTTCCATTGACAAAATCTCGTGTATTTATCACTGTAAAAGGAAATTATAATTAAAAAAAAAACTTTTGATATATTTTTCTTTCAATTAATTCTTCAGTTACCTTTCTAAAAAAATTTTAAACGGCTCCCCTCTTAAATGCTGAAATATTTCTTCAATATATGGCTGAAACATAAATGTAAAGATATAAGTAGGAACAAAAAATTTTAATTACAATTATGTAAATAAAACGGAAGTAAAAGAACAAATAAAATTACAAATATAATATGAAATTTTTACCTCAAATAGATTCGGTGGTACTTCGTGTTTCATTAAATATTTTTGTACATGCGCCACACATTCTTTAGAATAATCCTAAAATCAAATATTCTAATTATAAAATATAACACCATTGACATACACCTGCTTGAAATACGATAAAGTAAAGTTGCTTATATAGAAGAGATTAGATTAATATATCGATTAAAATTTATTTATAAAAATCAAAGACGTCAATGACTTGATGCAATAATGCATTAAAGTCAAAGTTAATTAAGAAGTGAGGCCACCATTTTATACTTTTTCCCTCCCCTGAGAATGTCACTCTCAGGATTGATAAGACGATGAACGTTTAGAAAAAAGAAACAATTTCTATTCCATTGAAAAATTCGCTTCGTATCTGATATCTACTACCTCACTTAAAAAGCAATTATTACTTTTTTAATAAATTTTGCTTGGTTAGTGTCGCATACGTTTTTAAATAATAAAATCATGTTAATATAAAAAAATAAATCCATTAGCAAACACTCCAATTAAATAAAAAAATAGATATTTAAAAATATACATTTAATTAACAATTTTGATTGCAGATTTTTTTTTCCATAAAACGGTGATGTGCTTTCCTCAGATAATAACACACTTATGTTTTGTTTAAAATATATATATATATATATATAAAAACTCACATGTGAATGTGCTAGAAGTTCCTTCATTATAAAATTGTCATATATATCTCTCGCTATTCTTCGCCTTTCTTCTACACACTCTTGCTTTTCATATAATTTTATCTAATATAATAGAAAAAAAAATATTATTATAATTAACAGTATCACTAGATTAATTTGAATTACGATATAACCACTCACTTCTTCATAAAATTTTAACTGTGGCACTGGTTCTTCTGACGTTTGCTCGCAGAATTCTTTAAATAATAAATAACCTGTAACAAATTATTAAATTATTAACTATTTTATCGTTCGTGCTAAATGAGAACATCGAAAAATAACCTTATTCAAAATGCTACTATTTTTATGAAATACCAGAAGTCGAAACTATCCTTTAGGGATTTTCAAAACTAAATGTTTAAAATATGGTCTTAAAACACTAAGTACCTATATAGTATAGTCATTTAGTGCAAGTTTAGCCCTGATAAATAATAAGACATACATACAAAAAAAATTAAGAAAAAATAAAAGACAGTAAAAGAAAGTAAAGGCAGTCATTATGTACTCGCACATTTTTATAGCATTCAAAAGTGTAACACAAAACCGATATTAACCTTTATCTTGTCTCATATAACATTTTTTGTCTCTCTTGACGAACTTCCTTAATTGATGGTTAGCAGGTTTACACTCTAACGCCCAATATTAATAATCTATCTCCTACGTCAATCTTCGATTGTTCCATATATCTATCCAATCTCTAGATTGGATTAATATTGGGCGTAAGTCAACGATATTACAAATTTAACTATTAATTATGATTGAATAAATGATTATTAATAAATCTTATTAATAAATGATTATTATTTGATGCAACGATCATCTCTTAAAGTAAATGTAAAAACAAAATGCTCTTTATTGTTACACCAGAACTTAAAGATGTAATTTAATGAATTTATTTATTATTATGAAAAAAGATGATGAAAATTATAATAGGAAAATTAAAAAATATCCCAATTCTATCTTCATTTACCACAAACCTAATAAGGTCTTTGGAAACATTATCAGCATAACTCATACGAACCATAACTAGAAAGATTTTTGTATAATGTTTAACGATCTTGAAGTATCCTTCGAGAAATTGGTTATAGGATACAAAAATTAATTTATTGTTAATAATATATTAATTACATTAAGAAAATAATAAATATGTTTTTGTTGAATTATAAGTTTTTTTTTTTTTTGTCTTTTCAACTACTTCAATAGAAATGAGTGAAGAATAATATTTACGCATTCCGTATTTTCTGACGTAAAATCTAATGCGTAATTGTAAATGATACTATAGTTACGTAAGCATGTGTTATCAAAGAAAATATAAATATTTTATAGTTTGATATACAATTGAATATATTATTATTTCCCTACAATAGATATATAAAATAAATAAATCTAACAAGTAACTGTTTAAGAAACATAAAAAAAAAAAAATTAAATCAGCTTCACGCTGTATCCCGCACACAGCAGGGTAGACAGAGGGAATCAAGTGTTAAGACACTCCATTCCCCACTTTCCGCCGAGTTCTGGTGGCATTGCGTGTTTAGTGGCGGAACTCAACGCCACGCTTTGCCTCGACACCAGAGAGAAAAAATGAAAATATAAATGTAAATAAATATTTCACTTCCTCGAGTAGGGATCAAACCCACAACTAGTCGATTTTACAGTCACACTTTGTGCCCCTGCGCCACGACTAGTCTCAAGAAACATATGTAAAGTACATATAGTTAATAAACTATGATTTTTTTTTTAAATAACCATAAGACAGCTTCTGTCTGTATACGTCAGATTTTTATTCAGAGAAAGTTTCTTTCTGATAAGTGTTAGTCAAGTGTTTGTCATACCTACTTGTAAATCATTCGTCATCGTTTGACCTAGAGTAGAAAACTTGTGAATACACAAAGCGGAAAACATACTGTAACATCCTTGTAGTGATTAATATAATAAATAATATTGTATCTATAAAAGAGGTCAATATAAGTATTTTATAATATACTTTTTTAAATACGTCTTTTTTATATAAAAAAATTAAATACTATGCGGTATTCAATTTTTTTAATCATAACACTATAGTAAATATATTATTCAGAATCTAAGGACAATGCATTTATTTCAACAATTCTCGTTTTTCAACGTATCGTACGATTTTAAACTAGCTCACTGCCCGCAGCTTTACCCGCCTGATTTACACGATTTTTTATTTAATACGTTTAAGCTTGGCTATCCCAATAATATTACAAAGCTTAATTTAGTAAAATAAATGAGATTTTATTATTTTCTCTGATTATCTTCTATAGTTGTGGCTTTGACTTGCGAGAACACTTACAATTAGATTATTTTTAATTGTGTGCTATCTGGTAACTCAAACTCAACGACATTTATGAAAAAATATCTTTGTGAAGTGTAGGTAGAATATTATACATACTCCCTAATTATTCTCTACTTTCCTACTATTTTGGTATATATTTATTAAATTAGCTTCACGCTGTATCCTGCACACAGCAGGGTAGGCAGAGGGAACCTAGTGTGTATATATTTATTAATTCATATAAATTATTTCGGAAATTCATCGAAAATCATCGGTTCCCAACCAATGGTCCGTGGACCAGTAGTGGTACGCAGCAGCTAGAATATGGTCCGCGAATGATTTAAAATTTTGGTGTTTGAGCAAAGTCTGCCTACAGTTAAGTTGTTTCCTCAGTAAAACATAAAATATTTTGAAATGTAATTTTAATATACTTTGAAATTCTTTGTTTTTTAATATTTACTCAAAAATTCACACACCCCATATGTGTGAATTTTTAAGTAAATATGTACTCGACATGCAAAATATCAGATTTTTTAAAAAAAATTTCGACTTTGAAATTAAAATTTTTGTTTAATTATTATTATTTTTTTTATTATACCTACAAAGTGGTCCCTGATCAAGAAAAGATAGGGAGCCCCTGGGTTAAATAGACTGTTTAACCGGATTAATCGCGTATATTTAGTGTTATACATTTTGCAGGAGACCGTCGCCACGGTCAGGTCAAGTGTTAAAAAATGTATTATCTATACTTATAATAAATCTGTAGAAAAGTCATTTCTGTACATTGAAAATATTTAAAAAAAAATTGCCAGGGTGTTAAAGGACAATTAACAGAATTAATTTCCAACATTTTTAGAATTTTTGTCTGTTTGTCTGTTTATGTGAACACGTATCACGTAAAATGTACACAATAAATTTAAGCAACTTTTATACATAAAAATTATAAATAAATCAAGGTAGGTTTTAGTGTTTATTTCACTGTAATCGCTTCACTCTATCAAAAGATATAAGTATTTAAAATTTCAGAAGATTCATTTCAAAGATATAAGTATTTAAAATTTCAATCTCTAGATTGGATAGATGTATGGAACAATCGAAGATTGACGCAGGAGATAGATTATTAATATTGCGTTATATTGCGTTTGAGCACAAAAATCTATCTTCTAAATCATCGCAATCAAATGACGATGAAATATGAGGGTTTATGCTTCATTTTTTGTCGCATTTTCTATCATAACTATAGGATACCCCGTTGATATACAATTACCAAATTTGTTAAGAAGTTAAAATATACGGCACGTGTAAAGGAAAATTCCAAAATTGTTTTTCAAAAATTGAATACTTATTTTATTTGTGTCACAGAAAAGAACCATTAGGTACAAATTTTAATCTGTACTTAATTTGATACAAAATTACAACTTAATTAGTTATTCTTTTGGTGTATCTCCATTCATGAAACTGGTACGAAACTCTCGGGGCATGAGTACGACTTGAACTTGACCAAAAAGGTTGATTATTTTATAGATTATATAAAAATGCCTATAAACGTGCTTTCTATGTATATTCTGTATACCAATTATATATTTAACTAATAATATATGTTACTAATTTAAAAACTGTACAGGAGCTAGATAAGTTATTTTACAAATAATATCGTGAGTACTTATCCAAATCAATTAATTAACAGTTAAGGAAGTTTGTAATATCTATATTTCTTAAATGAATAATCATGTAATTCAAGCGGGCAAAGCCGCGAACAGGCCGCTAGTCAATAATAATATCTTAAATTCAATATTTAAAATAATGAACTATGTCTATATATTTATACGTCTATTTGGTTTTAACACAAATATTATATATAAATATTGTAGAAACATCTAATTACATATTTGCTTCCATGACGACAGCTATACGTTCAGCTTCCCTTGATGGGAAGTGGGAACGAAACCGATTATTTCCTAGTAGGAAATAGGGTAACATATTTTTATTCTTAGTATCTCTTCTTATTATCAATATCAAATCGTGGTGCAGGGCCACAAGAATGTGATTGTGAACGCGACAGGTTCTTGGTTAGATTCGCACTCAAGGAGATGGAATATTTATAATTTTCATTTTTTCGCTCTCGTGTCGAGGCAAAACGCGGTGTTAACTTCCGCCGCCAAACACGTAATGCCTCCGGAATTCAACAGAAAAGGGGGATGGAAGTGACATAAAGGGAACGAAGCGTCCTAAATCTACGTTCTCAGGTTCCCTCTAAAAAATTAAATAATAAAAATATTTTAATTTATTGAGAATTATCAATTGTACCTTACAATCGAGTAGGTCGTAATTTTTGATAAAAGGTTTTCATTGTAATAGCTTTTAAATTAATAAATTAAGTTCAAATTACATTTTGATTGTTTGTGTGATTTGTGTGATAAGGGATGATTACAACAATAGACAAGTAGTATGTTACGTACAATTTTTTTTTGTTGAAATATAATACCATAACTTTAATTAAATTACTTCCTGAGTAAACCTATGTAGTCTTACTTTTAATAAAGGCATATACATATTCATCGAAACAAGTAGTTAAAAAATCATAGTTTTTGTCTAATTATTTATCTTTATCCACGCTCTTGTTTTTCCAATCAATTGAAACTTCCCAAGCCATAGACAAAATTTACTTAAGTAAATAAGAAAAATTATATTTTACAACATGAGCTAATTTCGTAAAGGTGAAAGACACGACGCAGGTTATTAAAAAAATGTATGTACAATACCAGTTATCTTTATGTTATTACAGAGTTACTGTTCAACAGTGTTGAAGCCAGCAAGTGAAATAAACGCGACCAGTCGTGAGTTCGATTCCCATTCAAGGAAATTATATTTTTCATATTTTCAATTATTCGCTTTGGTATCGAGCCAACGCGTATCCTGCAACGTGCAGGATACAGCCTGAATAACTTAGCATTATTTCATATATCTCTCACTTATTGCGCCCTAAGCAAACAGTGAAATATTACATAAATCACTACATTTTCTAGTAGGGTCAATTAAATTCATACTTATTTAGAAAAAGTATAAAAATTTAAACGTAGCGGGACTCGAACCCGCGCTTCCGTTCCCAGGAAGCGCGGGTTCGAGTCCCGCTATGTTTTAATTTTTACACGTTTTGTGTATGTGGAATAACACTTTAAAAATGTTAAAAATAATTTATTCAATATTTGCTTATCCATTTTCAGTTGTAATATTAATCCTGGAATCAATAAAAAAATATATATAACTTACCTAATACTTGATTAAATATTTTGTCGAAATTCACTTCATTTTTCTTTTCCATATACTTGTGCATCACACTACGAACGCTGTAACAAAATAAAACAATTGAAATAAACTAATTCTAACTAATGCCCATATAAAGGCTGGCGTAAGAAAAAAGCAAATGGTAAATAAATAAAATTACAAAAGTGTTTTATGGTTTTGTTTACTATGTGACAACTATGAAGAATTTTTTTTATGTGTTCACATTCTCAGAACTTTTACGATATAAAAGTAAGGACCTTGTTTGTTCGAGATATTCTATTTAAACGTTATATCCATGTAACATTACAATGGAAATAAATACAAACAATTACATTCTTTTCAATTAAACCTTCATCCAGATAATCCAGAATAGAACAACACACGGCTTCCCCCGCTTAGACTACAAAATTATTTATTTAATAATTTGAATAGCCCTTGAATATTATATATATATTATTTGTATATATAACGTATATCACTTATTGTGATTTCTAATGTAAATTTATTAAAGCCTTTGAATTAGTATAAAAAAAGGATTTTTGATTCTTATGGAAATAAATAATACGATGATGATTGGTTCAATAGTTTTTATGTTATATATTATAATTATTGTGTATGTGTGTGTTACTCTAAAGATTGATTTGCAATTTATATAAAACAGTTACATATTATGTATGTGGAATTTCTTATTTACATTAGTACAAAAATGTTGAAAATTTTTAAGGGTAACAAAATAATTTATCTAATTAAAAGGTGGCCTATGTTGCTCAGCTTCACGCTGTATCCCGCACACACCAGGGTAAGCAGAGGGAACCTAGTGTTAGGACACTCCGTTCCCCACTTTCTGCCGAATTCTGGAGGCATTGCGTGTTGAGTGGCTGAACTCAACACCGCGCTTAGCCTTGACACCAGAGCGAAGAAATGGAAATATAAATTTAAGTAAATGTATCATTTCTTCGAGTGGGGATCGAACCCACAACCAGTCGCTTTTACAGTCACGCTTCGTGCCGCTGCGCCACGACTGGCCTCGACTGGCCTATGGTGCTCCTCTATTATATAAATTTTTAAAGTATCAAGAAGTTTCAAAATTAGTTAAATACTTCTAGAGTTTATTAATTACAAAAACAAAAACAAATACCTCGTCTGTTCCTTTATTATTTACCTCTCGTTACGTAGAGCGAGAGATAAGGACTAACACCGTTAGTATTTACATTGCACCCGTGCAAAGCAGTCGTTAATAATTGATAAAAAGTAAATACTAATAAAATAATAATGTAAATTTAATAAAATGTGTAAGGCTGGTTTTTTCATGAGACTATATAAATATTATTTCACATATCACTAAATGGTCACTCTCGTAAAATGCGACGATGACACCTTTGTTCCTGCATTTTAAATTTCTAAAATGTCTAAGATATGGTGTAATAGGGAATTATAATCTGCAGTAAATACACAACGTATCTAATATATTTTAATTGGATAAGAAATAAAACTTTATTATTAGAAATAGTTTCCTAATTATTTTTATTTTTTAATTATTAAAAGTTAATCTATATGCAAATCATATAAAAGTCTATCTATCATACAAAGTTCTTTAATATTGGTTTCATTGGTTAAGGCGTTATTTTTGTATTTATAATATTAGTAGGGAAGTAGGGACCAACTTGTTTAAATCGTAATATTGCAATATAGTCTGCTACAAAAAAATGTGTATGCACCAAACTTACATAATTTTAAAATCATAAATAGAAGCAGATAAAATATTTTAATTGCACTGACAAAACCAGGCCCTTATAATGTTTCGTTTAAGTATTAAAAAGACCTAAGGGCTTGTTTCGCACTATCTACATAGGCGATCTATAATTGAGATTATATTATAGGTTCTCTAGTTAATAATCTTATAAAATTAAACTATACAGTTTCTTAAACCAAAAAAATTGCCAGACCAGTCGTGGCGCAGCGGCACGATGTGTGGCTGTAAAACCGACTGGTTGTGGGTTCGATCCCCACTCGAGGAGATGAAATATTTACTTAAATTTATATTTCCATTTCTTCGCTCTGGTGTCGACGTTAAGCGCGGCCTTGAGTTCTCCCACTCAACACGCAATGCCTCCAGAATCCGGCAGAAAGTGGGAAACGGAGTGTTGTAAGACTAGGTTCCCTCTGCCTACCCTGCTGTGTGCGGGATACAGCGTGAAGCTGATAAAAAAAATTGAATCATATGCAACAGATATCATAAGTTATAATTAAAATATTTTTAAAACGATAGGTTAACAACACAACGTGTGCTATATCATAACAAATGATTTAATTCTCATCTTTTCTATTTATAAAATCCAAGACTGCTACATTGGAGTGAGTACGTAATAGGACCGTACTAAATACATGCTATAAGTTTCGGCATCTGTTTCTCACCTACTATTCATAATAAAGTAAGAATATTGCTATGAGGCCGTCGTGGCGCAAGGGCACAAGGGTGTGACTGTAACACGACGGTTATGGGTTCGAGTCCCATTCGGGAATTATTATTTATTAATATTTTGATTTCTTCGCTCTGGCACCAAGGACCTTTGTCCTTGGGGACGAAACAAGGAGGCATTGCGCGTTGATTAGCGGAACTCAACACAGCTTTCTTTGTGTTGAGTTCCGCTAATGCCTTGAAAAGTTCGACAAAAAGATAGGAACTGAGTGTCTTGACACTAGGTTCCCTCTGCCTACCCTGCCATATGCGGGATTGCAAATGTCATCGAAAAATTATATTTATGAATTTCAGAGAAGGAACATCTTTCTTTATTTGTTGACATTTAATGAACATTTCTTATAAGACTGTTGTGAAAGTAGCTAGGTTGTTTTTTACTATATTCAACTTATATTTTTTATTTAATATGTCAATAATAAGTATTCGTATTCTACATATACATGGGAATTTGATCATGCATTCGGATATAACTTAGCTGATTTAGATGTACCTATGTACTTTTATTTTTTATTAATTTAATAATGAAAAGTAGCTCACTGTTAAAGAAAAATTTATTACCTGCTATAAACATATGTAATACATTTTATTTATCTTAGATCTATATTTCCTTTTTATAGAGACCAGTGGTGGCGCAGGGTGTGCCCCTGTTAAATCGACTGGTAGGTTCGATCCCAACTCGAGGAAATGAAATATTTATTTTTATTTACATTTATATTTTCATTTCTTCGCTCTGGTGTCGAGGCAAAGCGCGGCGTTGAGTTCCGCCACTTCACACGCAATGTCTCCAGAACTTGGGGAACTTCACACGCAATGCCTCCAGAACCTCCAGAACTTGGGGAACGGAGCGAACACACCCTGCTGTGTGCGGGATACAGCGTGAAGCTTTTTTTATGTTAACAGTGTTTACCTATTTTTTTAATAATTTAAGAAGTAATTCTTCTCATATCTTTAAAATAGTTATGGGAATGTTAAAAATGGAAAATAAAAATGGAATTTACGAAAAATTATGTAAAATCCATTTTTTCACTAACAAAACTTTCGAAGATAGAAACAAATATACTTGCGATGTCTTACGATATGCACGCCCTCTTGGAAAACGTGATTTAAGTCCACAAATAATTTTATACTGAGAGTGACTAACGCTGGTCCATAATTTGATTTACTTATCATCTTGGGGGAATAAAAATAATCTCACGAAATTTGATTTAAAAAAAAAAAACCTTAATTGCTTTGAAACGAAACTCCAAATTAAATGTTGTTTAACACATCATTCTAATAATATACTGCTACGTAGTGCGCAGGGGCACAAAGTGTGACTGTAAAACCGACTGGTTGTGGGTTCGATCCCCACTCGAGGAGATGAAATATTTACTTAAATTTATATTTCCATTTTTTCGCGCTGGTGTCGAGGACAAGCGCGGCGTTGAGTTCTGCCACTCAACACGCAATGCCTCCAGAAATCGGCAGAAAGTGTGGAACAGAGTGTCTTAACACTAGGCTCCCTCTGCCTACCCTGTAGTGTGGGGGATACAGCGTGAAGCTGATTTATTTTACGTAAATAAAAAATGGCATGAATAAATTTGTATGTACACAATGGGGTGTGACCTACAGCCAATTCCAGGGGAGTGAGGACGGTGGTCTGCAGGATTTGCAGGACTGAAAATAACTACGGACTGTACCACGAGCGCAATAAATGTCTAATTTTTCACCATACTATTCAGAGTAATGAATTTAATTACTACAAGAATTGTCAGAAAGTATATTCTAGGATATACTCTGTATCATGCAACAATGCATACTTTGTCTGTCACCATATTGAGATAATATATTTGAAAGGAAAACTGCTGAACACAACAAAGTTTAAAAGGAATACTGCCAACTAGTTAGTTATGTAGATGGTTAGACAATATTTTATACTATCTTTAATACGCCAACAAATGACTGAAACAATTAATTGTAGTCATAACTACTTTTGCCAACATTCAGTTAAAAATGTTTTCAGTAGTTATGTTGTATTTTAGATTTTTTTTGTTTTTTCTTATTTGTTTTCAATTTTCTATAATTTTTTGTGTCACACTGTCCTCACAGTGTTTATTTCATTGATTGGGAATCGAACTCACAACCTGTCGCATTTGCAGTCCTGGACTGACTGGTCTCTTCGGTCATATTATTATCTTTGGTTTTCTATAATTGAATGATGTAATTTGATTATTTTACACAATATGTAGAGTTTTTATAATATTTTTCCACACTGTAGAAAAAAAATGTTTATTTAGGAAACATATCAAAATTAAGAATGTAGCAGGATTTGATCCCACATCTCTTAGAAATTGTGTAAGTGCTCGGACCATTAAGCCATATGTTCAAAGATGTGTGGCATGGCTTTATTGTTGGAAAGTAGTATAGTATGTTTTTAACATTAAACAGTACATTTTTGTGTATTGTTTCAGTATTAAAATTGGTATTCTCATAGTCATTGTCTAATGTGATTTTCAATATAATTATAATTTTATTACTACATTAAAATATGTTTTTTTAACATAAGTATATGTAATTACCTTAAGCATGACTTTGTTATTATTCATACAGAATAATATTGTATACACTACAATTTTTTTTTGTAGTTATTTAAAAACCTATCGATAAAGCCGATGAAAAGTATAGAATTTACGCGAAAAATACATGACTTTTTAATTACAAATATTTTTTCACAAAGTTAAATAATATTTCGTAAAAAAATTCAAATATTTGCCACATTATTTATAACAATGAAACTAGAGTCTTCACTCTTACAATTATTGAAAGTGAAAGTCAATAACCTTTACGCGTCGTTCATTCATTAATAAAAATCTTGATTATCTCGTTTAAAAAGGTAACAAGTAATCAATGAAATATTTTGTAAACAAGATGTATAATAGTCATTTTATGGAACTGTATCATGTTATTGGTCGTGTATCATTTACAATAAGCTAAATTTACCTTGGATCAGGTAGAACGATCTTTTTACTGGCTCGAGCTGCCGGAGTGCATTTGGATTTCTCCATTGCCATCAAGTAGCTGACGTCGGCCAGCACAGCCTCGAGGTCCGCCATTTTGAGACTTAATAATCACCTTCACCACAAAAACTAAACACTTGCTCACAACACAATCATATGCTTCACACCCAATTTCCAATTAGACTCCCTACTATCAGTCATAACCTTTTTCACATGACTTCTGTTCACTGATCTAAAACTCCATTTGTTGATTGAGATTGACACATTTCCTTTCCCATAATAATATAAGATGTGCATAAGGGCCCTTTAATATACTATTAATTCTCGCGCGCATAAGTATTTTGTTTAAATTGATTAATTTATTTATATACGTGAACTTCTGAGATAAAACAATAGTCATTGAACATATAACCCAAATCCACCATCACTCGTCTACGATCCGTCATTTCAATTTGCTTTCAATGGCAGTATATATTTATGTATATATTGGTATGTCGACGGTAGTATCACAGATTAAAAATAATACAATTAATAAAGGCTATTGACGCTACGACAAAATCGACAATTTAAAAATTATGTAACATTGTTGGATAAGATAAATCTAACCTAACCCAAGGATGTTTAGGGATATCGTAGAGGATGTAGGAGAAAGAAAATGAAGATAAGCTTGATATATTGCACGAAAGATAATGCTTGAAAAAAAAATGATAATTTTGCTGGTAATGATATGGCTATCAATGATCGATTTATATAAAACATGTTGGAACTTTACTAATAATTCATTCAAAGTGAAATATGCTGGTTACAGATTTTGTCCAAAATGTCAATATAAGTATATATTAACGATCACAGAAACATTTATAATCTTTAGATTATTTACTATTTTTAATTAGTAAATAGAAATATCAACGACGATTCTCATCTCTGCATTGCTAAAGTTTCCCTGGTTTCCGATGCACCGTCGGAGAATAAAGCTTTGCATGCTAACAGTAATATAACCCAAAATAAGCAGCATATATCTAACGTCGTTTAGTGGTAATTTTTAAAATAAAGCATTATTTTTATAAACGTTTTTAGCGATCGATATTTGTGTACCTATACCAAAATTATAAGCACATTTTATTAATTAAAACTTTAAGAATATAGTTATTTCATTGTGAATTTCATTGACTGTAATTTAATTAAAAATAGTTGTGAAAAAAAATAGTTAAAAATATACCAAGACTACACTTTACACTACACTACATTATTTTTTTAGGTATTTTTTTGTATATTTTTATGAACAGTTAAGCATTAAACTTGCCTAGTCGACTTGTTTATTATTTAGTTAAGTATTTAATATGATATTCATCTTCTTGAAGTAATTTACTATTACTTACTAGTAAACATAAAAAAATGAAATTTGTGTGATCGGAGAACTACCCATGTGCTAAATACACATGTTTCATTGTTGACTAGTTAAGAGATTTATATTTACATGATAACTTTTTGAAGTAAAAAAAATATCTGTATCTATATATCTATAACTGTAAAACCTGTGTTTGACTGTAAAACCGACTGGTTGTGGGTTTGATCCCCACTCGAGGAGATGAAATATTTACTCTAATCTGTTACGCATACATACGCCAAAGTAGCTGCAACACTTTCCAAGCCACAACCACGACCCAATCATACGCTCATCGTTTCGTCAAGTGACCCTCAACATACTGGCGATACAATTATCAAGAGAATCGTAGCTGCGATAGACGTGAAAAAATCAGGAGCTAAGGTGGATAAAGTACGGAAGGCACGGAATCAAAAAGTTGTCCTCAGTTGTCACACTAAAGAAGACCTTAAACTGGTGCAGGACAAGGTAAAGTCACAAAAAGGACTCAAAGTGGAAGTCGCAAAAACAACCAACCCACTTATTATTATCAAGGACGTCTTAGCATATCACACAGACGCTGAGATAATCGAGCATTTATTGGCTCAGAATAAGGAAGTGTTGAAATATCTGGGATCGCAGACCAACATGAGGGTACGTTACAGGAAGAAAGCACGAAATCCGTTGGAATGTCATCCGGTTATAGAATTACCACCTAGCGCTCACAAGGCAGCCACTGAGGTAGGATTTTTATATATTGGCCTACAAAGAAGACCAGTTTCAGACCAAACCCCTCTTATGCAGTGCATAAAGTGTCTTGGCTTCGGACATACCAAGCTGCACTGCCAGGAGAAAGAACAGCTCTGCAGTCACTGCGGAGGCCCTCATACCTGGGAAAATTGCAAAGATAGGAAAGCAGGTACACAACCAGCCTGTATAAACTGCCTTGAGAGCGGGAGAAAGGATATTCCAACCAACCATAACGCGTTCAGCTCAGAGTGTCAAGAACGACACAAATGGGACGCCATAGCGCGTTCTAGAATAACCTACTGCTAAAGGCACCCTAAAAAAGAAAAGTATCCCAAATAGAATTAATATTATACAAGTTAATCTCCATAGATCGAAACTGGCAACAGCCGAGCTCTTCCAAGCTGCAAAGGACAAAAACATCGAGGTTGCTTTAGTACAAGAGCCATACGTGAAAAATGCCGGAGTAGTAAAAAATATATACTGCTATTTCTATTTCCCCGCAATTATTTATATTAACTACATGAAGTAAAAAAATATATCATATTATTGAGGGAATTTACACTAAGTCATTGCAGCGGTATAGAGTTTAATTGTAAATGCGATAGTTGTGGGTTCCATTTTGACTCGAGATAATGAATAATTTTTAGTTCCTCACTCTGTTAAAAAAGCACGGAATCAATTCCACCATACTTCAAATTTAACTAATACAAGTTGACATAGGACTTGGACAAACTATTTTTAAACTATTTAATTTAGAAAACAAACAGTTGCTAATTGTGTAGAATCTTTATTAATTTATAAAATATTTTTACTCGGGTAATAATATCATTCTTGTTTTGTCAACTGTCATATGTTATTTGACATTTTCTCAAGGCCGGAGCTCCTATTGTCACTAAAAGTAATGGCTAGTCATAGTTACAGACTTAAAATCATAAGAAAATATTAAATATTATCTTAAGGAATTGAAGTGTAATAGCAATTTACTATTTATAATTACTTTCGCGTCTAGATAAAAAATGTATATTTGAAATGTTGTACTTAGTGAATTATTTTTCTCGTAATAGTATCAGTATTTTTCAATAATAATTATTACTTTATATTAAATTGTGATTTCCTTTTTGGCAACGTGCAACGCCAGTTATAAATATAAAAATGTTTTATATGAAGTGAATATTTAAATATATTATTTTAGTTTTGTTGTATTAACCGGCTTTTGATTTAAAGTATTGATAAGATCTTATTCTTATTTGAAACTAAGCCATACTTACACAGATCTTAAAAAAAATTGAAAGAGAAAATTAATTTTAGGGTCCAAATGGAGTATTGTCCACCAAATGTATCTTTAGGAGAAATATGGATAGATCATGGAATTTCGCAATGTTTTATGGAAACTGTTTCCGCCGCCTTCGTCGGTGGTTTTCTACTTGTATTTGGAATAATACAGATTGTTATGTATAAAAGGTAAAGATAATTATTTCTTCTGTGGATCTAAGTATAATGTAACTGATGATGTAAAAGAATATCTTAGCATTGATATGTAATAAAACTTGTAGAAACATATTCTGATTACAGCTTATTTTTTTATTAATCTTAGCTAGGCAACCTGTAAATGAAATAAATTATTATGAAAATAGGTTACTTACTTAAAGACAGCATTGCCAGATTTTATGTCTGTGAAAAGCGGGAATTTTAAACATATTAAGTAAAAATTAAAGTAATAAAAATAATAAAATCAAAATTTTATTCATTTATTTTTCTAATTTTATTTCAATTTTAAATAAAGCATCTGGTGGTGGTGA
This sequence comes from Heliconius himera, assembly GCA_021202915.1. NCBI lineage: Eukaryota > Metazoa > Arthropoda > Insecta > Lepidoptera > Nymphalidae > Heliconius > Heliconius himera. The sequence goes on along the minus strand of JAJHJA010000175.1, from coordinate 918,666 downwards.
TAGATATATTTTGATTTTAAAATCATAACTTATACTATATTGTTTTGGATTACTATGTCAGGTCAGAGTTATACATAACTTACGAGTATATGTATTCTTATATTTATGAAATTGTTAATATGTATTGAAAAAAGGTTTCTCACTGTATGTGAAACAGTCTTTAAAAAGTGGGACTATTCCTGTCCCAATCTGGACATTCAATTTTTAGCTAAACATTGGGACATCCTGCAAAAATCAGGACCTCTGGCAATGCTGCTTAAAGGTTAAAATTATAAACAATGCTATTCAATATTACTTTTTTTTTGCAGATATGCTACTGAAGTGGTAGATGTGAGATCATCAAAATTATTTATAGTGCAATTATTTTTTACATTATTTGTACCTGTATTAGCTGTTGTGAGGTTCCTTTTACAGGCCTTTATATTCAAAGGAGGACATATTTATGGATATATGGTGAGTGTTTGCTAATTTTTCAAGATATATATTAAATATACATTGTTTAAATATATTCTGCTCTTCATTGCGACAACAAATATAACATTATAATTTTTTTAGGTATTAGCTCTTGTAGTAAACTTAGTTGTTTTCCCATTATCTGCATATTTGGCTACTATTGAGAGGAGGTTCCTGTTGCCTTCTGTACCACCAAGGGGCCATGGCTTTGTATTACTTGTGTTTTGGGCCATGATATTTGTCTCAGAAAATCTATCATTCTTGAATATCAATAAAGAAGGATGGTGGTGGCATCTAAAAGAGTAAGTCATTGAAACATTATTTAGTATCAATACTAATCTTATCAATAAGATAATTAATAATTGCATTAAATATTATATTGGTTTTTTTTAAATTTCTTATTATTTTTTAGTTTACAAGATCGTTTAGAAATGTCCCTCTTTGTGGGCCGTTATGTTTCTTGTATGATAATGTTTATACTTGGCATGAAAGCCCCAGGAATAATGCACCAATTTGAATACCTTGACAATGATGATGGAAATCGCAGGAATATACCCCCAAGGGTTAGTATTTTTTTTTTAAATAACAAGTAAATATTCTTTGTAATTCTCTAAAAATGTTCAAAAAATTGTTAGAGTTACAAAATAGTAAAAAAAAAATAAAAATAATAAATGCATACATGCCTTGGAATTGTACACACAACCGTCACATTTACAATTAGATCATTCACCTTTGCACAATTAATGTGCATTCTTTATTAGTAAATTTGTGTTTTATTTTCACAAAAAGAAATTTTACAATTAAAATAAAATAAATTAAAATTTTGCACGGTGGATCCTGCATATAGCGAGGTAGTCAGAGGGAACCTAGTGTTAAGACACTCCATTCCCCACTTTGTGTTGTGTGGTAGAGCTCAATGCTGGGCTTTGATGCCAGGGAATACCAAAGAAATAAAAATATATTAATAAATAATATTTAATACCCCCAAGTGGGGATCGAAACTTACAACCATCGCGTTACAGTCACACGCTTGTACCCTTACGCCATGATGGTCTCTAAAAGTTACTAAAATTTTAAATTCCAATTTAAACCAACATATTTTTGTATATGCGTTTGTTCACGCTAATCTAATAAACAACTTAACGATTTAAATGCAGTTCTCAGTATTAGATTCTGGCAAGCTTCGCTTAACATTTTGTGTTTGTTTTATTGCAATCGGTTCATAAATAAAAAAATTATATTAATATTAACTATATTGTTCGACAAAATTGCTACTAGCTAAAAGAGTTATTTTATGCAACTATCTTATAGAATTGACGAAATAGTTTTCAATATATTGTCATTATTTCATATTGTTTGTAAAATATTTTTTTATATGATGATAAAACCACCAAGATTTCAAGATTTAGGATCGGTTTGCAGTGCGCGCGTACTTATCGTCTGCCTAAAAATATATGTGTATATAACATTTTTGATCGTTTAACGCCCAATATTAATAACCTATCTCCAACGTCAATCTTAGATTGTTTTTTATTTTGTTCCTATCTAGAGATTGGATAGATATATGAAACAATCTAAGATTGACGTTGGAGATAGGTTATTAATATTGGACATAAATCAACATCAAATGAATTCCCAAAAGACTAAAATTACTATTTACCTATATTTATACATCTATACATATAAATAATATTGAAGGATCTTTCTGTGATTTTAACATAACTATGTTTTAAGTGACAGTTATTTACATTTACACTTAAATACAAATAAACATTATATAATTTTTATCCGTCTATCTTTCTGTTTGTCCGGAATAATCTTTGGATCAGCTGAAATAATTATTATGGGGCTAACACTGAAAGATATGAGAATGAAAGATAGAGAGGGTTGTGGAGCAATATAAAGGCTCTTTCGAGATATCTACGCGGAATCGGATTTTACGAGGGAAAAATTACTTACCATCTACCAAGATAGATGAGAAATAACTTAATATTTTTCTATAAAACACGAAAAATCAAATAAATTTTCAAAAGACTTCACTATTTATTTTGTGCATAAAAATATAGATAATTATACCTAATATAAATGTAAAACAGTCTTGTTGGTCAATGACAAATTTACATTTTTTTCCTGAATTAAAAAGAAGTTACTGACATGTGTCTTACATGATGTATATTTTGTGCATATCTTTATTACTTAAGTTTATAGGTTAAGATGTCATGTCCATATCAAAATCATTTAATTGTATTATCAGACGAAAAAGAATTTAAACAAAAGGTATTACTACATTCTACATGTAGCCTTGAAATGCATTATATCTATGTAATATTATAATTCACAATAAATTACTAATTTTATCAATATGTACTCATGGGGTTATTATGGAAGCAATGTAAATTTCTTATTTTTATTTATATTTATTTTAATTTATTAATGAATTATTTAATCTCATAATACTACTTACAACCTACAATATAGATATAGTACAATCGAGTTACTTATCATTCATTTATTTAGTTAAAAACACGATTTTTTTGTTATAAATATACTATATTCATATGTAATTTAAATTTTATATTGAATTGTTATTTAAATATTATTAATATCAATGTATATACGAAATACTATAGGATATTACGAAGGGTTTTTCAAATCAAGTAAAATATTGCATTACATGCATACCTAGATAATAATATTGCCAGTGGATTGCCAGAGTGGACTCTAGAATATGCACCTAAAGTATAAAATAATTTAAAATTACGTACAAACATTTTATATAAGTATCCACATTTAAAAGATTTGAGGTCGTTGTCGCGAAGTGATACAAGCCTACGGTTGTAAACGCGACGATTGTGGGTTCGATTTGCACTTAAACAACAAATTATTTAATATTTTCATTTCCTCGCTTTGGTAACAAGGCGGGAAATGAGATGGAAAAATCGAGTGTTTTGAGTTCTTAACACTAGGTTTTCTCTGTCTACAAAAGAAAAACTATTAAAAATTAAAATACGGGGAAAGTCAATTGATATAAATCACTCCTTTTTGTTTGCCTACCCCTTGGACGTAGAAGGGGAAATATAAAAAAAATAAATATTTATAAAAGCAATAAGTCTGATATGTATTCTACATATATTGGCCAACTACATACACATATGTCAAGAATGATGTTTGTCGATAAAAATAAATTACTTAATAAAGATTGTCGATCGATCAATATTGACAGATATGAGTGGAATTTGTAACATTGTATGACAAGTGATTCTGGCTCGCCAGACCTCCAGTTTTACTTACAATTTCAGTTTATTTACTATACACTGGGCAAGGTAGGAAGCTACCATTTCGGACTTGATGATTGAGACAAACAATTACGTAATTTATGAATGACCCATTCACATCATCGTTTGCGTCGTATGAAAATAACTAAAATAAATCTGTTTCACGCTGTATCCCGAACACAACAGGATAGGCAAAGGGAACAGAGGGATAGTGTTAAGACACTCCGTTCCCCACTTTCTGCCGAATTCTGGAGGCATTGCGTGTTGGGTGGCAGAACTCAACGCCGCGCTTAACCTCGATACCAGAGCGAAGAAATGGAAATATAAAATTAAGTAAATATTTCATCTCCTCGAGTGGGGATCGAACCCACAACATTTTGGTTTTACAGTCACACTTCGTGCCGTTGCGCCATCGTATGGTTTGTGACATTTTTGTCTCAGTATGTGGTAATAATCCCCTTGGATACATTTACAAATGCATACAATTCCTGTTAATGCAATTTATACTATTTAAACGAATCTATACTAATATTATAAATCTGAATAGTTTGCACTAATCTCAGGAATTACTGGTTCTAATTTAATTAAGTCATAGTATTGTTACTGCGGTAGAGTCGCTTACCTCGGGCACTGTGACCCGTATTTCCGTATTTAAAAAAATATATTTATGAATGAAATAGGTATCTTAAGATCGGTCTCAGCCTTGAAAGCGGTTTATAAATACGGGCCTTAAAATGTGTCATACACAACTTTTAGTTATTTACCTTTGACCTTAGAGCGAAGTCGTAGGTAAAAACTGGTGTTATACTTTTAATTTAAATATTTTTCATTTTACAGGACGACAACAGATCGACCTTTCGCAATGTATTCAGCAAACTTAGAACTCTTCTACCGTTTCTTTGGCCGAGGAAGAGCTTGTGTCTACAGATATACGTACTTATATGTATACTCGCCTTGCTCGCTGGACGAGTGATCAATTTATACGTGCCTATTTACAATAGAGAGATAAGTAAGTCTTCATGTTATGGAAATATCTTTACATCGCAACAAAAGATTCTTTATTTCATACTTAAGTATATGTATTAAATATTTCTTAGAATTCTATCTGTGGTGAACATTGATGTTACTGTATTTATATCTGTTTGAGTTAAAACAGATATCTATTGTAATTTTGTAGAACTGTAAAAGATAAGCTAGAAATAGTGGAAAATCGAGTGTTGACTCCATCTATTCAATGCTTCCAATGCATGGGTGCTTATAATAGGTCTTGAAGTAGTCCATCAATAATAAATGTAAAATTAAAGCTTGCTAGTATAACGTAGTTTGCCACAATTTTAAGCAACGCCTGGGACGTCTGGCAGGAGTAAAGGCCCACGTAGAGGGTCTGGTAATAATAAATATATATATTTTTTAACGTAGGTAATACCACAAATATTCATTTTAATATAAATATTTGAACAAAGGACTTTAAATTTGAATTGATTAACAAAGTTAGGCGTATTACTCGGTTTAGCCAGCGAGATTGCGTCAAAAAGCCTATTTATTACTTTAGAGTTCTGCATAAATGTAACTTATGGCTCTCGTTTCGCCTCCCATCGGAGAATGAATTATTTTATTTTCTTCGCACTTCGAATATAAGATATCGCAGTAGTAAATTCGCCAATGTTTCGAAAATGGGTGGAAAGTGGAGTACGGAGAATGTTAACACTAGGTTCCTTTTGCCTACCTTGCAACTAGTGAGGTATATCCAGAAGCAAAAAAATATTGTAATCCCCAAGAAATTTATTGAATGATTGCAATATTACTTACGTACATCTGTCATTTATCATAGAAAATCATATAATATTATTTTATTTTAAATTAAACCTTTAAACATTATTTTTGTTAATTGAATACCAAAAACATATTATATATAAACTTTTATAACTTATTAAATAATGATCAGGCGCATATTCCAATGAATTGGCTACATAATGATCCGTGTCAGATGTTATCATATTTATCTACAATATTTACTTTTTATCAAAGTAATTCACTATTTGGTTAGCAATTATTACCTCATATCTATATGTATAGTATATATTCAAAGTAGTATAGTTCAGAGGATATAATGCTTATATAGTAAATTTTTTAACTTAAAAAAATATTATATATTTTTATGATTTCTCTATCTTAACGCTTCTATATTTCGCGCTCGACTTTGTTTGAGTGAGTTGAGAGTTGAGTTTACTTTTTTTGTATCTATTATTAGTACAGGTTCATGCTTCTAACCCATGTCTTGCCGTCCATTTAGCTTGGCTCACGTGTACGACAACAATATATATATATATATATATATATATATATATATATATATATATATATATATATATATATATATATATATATATATATATATATATATATACATTTTTTTTATTTTTTTATTAATTTCACGCTGTATCCCGCACACAGCAGGGTAGGCAGAGGGAACCTAGTGTTAAGACACTCCGTTCCCCACTTTCTGCCGAATTCTGGAGGCATTGCCTGTTGAGTGGCAGAACTCAACGCCGCGCTTAACCTCGACACCAGAGGGAAGAAATGGAAATATAAATTTAAGTAAATATTTCATCTCCTCGAGTGGGGATCGAACCCACAACCAGTCAGTTTTGCAGTCACACCTAACAATATATATTTATAGCATAATATCTTTGCTACGCCTATCGGAATACCAAATTTTCTACTTTTATGTTTTATACCTAGTATTTAAACTAAAGTTTATTAACGTTTCGTCCATTTTTAGTAAACAGTTTATCAATACCGCCGCTATACTTTCGATGGGACCTCGTGGTGACATACGTGGTTTTCAAGTTCTTACAAGGCGGCGGGACAGGCGGTATGGGCCTCTTGAACAATATGCGCTCCTTCTTATGGATCAGAGTACAACAGTATACGACTAGAGAGCTGCAAGTAAATTGATTAATAACTTTACTTATATTTATAAGCCAACTATTATTTTTAAACGTTTTTAAAGTGTTAATACACACTTAGGAAAGAAAAATACTTATTTAGAAAACGTATAAAAATTAGTATCGGGACTCGAACCCGCGCCTCCTGGAAACCGACCAGGCGGTCTGCCCACTAAGCCATACGTTCTCATCAAGTTACGTCGTAATTTTTATACACTTGCAACCGACCAGGCGCTATGAGGCGTTGTTAGCAATATAAATAAGTTGTAACAAGCAAACATAGGAGGCGCGGGTTCGAGTCCTGCTACGTTCAAATTTTTATACGTTTTTTAAATAAGTATTAAGCCAACTATTATTTAACAGTCGCATACTATCCATTATAATTTTAACAATATGAATATATGTATTCATTTCTTAAAAGTCCAATCCTAGAATAATTTTTCATATAAAGCTGCCTATAGCGCGATGTCCATATGTAAAGTTTCAGTGGATTAATAAAAATAAATAATACCAATCACAATTTCTTTATGATAATAAAACAAATATCTTTGGTGGTGGTGTCAATGATGATAAAGATTAATTTTAAATTTATAAAAATGTTATTTTTTTAATTACCTTAAGTTAGCATTAAAATAAAAACATTTTCTTTAAAAAATATATATGATAGTTTAAATGTGTAATGATAAAATTACGTGCACGCAGATGTTTCTTAAACTTTTAATTATTTTTTATATTATAAAGTCTAATGAATGCAGGTATTTAGTATTTTATATTTGCGGTTCACCTTGGGGCTTACATGCAACTGCCAATAAATAATCGTACCAACAACCTTTGTCTAGAAATGCTATGATTGAATAATTTAGCGTTTTTGAAAAAAAAACTAGTTTTTTAAAAATAAAAAATTGTTTATTTTCCTGTATTATTTTTTTGGTTTCAAACTTTATAATTGTTATAAAGCATGTTATTTTTTTTTCGCAATTTTTTTGTATTTCATAAGGAGATTAAAAAACTCTTTAGTGCTTAAAATTTAAAAACTCTTCTACATTAAATGCCTAATGATTATCAAGCTATAAAAAATATTAAAATAAATCTTTTATTTTTTTTTGTATTTATAATTTTTTAATTATTTTTATATGTATAGACATTTTAAAATATTCTCAAAAAATGTTGTTTCAGCTAGAATTATTCCGACACTTACATGATTTGCCTTTGAAATGGCATTTATCTCGTAAAACTGGGGAAGTATTGCGAGTCATGGATAGAGGCACGGATTCTATCGACAATCTTCTATCATACATACTTTTTTCAATAACACCGACTATAGTGGACATTATTGTGGCGGTGGCCTATTTTGTAACTGCGTTTAACGTGTGGTTTGGAGTCATTGTTTTTACAACAATGGTGCTTTATATAAGTAAGTATATTGATTGGGTTTTGATACTTATATATATAAAAAGAAATTGGTATGTGGTAGGTATACATCTTATGATGAGAGCGTCGTAGGACAGATATACAAATATGTAACTGTAAATGCGACAGTTGTGGGTTTGACTTGGGGGACTGAAATATTTTATTTTCTCCCTTTGGTAACTAGGCAAAGCGCGGCGTTGTATCCCGCCACTACTAAAACTTTTATGTAATTTTTTAATTTTTATTTAATTTGATCCAGGTTTCCTCATATTTTAAAATATAAAAAATCAATATAGCAAAAACAAAATAATCATAATACTATAAGTAGTAGTTTATTTTTTTTTAAATTAATATGCGTCTCAAGTTTGAGAACAAGTTGATTTTGGGTGTTTTTAGATGTCAAATATTTAAACATTATTAAAAAAAAATTAAGAAAATAATTTATGGTATTTATTTATAAAAATGTTTCTGCATTTTTAGATTTGAAATTTGATTTTTACAATGAAAACAATTTTTATTTTTGATTATTATATTCGTTTCTTTTCAATTCAAATTTTATAAAATTGCTCATTGTATTGTATTGTATGTACAATTAAACAAAATTTGAAAATATATAATAATTATAAAAATAATTTCATTATCGATGAAATCGATAAATATAAATCATTAATTATTATTAACTAATATTCCGGCTTCTACAGGCATCGTTCAATAACAATATTTACGTCCATAAATTCCTAGGTATTTTTTTACTTTATTAAACTCCATCAATGGACTGACGTGACCTATAAAATAACTTTTTTTTGTTTTGCTTACCTTTTAACTCATGGCATCGTGTATAGGGTATAAATAAATAAATATCAGACGACATAGGGTGCTGATTCTTTATATTTATATCTCATCTGCTCAGTCCTTCTTTATATTTATATCTCATCTGCAACATTTTAATAATACATTATCATGTTACTTATAATGAAATACTTATCATTAATAATACCACATGTTTTATTAGTCATGTGTCATATTTAACAATTATCTACTTTTTAACGAAATATTATGAAATATTTTATATGTTCACATTTTTTTTTATTTTATTCTCCAGAATTCGGCAGAAAGTGGGGAACGGAGTGTCTTAACACTTGGTTTCCTCTGCCTACCCTGCTGTGTGCGGGATACAGTGTGAAGCTTTAAAAAAAAAATATATATACTTTTCAGTTGCAACAATAGCAGTAACGGAATGGCGGACAAAGTTCCAACGTAGAATGAATTTGGCGGACAACGATCAGAAGGCGCGTTCCGTGGACTCCCTGCTCAATTATGAAACAGTTAAATATTATGGTGCGGAGTCCTACGAAGTTGTCTCTTATAGAGATGCTATTACAAAGTTTCAGGTAAATAGCTGATTACTTTTATCTCCTGAGGCTGAGGTGATCAAAACAATGTCTGGAATTTAGACGGAGAGTAGAGAACGAAGTGTCTTGACACTAGATTTTATGTTACTATCAATTATAAGCGGGTTAAAAAAACTCTTTCCCAATTTTAGGGAATAATTTTATTTTTATTCCCAATTTGTTCAAAAATACATTTTAAATTTGGGATTTAACCTAATATAATATGAATACATGTTTCAGAAAGAAGAATTCAAATCGTTAATAACTTTAAACATGCTGAACACTATGCAAAACATTATCATTTGTACCGGTGAGTAATTTATTTTGTCATAAATAATCTTAATTAATAATACGTGCACTGATTGTTTAATTGTTTCAAATTATAAATAATAATTTGTCATTGTTTATCTTAAATATGTAGTTTACATTATTATGTATGATTTATAGGGGCATGTGTCAATTTATAAGTTCGAAAATAGTTGCAGACTATTGTGGGGTAGTGTCTTGACTATTATAGCGATGGTTGTGGGTTTGATGCTCACCGATATGTTTGGAGGATTAATTTTTTTTATTTACCTGCTTTGGTAGTACAAGGTGCAGAGTCTTTTGCTACTTTACACGCAGTGTCTCGAAAATAATGTTTTGATATTAAGATTTATTTGTTTGTATTGCTATATGCGAGATACAGCGTAAAGCTGGAGCATTTTACTTAATGATTCCAAGTTCAAAACTTTATTTATCTACTTTTTTAGTGTTGTATAATCCATTTATCGAGAATAAACGAGGTTAAAGGTTCAGATGTAACTCCATACTATCGAAATTCCCTTGGGCTACCTTTAAATGTGCTCGAATATTTGATTATTTCCTTACTACCACGCGGGCGAAGCTGCCGGTTGAAAATAAATAAGCTTTACGCTGAAATATTTCATATCCCGCACACTGCAGGGTAGGCAGAGGGAACCTAGTGTTAAGACACTCCGTTCCCCACTTTCTGCCGAATTTTGGAGGCATTGCGTGTTGAGTGGCAGAATTCAACGCCGCGCTTGTCCTCGACACCAGAGCGAAGAAATGGATATATAAATTTAAGTAAATATTTCATTTCATCGAGTGGAGATCGAACCCACAACCAGTCGGTTTTACAGTCACACTTTGTGCCCCTGCTCCTCGACTGGCCTCTCTGCCTGTTGCCGGTTGGAGCTAATTAAAATATAAGCAGAATATTTCATCTAAATTGATCCCCTGTTAAAAGGTGTGGGAAAAAGAATTTTATGTATAATAATAAACAATTTTTTGCAGGTCTCCTTGCTGGTTCACTTTTGGCCATTTCAATGGTGGTTAGAACATATGAACTCACTGTAGGAGACTATGCTCTGTTTGCATCATACATAGTTCAGCTTTATGTGCCTTTGAATTGGTTTGGCACATATTACAGGTGAGTAAAACATAAGAGATCATCAACACATTCACAGCATTTATATATTATCTAAGAGATAAGCTATGGGAGTGCTGTGAAATGAACTATGAACAGAGCGAACCTAATGTTAAGACATTTCGTTCATTGAATTCAGAAAGACTTTGCGTGTTGAGTGGCGGGACTTAACACTGCGGTTTGTCTCGACACCAGGAGGAAGCAAGACGAAAATATTAAATATTTAATTTCCTCGAGTGGGAATCGAATCCACAAACTGTCGCGTCGATTGACCTCTGGATATTTTTACGTTTTCTAAAAAAAATAGTTTTTCAATCCCCCATATGACATTTTAAAAAAGGTTAAAAATCTTAATAACTCAGGGCCATACAAAAGAACTTCCTGGATATGGAGAACATGTTCGACTTGATGCGCGTGGAGTCGGACGTGCACGACGCGCCGGGCGCGCCCGAGCTGCTGGTGCGGCGCGGCGGCCTCGAGTTCAAGCACGTGTCCTTCGGCTACGGGCCCGAGCGCCTCATACTCAACAACGTCAGCTTCAAGGTCGCGCCGGGCTCTACTGTGGCTCTGGTATGTACTAAGTGTACAACAATAAATCGCTATGCTGTTGTTATGTAGTCATGTCAAGACTAGAAAAGTTCAACTATATTATTAATACAAGACTATATTATTACAACACTATAGTGTTATGGGTTGACGAACCGTGGCTGCCCTGAAGTTGGATTTTCTGAACGAGCGTATTGTTCGCTCCGAAATAAAATAATCGAAAGTAAAAATAATCCTAAAATCAAATCTGCGTAGGCTTTTTATCACTTTCAAAAATATTATGAACTCACCTCAAACCGATACACCTAATATATTTTGTATTAAATTGAACATAATATATCACCCATCCGTGTGACCCTAATCCTGACAGCTGTAGATTCAATCTTAAAGGTGATATGAATTATTATTTCCTCGCTCTGCTATAAAGATAAGGTGCGGCGTTCAGTTCCGTCATTCAACGCGAAATCTTTTAGCACTAGTGGATGGCCTTAACACTAGGTTCTCTCTGTCTACCCTGGTATATGGGAAATGTTGCGTGAAGCTAAAAAAAAAGAAAAAAAAAACAAAATATTTGATATGAGCCAGGTCGGCCCTAGCGGAGCGGGCAAGTCCACCGTGATGCGGCTGCTGTTCCGCTTCTACGACGTGAACGAAGGCGCCGTGCTGGTGGACGGCCAGGACGTGCGCAGCGTCACGCAGGCCTCGCTGCGCGCCGCCATCGGCGTGGTGCCGCAGGACACCGTGCTGTTTAACAATACTGCGAGGTAAATATTCACTGAATTGCCAGAATATAGCATGGTTAAACCTCTGCCAGACGACACCCCCAAATCCTATAATGAGCTTTATGTGCCTATGAACATATTAGGAGCGAATTATATTATTTACATTATAGTCTTACGTGTCTGGCATGGGGGTAAAATCTTGCCAAGTGTCTGGCAAGGGACAACGTCACGTCTAATATTATTCCCAAGAAAATATTAAAAAGTTGAGTTTTATAATATTTAACGAAACTTAGGTACTATTTTTTGCATCTTTGTTACCTAATAACTACCAAAATAACCACCACTCAAACTCCATATTCCTTGATAGTACTTACTAGTGTTGGGTGTTTGCGCACATAAATTTTCAGGCTTTATAAAATAACGAAGGTCTGACTATTGGCTCTTTGATAAAGGAATATCATATGATCATGCCATATGGAAAGAAAGAATGATTGATTTTTTTTATTTATAAATAGGTTTGAAATAAACCAAAATCAAGGAACAACACAAATATCAAAGTCAACATTACAGTCAATCTTACCCAGATTGACTGTAATGTTGACTTTGACAGATATGAGTGATATTTTACACTGTCTTAAAATTAAAAGAACATTGTGTTTTTGTTTTATAAGTGCTCTCATAATATTATAGAACCATTTATAAAATGCTAGTCATAATTATTCTTATTAAATTAATAAGAAGGTAACATAGGTTCGTGTTTTATTAAATAATGGATGTAATTGATGTAATAAAACAATCATTCCGCAAAAGAAGTTTAGAGCATTTGGTATTTGTATACTATATATTTTTAATCAGCATTAAAAAAAAATATAAATAATTTAGACAGATTAGAAACTTATAAAAAAAATAAAAGAAAACAACCTAAAATCCAAATCCAAAAACTAAAGAAACGCACCCAGATTGACTGTACTGTTGTAGACTTTGATATTTTTTTTATGTTGATGTTACATTAAGTTAATATTAGATTTTTAATTACATGAAAGTATACAAAATAAACCCTTGTATTTATTAACAGGTATAATATACAATATGGAAGATTGACAGCGACCTCAGCGGACGTAATCTCAGCGGCCAAAATGGCGGATATACACGACAGAATACTCACGTTCCCCGACGCTTATGATACTCAGGTAAATTACTATTACATATCGTTTTTGTTTCAGCTTTAAGTTTTTTTTCCATATAGCAGAGTAGGCAGACGGAACCTAGCGTTATATCACTCCGTTCTCTATTTTATGCCGAATTTTCAAGACATTGCATGTTTAGTGGTCGAACAGGCGCTGTCCCACTACGCCACGAAGGCTATATTTTGTCATTATTTTATATTAAGGTAAGAAAGAATAAATTATACTATAAAACTTATTAAGGTTTAAGTTATCTTATTTCTCTGGTCAGAAAGTTGCAACGTTTTATGAACGTACGACTAAAAGGTGGGGGTGCTTGGGCGGTTTCCATAAGGTACGGATTCTAGTGCCATTGTCTTTGAATTTTTAAACATTTTCTAAAATATTTTCTACATTTGTAACTATACTTATTTAGAAAACGTGTAAATATAGAATAACAATTTAATTTTTTTTTTAAAAAACATACAGTAACTTTTTTATGCATTTTTTAAAATTAAGAATACATACTTTCATTTTGGTGTCACTTTATAATTCCAGGTCGGTGAAAGAGGTCTCCGTTTGAGTGGAGGTGAAAAGCAAAGAATAGCAATAGCACGGACATTGCTCAAAGATCCCGCTATAGTGCTACTAGATGAAGCTACTTCAGCATTAGATACGAACACTGAGAGGAATATACAAGTAAGATTGTTTATCAATTAAAATTAGACCTATAGTACATCGGGCTACGGTATTTTTTAATAATAGTTATTTTAAAAAAAAATAATTTTGTCTTGTGAAGTAATACAGGTGTATCGATTATTGATTAATTCATCCTATAGTCAATCCTGACTCTAAGACATGTATAATGCATATCAAATTATCAACCTTTTCACTGTCAGTCACGTAAGTTGATATCGATGATGCATCGGCGAAACTTGATAAGAATTTAAGAACGTGTGGTTAGAGGTGAGCGTATGAACAGTATACAAGAGGAACTGGTTTGAGTCCCGTTCGTTATTTGTTTTATACGTTTTATTAAAATATTATACTATTTGAGCTTCACGCTATATCCCGCACAAAACAGGTTAGGCAGAGGGAAACTAGTGTTAAAATACTCGGTTTCCCACTTTGCTTATGAAAGCCACTGATTGTGAGATCGATCCCCACTCGAGGAAATTTAATTTTTATTGAAATTTATATTTCTATTTTTTCGCTATGGTGTCAAGGCACAGCGCGGCATTGAATTCTGCCACTCAACACGCTATGCCTCCAGAATTCAGAGGAAAGTGGGGAACGGAGTGTGTTAATCCTAAGTTTCCTATGCCTACCCTGCTGTGTGCGGGATCCACCGTGAAGCTGATTGAATAAATATTTTATTTCCTCGAGTGGGATCGAACTTACAACCGTCGTGTTGCCTTGTGCCCTTTTTTCTATTTATAGCATAAAATACAGTTCAAAAAATAAAAATAAATAAAAATTATATCTCTTGTTTTAATAATTTCAGTCGGCGTTATCACGTGTATGTGCAAACAGAACAACGTTGATCATCGCGCATCGACTCTCTACAATAATACATGCAGATGAAATTCTTGTCCTCAAGGACGGAGAGATCATTGAGAGGGGAAAGTAAGTTTATCAAATATAGAAAAAAAACTTACTCTGTATGAGTATAAATATCAAAATGTATAACTATTATTTTTTTTTCATCGGCTTTAGTTTATATAGAAATGAAAATAACGTATATTATTATTTATATAATAAAGTTAAATAACATAATTAATTTTAATATTCATATCATAGTTCTCATATTTTTATTTGTATTTTTAAATATGCTAAACAGCATCCGCCATGATATGACGTCATACGGTGTTGTGAACAAGTATGAGCTGATTAACGCCATCTTTGTGCATATGCTGTTACTAATACAACATTTGTTTTTAAGACGAACTGACGTCACAGCAGATCAAGGTTCAGTGTTTCCATCAAATTCGTGCGAAATTTTAAAATTTAAGAATGAAATGTGGTACTTTTCAATTGTATATATTTTATATCGTAGCACTAATCAATGCACACTTTAATTCTTGTGGAGGTGTCTGTGCTTATTTTACTAAGTGCGAAAAGTGTGACCTTATATGTTTCTAGATTATATGAATACAATTATATTTATATTATTATAGGTTTAAAATTTTATTGCCTTTAGAGTTTTTTATTTAAGTTTCGTACCACCTAATTTTTGGGACGTTGCCTATTAACTGACGATATTTAATAGAAATAAAAATAATTTATTCCCTCTGGTGAAAATCGTATTCATAACCGACGCGCTATGAAGGCCCGATATTAAAAAAAAATCCTAATTTTCAGTCACGAAGAACTTTTAGCCCAAGCCGGCTTCTACGCTGGAATGTGGAATCAACAACTAGAATCTAGAAATAGCAACGGAAATGGAAACGAGACCAACGTTGAAGGCAATAATAACAGGCCACCGCCGCAAACTAACGGAATGAACACGTTCGGGCACGGACACGGTCACGGGCATGGCCATTAGATCAGAATATTGTTTTAGTTTATTTATACTTGAAACTCGAAAAGAAAAATGATTTAACTCTCATATTAGTCGTTATCCATAAACTACTTCACGTCACGTATTTCGTGATTTTTTTTACCTTTTCCCCCTCTATGTTTGTGTCCCAAGTGATTACAATTTTAGATACATAGAAGGAAGTCGTATAATTTTAAATTTTACACCAAGAAATAATGACTGTCGAATAATTATTGTTGAATAATGATTTTCGGAGTTAGTATTTCTAGTAATTCCCTTTACGTACCAAACGCAGCTGTATTTTTTGCTTTGGCATCATTTACCTAGTAGTTACCCTAAAATACTCCATTTTCGGAGCTACCCGAATGCATTCTATATTATTTATAATTTGTATGTAATGTAATATCTCGAAAAATTCTTACTCCCTTAACGTGTGGACGTATGTTATGGATGGCCTCTAATTGTAATTAAAAAAAAACATTTTTCACATCACATTAGGCGTTATGACTGTGTGGAAACGAACAAATCGACGAATATTTCTATATCATTACTTATAGTGAACTCGAGGGTGATGGCCACGTAGATTATTAAATTTGGGGTGCTATACAAGAAAAAAAATATATGAAAAAAAAAACTGTTTATAGCATAGGTTTGGCTTTTGATAACTTTAAAATGTATTGCACACGTTTTATTACTGTTGTCCTAATTTGGTTCTAATGTGGCCTGTAATTTCAGATAAAAAAAGATATTTATAATAATTAGACAATAGACATAACTTAGTGTTGCTAACTGATTTTGAAATTGATAAGATTAAAAACAGTTTTTAATTTTACTTCTATTATATAGATGTATAGTATTTGTTTTATGTATTGTAATCCGTCATTTTAACTAATAATACAGTGAAATTCATTGATTTTTCTTAATAATCTGTAATTATTAAAATTTAATGTCCAAATACAATCGACAACAAATGTAACCTAATCTGATTAGTCTTATTAATTCCAAAATCTATTCTCAAGATGTCCATAAAGTAAAAAACCAAATATAAAAACCGTCATTATGTAAAAATATTAAATGCTTTGCTAACACAGGATTCTCCTAAAACAACATGTTTATTATTAATAAATAAAAATGTAGCCTTCAATTGTTTATATAAAAATTTAAAGACCAAAGTTGTATTTAGCTTGTCATTTCTAGTTATATAAATTGTAAATCACGACGAATTTAGTACTTATAAGGAGATTCCTGCTATTTCATTTAAATTTTTGTAAGAGTGCCATTAAGATATGACTGAATGGAAATGGCGTAATCAGGTAGTTATATATATATTATTATATATTAAGACTTTTTAAGTAAGCACTATATGCAGGGCATCGTGATATTACAATATTACGTGGATATACCAAACTGATAACGAAGAGATTGATATAGGTTTTGAACTCTAAATTTATAATTTTACAGTCAATTCATTCAGGTGAACAAAACTGAAAATTTTCAATTATAATTGAAATGTTCTTCTTAATATTAATAATTGATAAATATTTAAAATTGAATTAATTTATGCGATTTTATCATTGTAATAATTACTGTTTTATGTTTTAGATACTTGTTTTTCGCTACTATGTATATAATTATTTATATATTTACTGGTAAAAGTACCTAACCTATAAAGTAGTAAAAAAAGTGATTAATTTAAAAAAAAAAACAAATTTTTTCAGTGCCTCAAAAAAGATAAGTATGCATTTGGAGTTCAAAACCTACATAATACAATTGTGACTGTCATATTGCATGGAAAGATGAATAAAAATAAAACAAATAAATCGTTTTAAATATTTATTATTATATATTTTATTTCATTATATCGAAATAGTTATATAGTTTATTGTTATAGAACTAGGTCGCAGTACGATTCAATACACAAAATGCATTGTGATGATGTTACCATATTGTACCTTGTAGTATTAAATATATTGTGAAGGGAAATTTGTATGTTCAATTATAATTATATAAAAATCATTTTTTCTTATTTTTTTTTTATTTTAAGTTTTTGTAGTAAATATATGAAACTTATATAAACATAGTTCCAATAGTGTTGCTTTAATTTTTTTGGACTTTCAGATGTTTATTGCTTTTATTTATTTAATCTCTCTAATCTAATCTCTAATACACAGCAGTGGGAATCTAGTGTTAAGACAGTGCGCTTCCGCCGAGTTCTGGGGGCGTTGCGTTGAGTGGTGGAACTAAACGCCGCGCTTTGCCTCGACACCAAAGTAAAGAAATGATAATGTAAAGGTTAATATTTTTTTCATTTCCTCTAGTGGGGATCGAACATACAACCATTCGATTCTACAGTCGCACTTTGGCCCCTGCGCCACGGCTGGCCTCGACAATGAAAATACAATTAGTTAAAGTTCAAAATAAATTTATTTGCACAAACAAAGCAAAATTAAAAAATATTTTTTTTATAAAGTTTTTAAATATTCATCCTCCTGAAATTAAAATATAAATTTTAAATATGTATGTAAAATATATACATAAGATTTATATTCAAACATTTCTCTTAATCATTGAAGAAACTGTAATGTCGACCGATGCTCATAAACTTCTTAAACTTCTACTAAAAATAAAAACAATACACTCCATGCTAATATAACTCTAGCATGGCAGTATATTAACTTTTTTATTATAGATTTTTTTAGTACGGGTTAGTCAGATATATGAAAATCTACCAGGGGCGGACTCGGCTCTCAAAAATTTCATGGGCACAGCCACATTAAATCGGCCAAATGTGAGTGGGAGTAACAATTCATAAATAGTTTTTGCTTTCTCGTAAAAATTATTACTATCAAGTTCGACGGTTACATTATCACAAACTACAGATTCTATCATTAGCATATCAGCCTTATAAGCCATAAAGCTATTTTATTTCAGCTTCATGCTGTATCTGCACGTAACAGGCTAAGCAGAGGGAACGTCGGAACCTAGTGTTAAGATACTCCGTTCCTATTCAGATACTTCCATTACTCACTTTTTCCGAATCCTGCAAGCCCTCCGTGTTGAGTCGCGTAACTCAGCGCTGCGCGTTGCATCATTACCAGAGCGAAGAAAATATTAAACATTAAATGAATTCCTCGAATGGAGATCGAACCCGCAAACCGCCACGTTTACAGTCGCATGCTTGTGCCTCTGCGCCACTACAGGCCTAGCCTAAAGCTATATGGGGACTAAAATATGTGGACATACCCGTCGTGTCCATAAACTACATATGGTAATTATATAAATGTTATTCAACGAGTAGTAAATCACCTTCATTAAATGCAATCAATTTTTCTCATTACTCTCCTTTTGTTTTAAGTTCCTCTGTTGATATTCGGACACGCTCAACGAGGGTCGTGTCTTCGCATACTCCACACTGCGTATGGAATTCTGATTGCGATGTTCCATCACGTCGATTGTCTTCACGTAGTCAGAGGAAATTTTTCTGGCAGTTTTTCTGCCATGCTGCACACTAAGCGCCTGCTCGAAAGAGCTGTTCTCCATTGTTATAGATTGGCGTGGAAAATGATCTCTTATGTTTTCCGCTTCTCTTCCAACCATCGGGGTTTGGGTTAACATGAACATTTTCGGCTTGGGTGTCGGCACTGAAGGTCTACAAATCGATTATTTTTAACAATATCAATTTACAAAGCAAATTTTACTAAATATTTTTGAATTGTATGCATTTATTGCATATTGCAAGTGTGATATCATGTATGGTTATACCTTTGTTTTTTTTTAATTACACGCTGTATCCTGCATGTAACAGGGTAGGAAGAAGGAGCTTAGTGTTAAAGCACTCCGCTCTCCACTTTCTGCAAAATTCTGGAGGCATTGCGTGATGAGTGGCCGAACTCAACGCCGCGCTTTGCACACCAGAGCGAAGAAATGACTATATTAAATATTTCTTTTTATAGAGTGGGAATCGACCCCCAATCTGTCGCGTTTACAGTCACACGCTTGTGCCCCTTTTTGTTGTTAAGTCCAATTAAATCTATTTTTTATTAATTAACTGTGTCATAATTATACTTTAACTCTTTATGCAAACTCTGGTTATATTTACAAAAAAAAACAGACCATCAAAAAGACGATAATGTATTGTAATCAAGATAAACAACTTCTTAGGGTTTCGTATCGCAAAACTTCAATAGGATAGAAATGGAAGTCTTATAGAATCTCAGTCAGTCTCTCATAACCATTTTATCTAACAATTTTATTTCATATACAAAATACCTGTAATGTTTAAGTGTAGGTCCCTCATTGGAATCCGTAGTAAGGTCATTATACAAGCGGGATAGAGCTGACTTTCTGTGTACTTCCGCGTCGGACCCGGTGAGGTCACCGCGGGGGAACCCGGTTGGCTTACGTGGCGTTCTGCTTCCAGTTTGTGTGGCTATTGCCGATTCTGCTATACGGACTTTGCTGACAATTTACGTATACTTACATATAAGACAATTTGATAATATTTATAATATATTTAAAATAAATCTGAGAAATTAAGAATCAGAAATACGTTTAAACACTACAAGTTCATTTCTCTTTTTTAGCTTCACGCTGTTTCCCGCACATAGGAGAGTAGGCAGAAGGAACCTGGCAAAGACTCTCTGTTCTATATAAAGACACTTCCGTTCTCCGCTTTCCACCGACATTTATCTTACAAATTGCGATATTTATCTAGTAGAAGTTATATAAGATATATAAGTTCTTATACGTGAAACACCCACGATTGTGTTTTAATAGTGTCTCTAACTACTGAGCCTAATTGACATACATCGATATACATATTATTTACACGAGCACATATATATTTACTCGAGTACACACAAGTTTTTGTGAAATAAGCGCTTTTAGTTGTTTAAAAAAAACAATTTTACCGTGATTCTGTTAATGATTCATCATCATCATCTTTCGAATTAAGATCCTCCGAAATAGAATCACGTATTAAGTATATTTTTGCTATATCTTCGGTCCTGACAAAGCCTGTCTGACGTCTTCTAATTTTACTTGGTTGTCTCTTAGTCGAAGATATGCTTATAGAAACTTTCCTAATCGAAATGATAAAAAGAAAAAAATATGAAAAAAAAGTAATGTATTTGTTTTTATTTAGTTAAAATTATTCTTACTTATCATGAGCCTCTTTCGAACGGCGATCTGTTGACGCAACTCTATAAAAATAATATATTTCTAAATAACGATACAGAAAAATACAACTAACTGGAGTTTATAATTTCTTATAACCGTACCTGAATCTTCGCAGCTCTTCATCAGTGATAAGATCGGATCTGTAACGTCACATAATTTGACTAAAAATAATTCTCTCAAAAGAAATAATAGTTTTTTTATAATAGCTTAATATAACATGAGCTTTTGCTTTTGTTTTGTTTGCTTTCACGCCTTTTCTCACTTTTTAAGTACGTTAGGTAGTGTCCAAACACTCCGGACGTGATAGTATTACGTACTATACAGCTTAAATATTGCTGTTATATGTTTCATATTGATACTAGAAAGTAGAGATGTGAATAACAAAAACTTAACACAAAATTTGAAAAAAATACTTATATAAGTAAGGTATTAACCAATAAAACATCATCATATTGGACTTACTTTCTTGTATTTTCGAAAATGTTATGTTTACCAAGACCACGCGCGATGTTTCTTATGACACCGCCGGCGAAGCTTACCCGATCTACGTTCAACCTAAACAAAAGCACAATATATAAAAACCGTTAAGAACCATTCACAAGTTATATTTCATAAATTTCATAATAATTTAAAACAAATAATAGATCATATTATTCTGCCTTACAGTTCTTAGGTGTACCTTGTAGGTAGGCTGGTACGGGAATTAAGATACATAAGGGGGCATAATAGCTCATCACTTCATACGAAAAGTTACCGAAACTTTTGCTTATTTTCTGCTCTTTGATAGTGCCCCAAAAGTGCTCAAAAACTTTCATTGTTTTGTGAAGTTTTAACAAGCATGCATACGTTTAACTAATTATATAAAAAAAAAAAAAGTTTAATTAATATACACAATTTCTATTTTATAATAAAATGATATCTAGGCCTACATAGACAAAATTATGTAAGTTAGAAATAGTCTCACTTTAAATATCTTCTTATCTCTTCTTCATCTTCAGAAGACAAAGATTCAACTGAAATATTTATAACAGATAAATAAACGAGAATACGTAGGTATATCCAATAAAATCAACGTACTTTCGGGCACAATAAGAATCAATAAAACTTACTAGCCTCGTAATAATTACATGTTGACGGTCCGTAACTCATATTTAAATTAAATTTATTTTACCTGATTCTATTTCCGATTCATCATCTTGTTTATAAATCTCCGATTCAAAGGAGAAGTTTCTTTCAGCCTTTTTCTTGGGTATATGTTTAAGAAGATCACCCTCCAGGCAATAATCACCTCGTAAGAACCTATTATTCAAAAAATAATAATAATAAAAAATCCGCTTCACGCTGTATTTCGCTCACAGGAGGGTAGCAAAGCAAAGCGAACCTAGTGTTACACGCTCATTTTCCGCCGAATTCTGGAGATATTGCGTGTTGTGTCGCGGAACTCAACGCCGCGCTTCGTCTCGACTCCTGGCCGAAGAAATGGAAATATACATTTTAATAAATAGTCGTGGGCCAGGACTCGTGGCCGCCCTAATGTTAGTACAGCTATAGGTGGGTATCTAAAACAGAAATAAATTGTAATAGAGGTGACAAAGAATCTTACTTTTTCAAATCATAAGTGGAATCCGTTTCACCGGGATAAGGGACGTCAGTAAACGCTATATAAAACGGCTTCTCAGGTTTTACGACTAAACTAGGAGTTCCTATTGATACGTGATGATAAGACTCTTCAGGCTCATATTCGTAGACTTCTACATCAAATTCTTTATTTTCCTCGAGAATATCTAGAGATGTGGCGGTGCTATTATAAGTTTGAGTGCTATTGTAAGTTTGAGATTTTTGTAATTGTTGTAAATCTTCTTTTTTTCGAATGAATCTAAAAATATAATTGAATTTAAATTATGATCATTGTTACGACCATATCGCGCTAGAATTATTTAAATAAAGGTGGCACTACCATGTATATTAAAATTAATTATAACAATACAACCCATATAATTATGAATAAAAATAAGCACAAGGCTTATACAAATATTCTCTCATAATAACCTCTCGGTTGGACGAATATTTCTTCTTTCATCTTCCACTTGAATATCACTCTCCTCTGCTTCTCCCGTTTGGATCTCTTGCAACGCGATTCGTTTAAATTCTATTTCATTAAATACTGACTCCAGTAATTCCTGTTATGTGTACGAGTATTATATATATTATTTTAAATAACATTTTAAAAACTTGAATGTTTAATTCCGAACATCTGTAGACTACATAGAATAACTGTACTCACTGCATAGAGCATATCACCCAGAGCCACAAGATCCTCTATATGCCCATGTAAATATTCATTTAAATGTTTACTTATTCTTATATCTTGATATTCTAGATTCAACACACCAGTTTGCTCCATAATAACTTTAGATAACGGTGATTCATAAAACGTGGGAACAGATTCAATTGCCTTCAACGTAGACTCCCCATCAATTAATTGTCCGAATGCAACGTATTTATAAGCCATCCAAGGAGCAGGTTGAAGCAGGATGAAAAATTGCGTAGAACAATCTTTATGTCTGATGATATCATAATGTAGTACAAAATAAAATACAATATGGTATTAATTCTGGTTAATTAAGGAAAGGATATACCTTAGTCCTAGGTGATGAGGTGAAACACCTTTCACGTTTAAGTATAAAAAACCTAATGGTATACCTATAGATTTAGTCTAAACCTATTAGATTTAGTCTACCTTACTTGTAGATTTTCCGTCTATTTAAAAAAATATATTATAGTTGTTACCTTCCGTCGTTAGCCATGCAAAGTAATCCACGTCTGTCATGAGGAATTATAAAATTTTCACAGTTTAATTCTGAACTTTTCAGACCGAATCCTCCGCATTGTATCCAACCATCTTTTACTATACGGTGTACGGGAGTTCCAGAATATCCTCCTCTCTTGTTTTGGCAAAGGCGAAGAAAGTTTTCGCAAGTGTATGGAACAATATCCGAATAGAGCTGTTAGAATTGAAATATTAATAAGTTTAGAATTTCAAAAGTAAATTCAATTGTATTGTAACAAAATGAATTACCGTGAAAATTAGGCTACCAGTGTATTGGTCATCTATGGCGATGTGCATATAAGCACATGGTCTCTGAAATTTGATTTTAGTTGGTATAATATTTTTTTTTTACAAATAATTATATTTTTAGTTATTTTTGTTCTTCTAGTTTATATTTTGTTTTCTAAAATCCTATCGAAACCATCGTGGTGCAGCCGTGAGTTCAACAAAACAAAGCGCGGCGTAGTGTTCCGCTACTCAACCTATCAACCTAAATATCTTGAAAATTGCGCGGAAATTGTGTTAACACTAAGGACAAACCCTTCTGTTTAAGCTAAATGTAGGATACAACATGAAGCTAAAAAAACCTTATGAGCTTCACGTGGCTACTAACCCCAGAAGTTTTAACAAAATCGGCGAAGTTTGCAATTGCTTCTTTTTGGTAATCTAATATCATATGATAGTTATATCTTGACTCTAGTACTTCTTTTAATTCTTTATCACCTCCGAGAAATTTATCATTCAATATTATTGCTACATCATTTTCCAAGCAATATGCTAAACCTCCATACTGCAGTTTCAAATCATTGCAAATTTTTGGCCATTCTACACTTGTTACACCTTATAAAATGAAAAACTAAATAAGTAGATATATCTATGGTCAGGTTATTTTACGCACTTTTTTGCCCTACGAATTACAAAACGAAGCAATAAGTCATTTCTCCTTTTTATATCTTGATATAACAACTAGAACTAAGAATACCTACTAGACTTTTTTAAATACAAACAAACCTCTTATTATAGGAGCATCAAATATGTTCTGTCGATATTTGTA
Organism: Heliconius himera; assembly: GCA_021202915.1. NCBI lineage: Eukaryota > Metazoa > Arthropoda > Insecta > Lepidoptera > Nymphalidae > Heliconius > Heliconius himera. Next base: position 893,728 of record JAJHJA010000175.1, on the reverse strand, counting down.
CAAAGTTTTTACAAAATGAGTACAGTATATAAATTCTTTAGCCGTTCTATTTCCTATAACTGTAAATTTGACGCGGTCTTTAACGGGATTCGTTTTGGTTTTTATAGGAAACTGAGGATTATTTATTGAATTGTGTGCCCATTTAAATTTTTCTCTGTTGGTATCTTTTATAACGAGCTCCCATGGATGACGAACAGTATCTTTTATGGCTTCACTCATATTTACATTAAAAATATAAAATTAGATATTATTTGATCTTAAAAATGATTGGTCTTGAAAAGAAAAATATAATATTTAAAAAATTATACATCAGTCTGAAATTATGTGGCGTATGTAAATATAAAAACTAGCTATATTTAGGTTCATGTTTAACTTTTTTATTTTCCTTATAAAAAGTGGCTGTTAATCGACCTTCTTTGTTTCAGGATGGGTTATTAAAATAAGCGGATTTAAAAAATAATAAAACAACTAAAAAATATATTTTTTACTAAAGTAAATACTTCGGAATTTAATATTTTTAAAATAAGATCACTGACATATGAACGATGTCAAGGTACATTCTTCTGGAGTCGCGACTTCAGATTCATGATGTATCCTCTTGAGTTATCCCAAGAAAAAAATATAATAGCACCGCACCCTTGGTTTTTGAATTAATGTTGAAACCGTAGATTCTTGTATTTCTGATCCAAGATCTAACTATACTTCTACTAGGGCATTGATTAGATCGTGTAAATTTGTTTCAACGCACAATAAATGTTTCAATAAGCAATAGTGCACGAATCGCTTTCTGCTTTCTGATAAAACGCTCCACGACAACGAAATTTCATTATAATTACATATGTGAACTTACATTCATACATGTGATTTCATATCTTACATACACATATGATCTGACATCTACACATGTGCTCTTAAATCCACTCAAGTAATCTCACTTTCATACATGTCATCTCATATCCACACGTCTCATCACACATCTGCACATATGATCTGACATCCACATATGATATCATACATCCACACATTGAGATATGTACTTATAGAAGATTACATATATTATATCACTATGTCTGTAACTGTAGTTAGACCCTCCTTATGACCAACGTAAAGATAGATCCTGCTAACAAACGCCGGGACTAAGATCAGGTAGGAGTGAGGCTTATATTTTTTTATTTGTTTACTTAAAGTGTAAGAATTATTATAACTCACTATAGCGTTATAAATTATGATGTAATTAACTATATTTAGTTTTTATTAATTTTTAATAATTTATCAGTTTATAAATCTTTGAGAAGTTGTGCCATTTGTAAAATGTTACCATTATAATATTATATTAGATGACATCTGTTAATTGTCAATGTGACTTTGACAACTAAGTAAAATAAGGAACTTATTAGGTAAAATAAAAACATGTTCAAATTATGTGCAAATTATATATTAAATATCCCTAAATTTTATTACACAAAGATTTATTTTTAATAAAATCATCGAGAGCTAATGAATTGAAATTAAATTTTTTGCTCTTAATTAAAATGAGTGCATTACAAGAATTTCAAATACTTTCGGGAGATCTTTGTACTCATCTTTACACCAAGGATTATAATAAAGAGAAAATTAATTCATTAATTGATGAACTTAATGCTCAACCATATAAGGCGGAACTATTTGTGAGAAAACAGGCAAGTACTAGTTTTTCCATTACTAGAGATTGTTTATTACATTTATTACAACATTTTAAATAAAAAACATATTTCAACTCTTTTAGGACGCCGCAGCACTTATAACATCACTATGCATAAATATAAAACCAGCTGATGAATTTTTAGCTGCTAAAACTTCACATCTTATACAAAGTATTGTCACTAAGCAAAATATACAATTTGAAAGTCATTACTTAGGGAAAGTTGTTGCTTGGCATGTTGAGTGCATAAGAAGATGTTCAGACATTATTTTACCAGACATTTTGCATAATTTGCAGTATGTATTAAACTCAAACCCAAAAAGTGGTCAAAAGGTCAGTGTTTTAGATACACCTTGCTATATTTTATATTGAATTATAAATTACAATTTTAACATTTTTATATTGTATTTCAGTGTATAAATGACTTAATTGGTGTGAATGGACTTTTGATAAATCTCATAGACCCTGATAAAAACAACTTACACCATTCAAATTCTCTACAAATAAATTTGCTGGCTCTGAAATGTATTGCATGTCTGTTAACTATAGATGAGACAAAATCAACAGAACAACCTGAAATTGTTTTGGAAATTAAAGAAATTGTTTCACAAATTATAATAAGATTGTTGATGAATGGTCTTAGAAAGTCCCAAGATGAGTCAATGTTTTGTAAAGTAAGTAAAAAAAATATATTATTAAAATAATAATTTGACTGTGTATAATATAATCTATAAAAGCTATAACTTAAGTAGTCTACCAAAAATATCAATTACTTATAATAATATATTATAATTTAATTAAAATTTTTATAATATAATTTTAGTTCTAGTATTTATATATTTTTTTTATTTTGGTTATTATATAGAATAATGATATATTTAAACGAAGACATGTTTATCACAGGTTTTGATATCCTCATTCAAAATATTATCACACATTTATTTCAATGACCAAAAAGTTACCTTACCTTTGCCGGAAGCAATTGGAATATGTAGATATTTTATTCTATATGGACTTGTCAATCAAGGGCAAAAGCCTGAAAAAATAATGCCTGCTCAACAAACTGTAGCTGCTGCACCTGTCAGACTAAATGTTAAAGGTGGAAAGGTATTATATAATTCTCCTTTATTCTTTATATTATATTATGTATGGATGTCATTCATCTGCTACTGACTGCAAACACAAGTTAAAAATAAATATATTATGTGACATAGTATTTAGCTTCATGCTGTATGCCACATAGCAGGGTAAGCAGAGGAATTTCATGATATAATATTAAATTAAATTTTAAGACCAAGAAGAGCAATATATAGATTATAGTAAGAATTCTTAAGAAAATATAACTACTAAACATTTAGTTGTTTTCAATTTCAGAAACAAAAAATTAGAAAACAGAGAAATAATGCCATAGAAAGTTTAAAGAAAGAAATACCAGTCTCGGATCGTAGCTTAATGAGGGATGTTGACAGTTTTGAGAATAACTCAGCTTACAAACCCGCTAGTAAGAATTATTTGGACACACAAAAGAATAAAGCATGTTGGGCACTAACAAGTGATTCTGATATGTCTGATATGGAAAATGGAAGGGAAGCCAAGCTGATTGCTTTGAAGTCCAGAGTCAGACAAAGTGCTGCTAATTTGTTTCTTGTAATATTTAAGGTAGGTAAACCTTTTTATTGATTTTTATTGTTTGAATATGTTTTGACTAAATGAATCATAAAGTATAAAGTGTTAACTGTAAACATGACAGCTGTAGGATCTATATTTTTTTACACAAGAAATAATCTTACACTGTAGTTAACATCATATCTATGTCCAAATATAAATATAATGAACAAGAGAAGTGAGAAAAATATTTTTTGATATTTTCTTTATTCAGACTAAAGACAAAAAGGACGTATTTGGATATTGGTGGGCTCTTTTACCCGATTGTCCAGAAGTGAACAATTGGTTGGGAGAGGAAAAATCGAAAAAAACATTGGCATACAGTGCGGTAACTGACCCAATAGCTGGTAGCAGAGCAAGTTCATTAAGTGTCATTTTGTCTTTACTGTCAGGATCAAGAATATATTTATCACAAGCTGAAACAAGGTGTGTTTTTAACTATTTGTATACAGTTATTAAAAATTTTTTTTATCAAAAGCAAAGAGTAAGTAAATATTAAGTAAATATTTATATTCAAGGATGTCATATGTATCATTCTTGTTGTCCTATTTGCTTGAACCTACGACAATACAACTAAAGCATAAACTGATATCCTTATCCGTTTAGGGTTCCATACCACTTTGTTGTGACAATTGAATAAAAAGGTTGAAATTTGGTACTTTTACCAATACCAGTAGTACTATTGAGTTCATCTAGCATTTCTACAATTATAATTTTTTACCTAAATCAATTTTCTTATTAAAATATAACTTAAATATTAATTTCACAGCAAAAGAACAAACACGTCGTTCATACCATTCTCTGTGTCATTAGGCTACATAATAACGTGTATGCATAAGATATTAGTTAATATACTAGACACTGAGAGAAATCACGCGGTTATCATAGTAGCTTTGAAATGCTGTGCCGCGCTAGTACAAGCGACACCGTACCACAAAATGCAACAGGGACTGATAAGTGATCTTGTGAGATCGACTAGAAGATTTTTAGTACACAAAGGTTTGTATTTACGTGTACTTAAAAATGTATTACTTCTAGTGCATGCGCACTCTGTGCATTGTATAGTGCTGTCGTCTAGTTTTCTTCAAGAATCTGTTATTTTTTTTTTAAATACAAACTTCTAAAGATCTGTTAAAATAGCGAATATCGCTGAATATATATGGTGGTGAAGTGGATAGGGAGTAAGGCCCGCTACTCTACCCACAGACCCCCATCATTACACCTTGTATAGTAAACAAATAAAACTTAAATTTTAATAAATAAGTTAATCTTTACAATTGTCTGTTTTATTATAAATATGATCGTGGCGCAGAGGCACAAAGTGTGACTGCAAAATGGACTGGTTGTGGGTGGATTGAAGACATGAAATATTTATTTAAATTTATATTTTCCTCCAGATTTCGGCGGAAAGTGGGAAACGGAGTGCCTTAATACTAGGTTCCCTCCGTTTACCCTGCTGTGCGCGGGTACAGCGTGAACCTGATTTTTAATTTTTAATTATAAATATGAACTTTATTTAAAATATATTTCAGATATTACTCTGCAGGTTGGCGCATTAATTACTATTGGATGCGTGCTATCAATAGATCCAAAAGTTGATGAAATTTTGAAAGCTATAGAGAAAGATTCAGTACCACAGAAACACGAAAATCAAATAAACAATGAAACTAGTTCCCTAAATGATGAATGCGAAGATTTCGAGGAGGGATATTCTGATGATGAAATGTTTACTGCTTGTGATACTTATGACAAAATGACTGAAAAACCTACTCAAATGCCTTTTAAAAGTTGGATACTAGATATATGTTTTAAGAACATGGGTTGGCTGTTTAAAGATAATGAAACAATTGTAAGTGACTGACATATTTGGTTTTTTTTATTAATTCAATAAACTTATTGTAGGGAACTATTATTTATATTTATAGTTTATTTAATATGTATCATTTATGTATTTCGATATTGTAATTTAATTATTTATCATTTATATACATACATACGTTTTATAGAATATATATATTTTGTAGTAAGTATTTGTATTCAGTTTATCAGCTTCACGCTGTATCCCGCACACAGCAGGGTAGGCAGAGGAAACCTAGTGTTAAGACACTCCGTTTCCCCCTTTTGCCGAATTCTGGAGGCATTGCGTGTTGAGTGGCAGAACTCAACGCCGTGCTTAACCTTGACACCAGAGCGAAGAAATGGAAATATAAATTTAAGTAAATATTTCATCTCCTCGAGTGGGGATCGAACCCACAACCAGTCGGTTTTACAGTCACACCTCGTGCCGCTGCGCCACGACTGGCCTCAATTAGTATCAATAAGTGGCGTATTCAGTTTATTTTTTATTATATTGGTCACAAGCTAAAATCAAACACCACCAGGATTCGTGGCACAGTGCGGTTTCGTAGGAATTTCCAAATCGGTGGTGATCACTTACCATCAAGAGACCCGAATGCTCGTTTGCCTTGTCTTTTCCATTAAAAAAAAAACTTTATTTTAATATTATAACTGCACAGATTATTTTACCCTTATTATTTGTTTTTCAGAGATGCAAACCATCAGCTATACCAATAATACTTGAATCTCTGCAAGTCCTCTCGGCTATAGCGTTTCACCACTTGTCGGACCTTCTGCAATATCATGTGCCCCTGGTGGCGGACGTTCTCTGCGTCATGCTTCAACACGAGCACCAGGACGTTGTATCACAGTCAGCTAGAACTATAAGTATAATTGGTGACGCTATACAAAAGTTGGGTATGTCGATCATATATTATGAAATGAAGTTTAATGTTTTTAGTAAGAATTATAATATACTTAGTAGTTTAAATTCTTTAAAATTTAACGATAAAGGATTTTGGGAGCTATAATTTGTTTTTGTACTTTCTTTATTTGTTTGACTTTATATTATTCTGTACTATTTGGATAAATCAGTAAAACTATATTGGGAGAGGAATAAGTTTAGGCTTCTCCAACAATTTTTAATTAAATTATTATATTTTTTATGGATTTTTTAGAATGTATTAAAATGCAAAACATTTATAATTTTCGTTTCAGAACTTGCAAATCGACCTTTACCTCTCAATCAGTGTGTATATATGTGGGAAAAATTTATAACTCCTCTTTCTTCAGTATTACAAAGCCATGAGAATACTACTGCAAAAGCATTAGTTTGCGATTGTATTGCGAATATTGGCGAGAAGTCCTTTAAAGAACTACCGGTAAAACCTTTTATATTTTATAATGAATGTGATGCAGGATAGCTGCCAGTTAATGTAATAAAATTATATATTATACCATTGACTCTGAAAAGAGTAACTGTTAAGTTTCTTGCCGGCTCTTCTCAGCAGAACTGCCTTCCGAACATTTGGTAGCTTTTTTTTTGTTATATGTTCATTCGACGATTCAAAAGTGCTTATAAGAGTTTATTTGAATAAAGAATATTTTGAATTTGAATATATGTTATATGTAACATCATTGATTGTGCTCTACTATCTCTAGTTTTGTAGTACTCAACAACAACTCAACAAGGAGTTATTCTAAACTGCACATATCACAACTACCAATAAAATGATAATATTTATTTTTTATTAACTATTTTACCTTTTCATCTCAGTTACAGTTTTTCAATATGTTTTGGTTTATATAATATGAAAATAAAATTTGTTTTTGATACATACGTAACGTGTAGTCTTTATAGTTTATTATGAATAAGTTTTAATAAAAACTGACAATAAATATGTATAAAGTTATAGTCCCGTTTGAATTTTAAGGAAATTATTTGTGCTTGGAATTTCTTCTTAGTATTATTATGTATATATATATATATATATATATATATATATATATATATATATATATATATATATATATATATATATATATATATATATATATAAAAGTTATTTTTTCCCCTTCTAGAGCAGAACACAAATGCTATGCTGCGCGTTACTAGTCGGGTCCTGTAGCGACGAAGAGGCCGCGGTGCGCGCGGCCGCAGTCCGTGCACTGGCTATGGCGGTCATGTATAGAACTCTTAGAGAGGTGATAATTGATTTAAGATTCCTATTTTGGTGTGGTTTTAAATCAGGCGGTTGAAATCCTTTACTGTTTAACCATACTGCGGCCTAAGCTTTAAATAAAAGAAAATATTTATATAAGAGTTGGTAAAGAAACACTGATTTTGGATTTACACAGATATTGTATTGCTTTATTACATTAAAATATGTATACTTATGTGTTTATTAATTGAAATAAAAAATAAATAAAATGATTTGTAATTTTATATCAAAAAGCAGATGATAATTATACTTTTCGTTGCAGGACATTTGTTTTGTAAGTGACTGTGGGGAGAACATTTGAGAGCATTGGCTGAACCCACTCTGGTTGTACGAACTAAAGCTGCTTGGGCACTTGGAAACCTCAGTGATGCATTAGTGCTCAATATGTAAGTATGTATGTGAGGATGCTCTATAATAATTAATTTTAAATAGTATTCATTCTTATTATAGCGTAGTTTGTAGGTGTATTGCTTTTAAAAGGTTTATAAATATATATATAAAAGATAGTCAGCTTATAATAAAGTAAGATCTCATATCCTTGCTCTGGTAGGATAAAGTGCGGCGTTGAGTTGCGCTAAGCAACACACAGTATCTCAAATGCGTCGACGTCTTATTGTAATTGCGACGTTTGTGGGTTTGATTCCGACTTGGAGTAATGAATTATTTAAATATCCTCACTCTGTTGACTCAACAAGATAAAACGCGGTGTTGAGTTCAGCCACTCAATACGTTATGTTTTGAAATTAGGCGGAAAGACGGGAACGGAGTGTCTTAGCACCAGGTCACTCTGCATATCCTGCTATATGCGGGATACAGCGTGAAGCTATAAAAAAGTACATTTTTTCATATTATATAAACTGCTTTCGTCAATTCAAAAAGTCTTTGTAATTGTAAACATTGCTATGTGTAATGTATAGTGTTTAGTAAATATTACACAATACATATTTTGGATAAACATTCCTTACATCGAATGTACGTGGCTGTGCTGACTGTGAAGACTATAGAGTACCTGAAATAAGACAGATATTAATTTAAAATACTAAATTTAAACGAAAAAACGTTTAGTTAAACCTTATTTTAAGTTATTTCAATACAGAAAATACAACATATAATGCTATGAACTTTCTCCACTATATTGCTCTAGAAAGTACGTATAATTTTCACTGATAAGAAATAAGAAGCCATCCATCAATTAAGTCACACGAATTCGTGATTTAATGAAAACCCCCTTACTTAAACTACAAGCCTACCCCCCCCCCCCCCCCCCCCATGTCGCTAGTTTCAAGACAAGGAATTTTTTTATCCTATTAAATGTGTTGACTCTGGGGGCGTGTTGCAATGCGTCATGCACTTTTATTAATGATACATAAACAGATTAAATTTCTATGGACTTTGCTACTTTCATTAGTGATTGCTATTGACGTATCATAGAGGTGATAATGATATTGCAGGCCATGTTATATAAGTACTTATATTGGGAATATTTATTTATTTTTCACCTATTTTTTACTCATAAAAAATGTGAAATAAATTATGCTTGTTCACACAAAAATAAAAGTTATGTTAACTAAATGTCTAAAATCTATACATTAGATTATATAGCACAAAATTGTGATAGTACTGTTTTCTTATATGAGAAACAATAAGATTATTCACACACTCGTTTCTGTCAAATTCTGGTCCAATCACGCATATAATGATATTTCTTTACAAGAATATGAAGAGAACGAACAATGACAGGTATTACAGTGTGAATCCTCCATAATGGTAATCGCGATTCATTCTAGGTCTAGATTTTGTTTTAGTTTCAGCTGTATCTCTCACATAGCAAGGTAGATGGAATCTAATCTTAAGACACTCAGTTTCCCTTAAGACACTTTTCCGTCAAATTCTGGTCGAATTGCGTGTTGAGTGAGTGAGAGAGCAACACTACGCCTTGTCAGGCAAAGCGCCGCGATGAGTTCCGTGAATGAGTGAGTGTCTTAACACAAGGCTCTCCGCCTACCCTGCTATGTGCGCAGCATAAAGCATGAAGCTAAATAAAGTTTATTCGTTCTATCTGGACAGAAGTTCATTAAGAAAGGCTACATACGGAACCCAACATACACATAATCTAATCCATTATGTAATACATACATAGCCTTCCTCGACAAATGGACTGTCCAATACAAAAGTATATTTTCAATACAAACCGGTAGTACCTGAGATTAGAGTATTCAATCAAACAAACTCTTCAGCTTTATAACAATGAATATACAATTTCCCAATGCAATTCGTATCACCAACTCATAAATATAAAAAAATAAATAATAGCTTCACGCTGTATCCCGCACACAGCAGGGTAGGCAGAGGGACCCTAGTGTTAAGACACTCCGTTCCCCACTTTCTGCCGAATTCTGGAGGCATTGCGTGTTGAGTGGCAGAACTCAACGCCGCGCTTTGCCTCGACACCAGAGTGAAGAAATGAAAATATAAATTTAAATAAATATTTCATCTCCTCGAGTGGGGATCGAACCAACAACCAATCGGTTTTACAGTCACACTTTGTGCCCCTGCGCCACGACTGGCCTCTAAATATGCAATAAAAAAGGTTCCACGTGCTATAATGGTGCTCTATAAAGCTTTATCTTATTATAATTTCCTTAAAATAGAGAGGAACCGGAGATCGACGATATAAGCGATGACCTCCTACTCCGCTTGCTAGAGGTCAGCGTTCAGTGCGCCAACGACAACGATAAGGTGCGTTTTTTTGTGTGGAATTTTTTAAAGTTCACCAAATGTAAATAAATAATACGTACCTGATTTTGTTTTGATTTGCGTATTTTGCGGTTTTATGTTATTTTATCGGTGTGGATATTTTTTTTATTTTTGCTCATTTATTAACTTGGATTGAATATAAGTAATATGTTTATAATTAGCTTTACTTTTCTAAGTTTCATGTTAAAAAGGTAAACGTTATAGCTATATTATATTTTTTACTTCTAACATGAGCAATAAAAACACATTGATTGAGAATTTTATCTAATGTAAAAAAATGTAATCAAATCAGCTTCACGCTGTATCCCGGGCACAGCAGGGTAGGCAGACGGAACCTAGTGTTAAGTCACTTTCCACCGAATTCTAGAGGCATTACGTGATTTTATCTATCTAATGTAACTTTAGTATAATTACGCATTATTTAAATAGCTTAAAATTGAAAGCAATAACTTTATAAAGCATACTTATTTAGAGCGAGTAAGTTGTCAGAGCGCCTGGTCGGTTTCCAGGAGGCGCGGGTTCAAGTCCCGCTACGTTCAATTTTTTATACGTTTTCTAAACAAGTATTTTTCTTTCCTAATTGTGGATTAAAACACTTTGAAAGTGTTAAATATATTTATAAAGCATTTTAATTCAAGAAAACCGAAAGAAAATATGGTAATAAAATGTTAAGGAAAACACACAAAATAAGTACTAATGAAACTTATTATTTCAGGTAAAAATGAGTGCTACTCGAGGCCTTGGAAACCTTTTACGACTCATAAAAAATGAAAATTTGAAACGGCACACACAACTAAAGTCCTTATGCGAAGTAGCAATAGGCAAGCTTTTGGATTGCGCTTGCAAAGTGACCAATATGAAAGTGAGATGGAACGCTTGCTACGCTCTCGGCAATGCAATGAAAAATGAAAATTTATTCACTTGTTTTAATGGTTGGCAGGTAAATGAGAAATTTGTTATTCTTAGGTCGTTTATTTTAGTTTATTTCTTCTTATATTATAATACGTACGTTTTCATTTTTCTATTTGTGTAGAAAAATTATAGGTACTTATTTCTTATTTATTCGCTTTGGGAATATTTATTGAGTAAAAAAATTAAGTAATATTACTTAAACAGCTAAAACTATTGAATAATTTATTGATATTGAGCAATAAATTGCCATTGTGGCTCAGCTATTTACTTATACGCGGTGAAATGAATTATTTTCGTTCCTGGAAAACAGCGCTGAGTTTCGCCACACAACAGGCAGTATTTTTAATTCGAGTCAAAAAGTGGGAAACAGAGTATCGGGTTCCTTTTGTCTGATGCGGGATTGAGCGAGAAGCTAGAAAAGAACACATCATTTATTTCTTTTTTAATTACTGTACATTAAATTTTTCACTTTTACAGAGCAAAGTTTTTTCAAACTTAACCGCATTGACACAAGAGTGTAAAAATTTAAAAGTGCGTATAAACGCAGCGGTCGCCTTACGTGCTCCCGCCAACAGAATACAATATGGCGACCATTACGTGCCAATATGGCGGGGAATTATGGCGGCCATGGAAAACGCGGCCAATGTTGACGATTTTACAGAGTATAAACATAAGGATAATCTTATTGAGCAGGTAAATTTATATAAAAACAAATATTTTTAAACACAGCTTTAGTAGTTGATATAGGTTTTTTCAAAAATATGTTCTTTTAGTTTATCTCTATATAGTTAAGACTTTCGGAAGGCATTGCGTTTATTGCGAAACAACGCCTCGCTTTACCTCTTCACCAGATCGAAAAATGAAAATATTAAATATTTCATTTCTCCGAATGGGAATTGAACCCACAACCGTCGCATTTGAAGCCGCACGCTTGCGTCCCTAAGCCACGGCAGCCTCGAAAGATATGTGTGTGTATCTTTATATTTTTATAATGTGTATAAGCGACCAAGTATTTAATTGTGTAAATTAAAATATCATATATTGATCGAATAAATATTTCTCTCAATTTATATGGAGCGTGATATGTGAAAATTTGTATATTATTGCTAACTAGAAGCAAAAGCTAAACTACATTTTGCAAGAATTTTAAGAAAATTTAAATTGTGAAATATTTTAAATTATTTTAAATATTTGGTCAACATTCTAAAGTTGTGAATAAAAATATTTATCAATGTAGACAACTTCGTGATCAGCCGTTTAACCGAATTCGTTAAATTGAATATCCACACCAAAAGATATGTATAGGAATGTGTATAAAAAATATGTTTATTTTTCAGCTTTGTGTAACATTAGCTCATTTATGTTGTTTGCTGAAACCATCAGACTTAAATGAGGTTATGGACCCTCTCATATTCCATTTTGACTGTGCCAAGGCTTTATTTACTCAACTGTATCATAAACTACCTCCAGAAAATGCTTTCTGCCTGAAGATACTACAAGCGGCTAAGTATGTTACAATGGATGTGACAGTGGAGAATGAAACACAATTGCAACCTTTGCAAATGTTACAGGAAATATTTATATGGGATGTATGATTTAAGTGATATTTTGTACGATAAATTAAGAAGAATTAAGCTTAAATGATTAAATTAAGATACTTGGTTTAACTATTTATGTAATAAAATTGTAGTTGATCGCTGTGTGTGCTGTGAGATATATGAGAAAATTTATTATTGGCCATCAATCAATGTAAAAGAACCCAAAACTTTATTTTTTTATCTGTTTGTCTGTACGTTTGTGCACGTTAATCTCAGAATCGACTAAACCAATTAAAACGTAGCTTTTACAATTGTATTTTAGCAAACTTCCATCAATACTTGTTTTATTTATAAAATTATATTATATTTATCGGTTCATAAATTATAAAATTATATCAATTTAAAGTATTTAGTTCCACATAATTGCTATATTTTTTAATAATTGTGTGGTTCAAACGAGCGAAGCCGCCAGCGGGTCGCAAGTAAATAAATGAAACTAATATATTACAACATGGTCCCTACCTTGCTTCCCAATTAAATACTAAAAGGAAGCATAATAGGGTATTTTTCTAAACGTTTTAAGTTTTTAAAACTGTAAAACAATTATTTTATTTATATATATCGTTTCATTATTATTTATATTACCATATATTATGAGTAAGAAATAGGTTACAGCTAATTAACACCTTCATTGAAATGTGTTTTCATCTAGGAAATGTCAAAGTTTGAAATTATTTAACTAATAATTTATACTTCACGACAACAAAATTTTATCGCATTTATATGTAGGTATTGCTAATATAGCTTTTATAATGTATACTATTAACCGTGTTAGACTATAGCTTCCGTTTCAGAACGCTTATATCAATAATATGTAAAATAGGTTGATCTGCCTTGTTTTTTTTAAACAAATAAACTTTTTAATACAGTTTGATGTGTTTTTTTTTAATATATATTTTTTTAAACTCACGCTGTATCCCACAAATATCAGATTAGACAGAGGGAACCTAGTGTTAAGACATTCCCGTTTCCCTGGAGGCATTCAACTAAGAAATAAAGAGCGAAGAAATGAAAAATATTTCATTTCATCGAGTTGGAACCCACATCATGTCGTGTTTACAGTGTAGTACACGCTGGTGCTTCTCCACTACGACTCCTCAATCCTGGCCTCAATGACATATGAAGTTGTTTTAATTTTAAATAACGTTATAGTTTCGTCTCAACTTATAGTAGGTACCCAGGTTAGGTACCTATTACAAATAAATAAAATTAGCAAATGTAGGTATGTTTATAATGTGAACTAATATTTTTATGATTCAGTCATTTTTGTAGCATTGCACAATTTTATGAAACAAAATAAAGCAAGAAATAAACAATCAGTTCTTAAGACACGACAAATAAAAAAAATATTCAGGTTCACGCTGTATCCTGCTCATAGCAGGGTAGGCAAATTGAACCTAGTTCTAAAACACTCCTATCCCTACTTTTCACTGAGTTTTGAGGCATTGCCTGTTGAGTGGAGAAACTCAACGCTGCGCTTTGTCCTGTTACCAGAGCGAAAAAATGACTATTGTATATTAACAAATAATAATTAATTCCCACGAGTGGTGAGCGAACCCACAACCGTTGTGTTTACACTCCCTTGTACCACTGCGCTACGCTATGATGACATACACTATATAAAAATACTTTAATAAAAACTTGTTATTTCACGTGCTTCTTAATCAGTTGTTTACAAAAAAAATAAATGTAACGCACAATAATAATTAACGAGAACTTGTGGATCTATAAATAATTATAAAAACATAATAAAATGACAAACAAACACGACGTACATAGATAAAGGTGAGAGAGAGTCGCTCAGAGCCGGCGCTATCTCGATATTTGTAGCTTAATAATTAATGTACAAAAGAGATCATTGACGTAAATCACCGGGAAGGTCACAGATACGATGATTAATTCTAATTAAAATTTATCTTTATGAATCTTATTGTGGAAAGTACCTATGTCTCTGTGTGAATCTATATAATTTATAGCGTTAATAGTGGTTATGCTTAAAATTATAAAATAAATATATTAGAATTTTCCTCATATACTTATGTATTTGTTTTTTGGTTGTTTAAGGTTCATTCTGTATTCAGCACATAGCGGGATAGGCACAGGGAACCTGGGAACCCAGTGTTAAACACTACGTTCTCATTAAGGTAGTTCTGTTTCCCATTTTCCGTCGAATTCTGGAGGCATTGTGTGTTAGGTGGCAAAAATCAACACCGCACTTTGCATCGTTACAAGAGTGAAGACATTAAAATATTAAATACTTAATTTTCTTGAGTGGGAATGAAATCCAAAACCTGTCTTGTTTACAGTCGCGCTCTTGTGCTACTGTGCCATGATCGTGTTTAATGGAGGCATATAATAAGTTATATCTATTTCTTTAGTAAATAATAAGATATAGATGAAAAAAATATTTTAATATTCTTTTTAAATATTAACCTGAAAACTAAAAAGTGAATAAGAACAAATGTCACAAAAACATGTGTACTACATTTTTTTAATTTTAGAAGAAGCATACCTAGCTTCTTTTCTGTCTTAGTACTTATATAGAAAGTTGGCAAAGAATTCGTAAAGAAGACTTTTCCAAGAGGACAAATTAAATGCCTTACGAATTACAACATTGAAATGGGTACATTACATTCAAGGTAAAGAATTAAATTTTGGCAAAGTAACTGACATACAATGATATTTAAAAATAGCATATTTTCAGGTCAAAAGCATATTTACCATATCTTAATTTCACGTAATCTAAATAAATTGAGGTTTCGAACGATTATTTTCTGTAGTCTCTATAAATATAAATGAGTTCTTTTTGTAGTTTTATTTAATACTAATGGACCCGAGCGGCTTCGCCCGCTTGAAATATACTGATATATTTATGAAATTATTTTCAGTTTTCAATATGATTAGTAAAAAAATATATGCCAAAAAAGAATACTAAGTAAAGAAAATTCTTATTATTAGAAAAAAATAACTAATTAAAATTAACAAAAATAATAAGTGAACGTAACATAGAACAATGACAAATATAAATGAAAAAATATTAAGAAAAGCAGCTACATTATCAACGTAAAATAAATATTTAAAAGTATTAAAATTAAACGTAGCACGATATATATATGTATAATCTATTTTATTATAAAACAGTCAAAAAATGCTATGCGAAAGTATATGCTGTCACCGAGTTTTATTTAAATTTTTTAGAGGATTACAATACGTACGTTACAATATATGATTTTTGAGCAACTTTAAACATTAACGCAAGACCGTTGTACGCCCGTATTTTAAAACTTTAATATCTTCTAAAATATCCATTTCTGTAATATGCTGTAAGAGCCAATTTTAATCTATATAAAGCACACAATATTATGTCTAGCATATTTAATTGGATTAGGAATAATACTGTACTGTTGAAAATAGTTGCGCAATTATCCTTTCTTTATTTTAAAACACAAATATGGTTACTGTGGGTTATCCTCAAGAGAGAAACATATTATGAACTATATATAGTCTATATAACATTACGGTGTATTTCTTTAGTTAGCCTTACATAACTAAATAACAATAATAATGAACGCCATCGAACCACGAGCGCTGCAGAAATAATAAAATTTACTTATGCAAGTTCATTGTTCTACAAAAATATTTAATTTTTTAAATGAAACTATTTTAACCGGATTAATCGCGTATATTTAGTATTTTTATACATTTTTGGAAACCCGACCTTTCGAACACTTTGCAGTAGTCCGTGGTCACGGGTAGACTGAGGTGGCATTCGTCTGTCAGTTGACATAATTATTATATCAAACTACCGCCAACGATTTCTTAATTTCCTCGCGTACTGCCCTGGATTCTTGCAGAATGAGCTAACTGTATCTTGCCCTCTGGTATGGTGGGTTTGAGACTTCAAAGATTTTATAAGTGGGTCCCAGGTGTTAGAAAGCTTCCAGCCGTCCTCTCTATTGAAATTAGGATGTTTTTGTATTTCAATAGCCTCGCGGATCATTCTAGGAATATATCTGTTTTCCTTAGCAAGGATTAGGGGTTTATCAAACCTTATGTAATGGCTAGGTTTATCCACAGTGTGCTCACATACAGCTGACTTTGATACATGCCCATTCTTGACATCGGAGATGTGTTCCTTCACCCTAACACCGATGAATATTTAATATCATTCGTTCTAATAAAAGTCCGCGACACCGTATGTCTTGTAAATAACACAACAATAAGGTATTTTGTGACAAAAATAATTGACAATTGCAAGGTTTCCGTTGCATTGACCGTTTCTTATAAATAAGTTGTATCATTGTTTGTGATCTCATGTGATGATACACAAAAAAAAACAATTTTATAATTTTTGTCTCTTTCTGTCTGTCTTTCTATTTCCTCGAGCTAAATTCCAGAACAGCTGAATTCATTTTTATGGGACTTTTAGTGACCAATAGTAGAAATTATGGAGCTACTTTTTATCCCGGAATTTCTACGGGACAGGGCTTTACCCGGGAATTTTTTTTATACGTTTTCCGTAATAATACTGTTCATCTAGATGAAATGCTAAAGGTGACTAATACATTTATTTTGATAAGCATGAATACCAAATTATAGAAAATACAATAAATAAATATTAAATAGATAAATTTACATTAAATATATTAAAATGGTTATTGTGGCCTTCCTTGAAATTTATTTTTTAAAGGATTATATTTTTGTAAAACATGGATTTTGTGTGGCTCATAAGGTTGAGTCAGCGCACGCCATGTAAGCGTTCAGGTAGTTAATTTTGATGGACCATTCCTGAAAACAAAAAACTCTGTCTGTGTGACGGTTGTAATTAACATGGCAGAATAATGGCAATTGCATGTCAAATTGGAAGGTATTTTAATATATTAGTGTATATCGAGAATATTAAAAATATGAGAAAAAAAGTAACTTATGTCAATTACAACATCCATCAGATCTATACATGAAAATTTATCACAATCGGATCAGCGGTTTGGCCCTGATTGCGTCACAGACAGACAGAGCTACTTTCGAATTTATAAAATAGATATGGATAAATGTGCTTGCTACTAGTTGCTTCACTTTATAATAATTGTTATCTTTATTACTTGAGATTTTCCTTACATAATCTCTATATATAATAAGACAGTAAAAATATTTTGTCTGTACATTTAGTAATTTTGACTGAAATGGATAGAGGGACACTTAAGAAGGATAATAGAAAGCAAAAAGATTTTTTTTGAATTTCTTGTCTGTCTGTCCGTCTGTCGACATATTTTTGTCCGCATTTTTCTCTGAAAGTACTGAACCGATTTACTTGAAAATTTCACCAATTGCTTTGTTTTAACTCAACTTAACTACTAAAGTTTAGTTCATCAAAATCGGTTCATTAAAAAAAAGCTATCGTCATTTGAAAGAAGTCGTAATTCATTCAACACAGAGATAAAGAACGATCTTGAAAGAAATATCAAGTAAATACAAAGATATATGATATTCATATAATATATGTAACTAATTTAAAAACTGTACAGGAGTTAATATGCAATTATTACAGTTATTTTACAAAGAATATTATGAATCCTTCAAATCAATAATTTAACATTTAAGGCTGTTTCTGAATGAGTAAATTAAATTATTCACTGACATCAGCACATTTAACAGAGTATATTATATAGGTAAAAAGGACATAAAGTTACAAAAATATATACGTGTAATTAATAATTAGCTTTATGTATATTTTATAAATATCAAATATCAACAATGGTCGTATTTTTTTATTTAAAACAATCAAAAATTCTTTGACGATAATGTCGTAAAAAAATCTTAATAGAAGTCATTATAGTTGTCAATCAATTCTGCTTATTAAATCAATAATCATGTATTTTAAGCGGGCGAAGCCATGGGCGAGCCGCTAGTATGTTAATAAATTTATAGTAAAATGTTTATTTGTGGCTGTCGTGGCGCAGGGACACAAGTGTGTAAATGTAACGCGACGGTTATGGGTTCGATTTCCACTCAGGTGAATGAAATATTATTTATTAATATTTTGATTTCATCGCTCTGGTACCAAGGTAAAAAGCTCAACGTTGAATTCCGCCACTCAAAACGCAATGCCTTGAAAAAACGGTGGGTAAAGTGGGGAACGGTTCCTTCCCTCAACCTGCTTATGGCGGGATATAGCGTGAAGCTGAAAAAAAAGTTTATTATTGACATTTTTAGTTTATCAGAATATTTATATATGCATTATGCAAGGTTTATAAATTTTATCGTACGGTTGTCTAGACTGTCTGAATTTAGTTTCAGTTGGATTTATCTAAAATAATTACGTTCCGCAATATGGTTACAAGAACATAAATGATAAATTTCTTCAAAAAACAGCTTTAACGGGATAGGCAGAGATAACTTAGTATAGAGATACTCCGTTGTCTAATTTCCATTCAATGAAATTTTCCCATACTGCAGCACTTTCATTACATTTGCCTTTATTTTAATATCGACATAACGTCTAAAGAACACTTTTTTTTATATATTTTACTGCCTTCTGTAAGTATATAATTATGAGGTCGCTAGTTTATTGCAAGGTCGTTCATTTTCTCAAGTAAATAGTTCTGTCGCTTCTTTTTGTTATTCAGAAATATTACTAAATAAATATAACTAATGGAATAAATAATATTGAAAAATATATGTTATTCGGTGTTGTCTATATATGTTTATCTCAGTTTCCTATAAATCTTTTATTGGGAAATTCCATGTGCGCCATTTTATCCTTATGTTTTATACTTTAATTACTTAAGAAACTTTTTTAAGATCAATAAATTTTAGTGTTTTTCGTAGGCATTTTATATAACAAATTTGATAAATAGTAATAACCAAATGTATTCTAATTATATATATACATCAGTGGCGTAGTGAGGGGGGGGGGCAAGGGGGGGCATCTTGCCCCGGGCGCTACTTACATAGGGGCGTCAAAAGGTCCGAAAAATTTCAATTTTATTTAAATACCGCATTGGTTATTTACCTCAAATTAAATACAGGCGAAAAAAAAACCTTTTTGTAAATTTGCCTTAGCAGGAAATAAAAGGTTATTATTTTTTATATTATTTATCACATTTAAAAGTTTTATTTAAAATATGTAAAAATCGCGACAATTAAAGATTTTATATGTTTCTAGAGTACCAATTGACGCATATAATAATGCGCGTTGGCGTTGCCATAGCAAAGTGTAGGTATGCCACTAAAAGTATAAATATTGTCACAAAGGCATGGTAGTGTGCGTAATATTTTATTTATTGATTTAATGTACTTTATAAGCATTATCATTGAAAAATATTAGCATTCTGTACTTCTTCTACATGTAAACTAAAAAAACTTCTAAATGCAAAAAGGAAATCCCGAGCACATCAAGGATGAAAATGTAAAATCAGATTTAGAGTTAGATCCAGATTCAGGTTGTACACTTACTGCTGCTAAACTTTTATGTATTGACACAACACAACAAATACAAGGCTCTGAAGAAGGTGGTCCAAGTACATTACAAATTTAAAATTTAGCAACAATCGTCCTATAATATTGGACCAACTTCGAAGAGAAATGATTATTCTTGAACCTAGCACATATCATAACAGTTATCCAGTTTAAATGCAGCAATAACATCGACTAATCGCCTAATGCCAAGATCTTGGTTTACTCGACGAGTCGGTAATGAAAAGGAAGGAACTGAAGTTAACCGATCTTCTCATTATATTCACCAAAAAACAATGCCGCGTATTGCTTTTGTTGCTTACTATTTAGTACACCAAATTTCACTACACAATCATCTTTCATAACATCTGCTGGTTTTAATAAATGATAGGAAAAAGATAAATTGATTAGCCATGAATTACTTACAGCTTGGAAAGAGACATAACGTAGATTAATAAGTAAAACGGAAATTGAAGTATCATTAGAAGCGCACATATAGTATGAAAAAGAACGATGGCGAAATATATTGCAAAAGAATATTAGCTTGCATGAGGTATTTAATTATGCAAAATCTTCATTTGCATGGTCATGTTGAAAAACTAGCACCTAAAGGTACAAACATAGGAAACCTACTATCTTCGCCTAGACTTGTTGCTCAGTTCGATCCGCGACTAGGAAATCATATGAGATATGCCACAGAAATTCCAAAAACTATCTCATATTTATCACCACAGATTCAAAATGAATTCATTCAACCTGGTATCTACAGTTCGACTTCAAGTAACAAAAGATAACAAAAGAAATATGGAATTTTGCTTGATTCAACTCCAGATATCTCTCATCGAGAACAAATGTCCCAAGTCATTAGGTACGTAGAGGTTGATTTTATCAATAAAAAAGTTTCTATAAAAGAATCTTTTTTGGGTTTTATCGACATACATGCCAATAAAAAAATATTTGCAAAAACAAAAACCCCGACTTTAATCCTAATAAACTATTAATACTATATGTGTGCATTAACAGTCGCAGCTAAATAAAAGTCAATTGTTGTGACATGTTTTGGAATAATTGAAAACATATATATATATATATATATATATATATATATATATATATATATATATATATATATATATATATATATATATATATATATAGATATATATATATATCTCTGTTTCTCAAGTTTAATGTTGCGATGGGAATTATTAAAAAATGCTGTAACAAAATCTGTCAAACGTGAATCTGAAACACGATGGAAAGCCAGAATACAAGCGGTTAGCGTTATCGTCGATAGGCTAGAAAAAATAGTAGATCTATTACAAAAAATAACAAATGACTACAAGTGACACCAGAAGTGAATCTTCAATTCTGTTGCAAAATATACAAAATTTTAGTTTCATAACATTTCTGGTATGAAATCTTAAGGAGAATTGATCGTGTGCAACTCAGACTACAAGATCTTAAAATTAATTTTAGAGAAGCATTCCATGATCTTGAACTAGCCGAAATTCGAGAAAATATCTGTGAAAAATCTCTATAGCAGCAATAGAAAAGGCGAAGTCTATTTGTAAAAGATGGGATATTAATATAACAAAACGTGTATGAAGACGCCGTAATATGCCCGGAGAATAGGTTAGAGATGTTGGTCTTTCTGCAGAAACTTAAATTTCTCGTGTTATGAAAAGCGTTCTTGATCGTATTCAACAAGGAATATGAACACGATTTACCCGATTAAGTGACCTTAATTTCAAATTTGGATTTCTACTAGACATTGAAAATTTATTAAACAAGGATAATACCTTGAAAAAGTTGTAAAAATTTAGATGAATTTTACAATACAGATTTCAATGGAATAGAACTCTTTATCGAAATATGTGATGATGCAAAATGTTACTCCGCAATAGAAAAGAAATCTCTCAGTATCAATTGCTATCTACGATCAACGATGGATGGCCTAAGTTAGCTCGCAATTTTAAGTGTGAAAAGAGAAAAATGTTAAATGAATAATTTTGATGATATTATTGACTAGCGGTTCGCCAGCGGCTGCGCCCGCTTAAACTACATGATTATTGATTTAGTAAGCAGAATTGTTGACAACTAAAATGACTTCCAATATGATTTTTTTTGTTGTTTTTTGTTGTTGTTACTTTAATCTGTAATATTCTAATATGATTTTTTTACGGCATTATCGTAATTTCTATAAGAATTTTTGATTGTTTCGAACTATAAAATACGACCAATATTGATATTTGATTTATAAAATATACCTAAAGCTAATTATTTATTATACGTATATATTTTTGTAACATTACGTTCATTTTACCTTAAATGTGCTGATGTCAGTTAATAATTTAATTTACTGCTTCAAAAACAGCCTTAAATGTTAAATTATTGATCTGAAATAACTGTAATAATTGCATATCAACCTGTACACTTTTAAAATTAGTTACATATATTATTAGCTAAATGTACAATTGGTAAATATGTAGTTATTACAGTGTACACGTAGAAAGGATGTTTCAGGCATTTTGATATTTGATATTTCTTTCAAGATCAAATCGTTCTTTATCTCTATGTTGAATTAATTACGACATAAACTTAACTACTATGATTTATGAAGGTAATCACCGCTAACAATTCAATTTTGTTTACTTTATTGTATAAAATATTATATGATAGTGCGTCAAAAATATATATTTTTATTAACAGTCATATAACCAAGACGTTTCGAATGTCATTCTTTAGTCAGGAATTTTACCAGCGCGATTGCTATATAACATTCGCAGGCAAACCAATGCCTTGAGTTCATTCAAATGACGATAACTCTTTTTTTAATGAACCGATTTTGATGAAACAACTTTTATAGTTAAGTTGAGTTAAAACAAAGCAATTGGTGAAACTTTTAAGTAAATCGGTTTAGTACTTTCAGAGAAAAATGTAACCATACATATCGACAGACAGACAGACAGACAAGAAATTAAAAAAATATATTTTTGATTTATATTATTCTTTTTAAGTGTCTCTACATCCATTTCAGTCAAATTTACTAAATGTACAGACAAAATATTTTTACTAGAGATGAACTTGTAAGGTTTTCACCTGGGGGGGGGGCGCTAAAAAAATATTTTGCCCCGGGCGCAAGTTAGGCTCGCTACGCCACTGATATACATATATTTATAGTATATGTATACGTGCATTTGAAAATATGTACTCTTAAAATATATTTTTGCACTATTCAAATGTAACAGCAAAAAGTCTGTTTAATCTAATACATTTTAAAGACCAACAATTGAATATCAAGTTTATAAACTTGATATTTCGTCTTTCTATTTCATCTTTTTTAAAACAGTTAAAATATTGAAGCCTGTCGTGGAGCAGTACACGCAACTGGTTGCGAGTTCGATCCCCACTCGAGAACATGAAATATTTATTAAAATTTATATTTATTTCTTCGCTCTGGTGTCAAGGCAAAGCGCGGCGTTGAGTTCCGTTATTCAACACGCAATACGTAAAGAATTCGGCGGAAAGTGGGGAACGGAGTGTCTTATAGAAGATTCCCTCTACCTACCCTGCTGTGTGAAGCAGATTTAATTATTTTTTTTATTACAATATTAGGTATGCACATGTTTCTTAGTGCGGAATATTATAAATACCTAGGCACTGCTTAAACCGTTAGCGTAATCGTTACAGCGCTTCTATTTCTAGAAGCTACAGTACGGTCATCAAGTCGTGGCCGGCCTGAAATTAGGTTTTCTGAACTGTTGTACAATGTTCACTCGGTAATAAAATAATCAAAAGTAAGAAAAATCCTAAGATAAAACCTGCACGATCATCTACAGCTAACTTAGAGTGGCCACGACTTGTTGGCCGTACTATACATGAAGATATTCAACAGTTACTTCCACACGAACCGGATTATTGAAGTTTATTTTATGTATACAATGTAGGTACCGATATCGTTACTGCGATAGGAGAAGCAAGTCAAAGCATATTTATTATTTATATTTGTTACACGTGCTGATATGTATGAAAGTAATTAGATATAGATATATACTAAGCATTCATATCGTTATATGCCGATAGTAATTCTATATATAAGTTATATCTGAATAAATATATTATCACGCTGCTTTTGTAGAGAGAGGTTTCTAAAAATAACCTACTAATAATCGGAATATATATATCTATAAAACACGATTACTGTAAAATTACAACTATTAATTTCAATGAATATAAAAATATAAATATTCCTTAGGTAAATATAATTTGTTTTTTAACAATTTAATTATTTTTTTAACGGAAAACGTTGATGCATAGAGCACTGAAGCTGAAGGCAGAAGAACCCTAGAGACGGACGTCCCTATGTAAAGTTGGCAGTAGATAGTTGTTGTATATGCTAATAATGTATATTAATCGAAAAAGTGTATTTGTTCACTAAACATTCATTTTTTGGAAAAAAACATTAATTTTTCATTTCTTCGCTCTGGTGTCGAGGCAAATATGGCGTGAAGCTAAAAAACAATGTCCTTTTTTTCAGCTTTACGCTGTTTCCCGCACATAGCAGGGCAGGCAGAGGGAACCTAGTGTAAGACACTCCGTTCCCCACTTTCTGCCAAACTCTGGAGGCATTGCGTGTTAAGTGGCAGAACTCAACGCCGCGCTTTGCCTCGACACCAGAGCGAAGAAATGGAAATATACATTTAAGTAAATATTTCATCTCCTCGAGTGAGGATCGAACCCACAACCAGTCGGTTTTACAGTCACAGTTTGTGCCGCTGCGCCACGACTGGCCTCAATAAGTACTTAGTAGCGCATATAACCATTTAATGTACAATATGATCTATTATAACTGTATCTATACTTAGATAGTTATTTGAATAACTACAACGTAAGAACGTGACTTAAAACAAAAACATTGTCAACACAAATTTTTAAGTCTTTAGAATATAATGCTACGTTTCTTATTTGTATCAATTAACATATTAGCACGCGCTGAGCTCGTGATCTTTTCGTAACTATAGTTTATATTGAGATAATATTGAAATAAAAGTAAATAAATGTTTTTCCTTATTAAAATGATAAATGTGGTCCACGCGAGCTTTGCGTAAATATAGAGGTCAACGCGTAGTATCTACTTACATAGCTAGAGACCGGGGGAAATTAGTCTATTTACAGATTTTTAATGTGTATTTTTAAAGTTTTAAGTAAAATTATTTCTAAGATATAAAATGAAATAAAAGAAAAAATAGATAAAATTGAAGCCAGTCGTGGCGCAATGACTCAAGCGTGCGACTGTAAACGCGATAAGTTGTGGGTTCGCTTCTCACTCGAGGAAATCGCTCGCTTTGGTAACAAGGCAAAATTCAAAATTCCAAGTAACTTCTATTTATTAGCTTAACATATGCTTAAATAAGCATGAAAAATTTTATCAATAATGTGTCTTTATACAGGACTGACAGTACTATACTTTTTTATTTTAAAACTATTATTTTCACTCATTTCAATTATTGTTCAGTTCAACACAAATGTAGTAAAAAAAAGGTGACGATCTTTTTTCCTTTTTTTGGCCATAAGTTTTTCTTTAAATTTGTTATAAATTATACTTCTGGTAGGCATCATTAGACGCTGTATTGTGAAAGAGAATAAGATGTAAGTAATCGTTTGAATCGTTCGATGTATTACTGTAATTTATAATAATTATTCATATAAAAAAATGAAGAATGGCATAGATAGATAATAAATATTGACAAATTTACTATTGAATTCATTCTTAAAATAACTTGTCAAAACGATCGCTTTTTTATAAATTTTAATTTCAGACTTGATTCGGAAGCGGAAATTATACTTTAATTTTTTTTATATTATACAATAAATACATAATTTATTGTATTATTCGCTTTACGCTGTATCTCGTACACAGCAGGGTATATAGTGTTAAAACACTCCCTTCCTCACTCTCCGCCGAATTCTGCAGGCGTTGCGTGTTGAGTGCCTCGCTTTGCCACGACACGACACCAGAGCGCAAAAATATAGATAAATTTAAATAAATATTTAATTTCCTCGAGTGAGGATCGAACCCACAATCAATCGGTTTTACAGTCACACTTTGTACGCCTGCGCCACGACTGGCCTCTAATATCAATTGTGTTATTTATACAAATTTAAATTTAATTTATTCCTCACGAAGGACTTACACGGCTTGATAGTTTTTTTGCTAAGATATTAGTCGCGGTTCAATCGTTGCAAGACCAAGGATAGGTTATCGCTTGTACAAGCTTGTTACTGCCCAAGTACTTTTTCATCGATCGTTTTCCTATTATAACAATATGGTATTTCCTTTTATATCATTTACTTATTAGGTATATATGTACCAAAGAAGTACTTATTTACTTCCTCTTGCAAAAAATATTTAAAAAAAAATGTACAAACGTTGAATGTTTATTAAATATTCACTGCTTTTAAAAGTTATGATTCAGTACGATCGTATAACAGAAAACTGATCTCCATCACTGTTGTGCTATTGTTTCGAAGAAACGAGGTCATCACAATAACATGATGGTCAGGTGTAGTGTAGTGTATGTGTGTACACCAACCATTCTTTAGGTATTCAAAAGATTTTTATGTTTTATCTAATTTATATTTTTAGCAACTTCCTGTAATAAAGTATCTTATGAGCTCTTTCCTTCGCAGACTAGTTTTAGACTTTTATATCAGGCAGCCATCTTGAATACGCGAGACTTGAGAATAGAAATTTAAATTAGCTATACACAGTGGAAGGAGAATTACATGTGGACATAATGTTATCGAAATAATAAAAAAATAGAATATTCTTATGGAACCAGTTGCAAATGAATTACGTACTATTTTATAAGCATTTAAAATATGTTTTTTTAAATGCAAATTATATTATTTATAAAATAAATATTTTCTAGCTCGTTTATTTTTTTGTCAATTCTATTTACTTATTTGGCTTTTGAAAAAAATAGGTTAATATCATAATTATAGTATATCTTCTAATAAACACGGCTTCATAACATGAAACTTGAAAAGGCAATATACTCACAACTCATAAGCATTGCACTTTCTATATAATGATCAGCACCAGATCATGCATATAGATATTTCCTCTACTTATATTGGAGAAATTTATTTTTGCAAGTGTATGATAAATGCCACCAATAACCGACAAGCACCAACGATCAAAACTTTTTTATTAACTTCCAAAAAAAACAATATTTTAAATATAAGTTAAGCTTAAGTTGTTAACACAAATTTAAATTAATATATTAACTTCCTGGTGACATTTATAGCACAATTTTATTTTTCCAGCATTATTTAACATCTAATATCCTTGGGCTTGTCTATTTTCACATTATCTGTGGTATACGCAGATATCGTAATTTATTACTTTTTATAAAATTTAATAACATTTTCGTTTATTTTAAGATAACAATGATTATTATATTGTAATCTAAACTTGTAACTTTTCATAAAGATTCTCTTTGCAAACATAGCAGCGTTTCAGAATTTAATCTCACTAAACAGTTCCTAACTACACAAGTTCAATGCAGAGTTAACCAGTAACTAAATCATTATTTTATAATTATACGCGGTAGTATTATTAACTTCTTACACGTTTTATTACAATAATGGCAGTTTGTCTTTGTTGATTTTATGAATAATTTATAAGGGTAATGGTACAATAAGCGACGCCTTAAAGTTTTAGCAGATTTTCATTTCAGATATAAAACATTAATCATCAAACCTTTATAAAATTTAAAATATTAATTGCAAGCAAAAATAATAAAATAAATTTTAAGTAACTTAATTTTGCCTCCAGAATTCGGCGAATAATGGGAGACAGAGTGTCTTAGCACTAGGTTCACTCTGCCTACCCTGATGTGTGCGTGACGCTAAACAAATGTTTTTGGTTATATGAAAAAAAAAATGTTGGTTATTTGTATTAGCCAAAAATAGAAAAAATCTTCAATTATCGACATTGAGACTCCATTAATCGACGTCCAATTATGCATTACGAGAATACAAGAGCGCCGAATACAAATTATCTTGTATCTACTAAAATGAAAAAGAAAATATTTTAGTGTTATTATTGCTGATTTAAAAAAATTACTTTTAATCAGTGGTATATTAGAAGTCCTTATAGTTATTAAAATGTAATTTAGTCACAAAAACCTCTAATGGCCGTTGCCATTTGTTCTAAAAGTTTAGTTTTTTTCTTTAAAATGTAAAACTAATCAGCAAAAAAGTCTTTTAGGCAAAAATTGTTGTTATCGAAATCTTCCGATTTCCGAAAAAATGCACTTTGAGGTACCAGTTATTGACATTTGATGTTTCGGCAAAAATAAGCTGACTTCTAAAAGATTCATAACAAAGTTATTTAAACGATATCTTTAGCAATACCTTGCGCTTAACCTCTTTACCATTCTCTTAAAAAAATCTGATATTTTTGCTTTATGTACATACGTTTTAATTTGCCAAGTTTTATCAGTTGTTTTTCAATATTAAAATGTACAATGCATTTGTACCTCAGTTTTGATATCAACGTGACATATTTTTGTGCACCGACCTTGGTTTATGATAACTTTTACTTTAAGTATTACAAGTGCAGTGGATTCCAGGGCATTCTGGAATTAGTAGGAATGAATCTGCAGACTTTTGTGCTAAATTAGCCATCCAGTGTGGCACTTAAGATTATTTTACTCTTTCGGCTCAGGATCTTTTGTCCCTTGCGCTAGCTCATTGGGATGTGTCACGGACTAATTTCTGGAAATTGTCAAAATCTCAGTAAGGTAAGTATTATGTTACTATCCAATGCATAAGCAATGCAAGGCGACCTTTGCGTTTCTCTCAAAAATTTACTGAACGGAGTATTATATTAACTATTTGTCGTTTGCATCTTGGTCATGCATGTACGCCTGAGCACTTAGCCAAGATCAGGGTCAGAGATAATTCACTGTGTGAATGTGACCTGGGCGACGGTTACCTTTCTCACATCCTTTTCTTCGTCGAAGTTAATTCGAAGTTAATTCGTCCCTTATAATGTTCGTCCGTCCGTCGTCGAAGGACATCATTAGGATGTCCTTCCTCATAAAGTTTCGCGTCCTCTTAATGTTGAATGTTTGTGTTTATGTCAATACATTAGGTATATACATCAACAATATTAAATTATAATCTAACATATTTGTAAAATATTACTTTCTACTAATCCGTAATCTTGTATATATTGTAAATATTGATTTTTATTTTTTAAATGAAGGCAGTATTTTAACTGGATCTCACTTTGACATGCATTCTCCATTGTGTAACATTATCTCTTTTTGATATACAATATCTTCGTGTTCTTCCGATACAACGTGACAATGCGATTAGTGTTCAATAGGCATGCTAGGACTAAGAAATTTGTGCTGAAATAGGAAATAACTAAAATAACATAATAATCGACTAATTCAATTTTAGCAAGTTAATTGTATAATATTGTTAATAGCAATAATGTAGATGCATTAAAAGATGCCTTAATCAGAATTTTCTAGTCTGTGTTTAATTCAAACTCATAATACTTTATATTTCTAAGTATCTAGTCTTATTAAGTCTGAATGCATAAACTTTATGGAATTTCACTACAGGGTTGCACAAATTCTTATTTTAAACATGCGTCGGCGCCAGTGGGTTTACATGTGTGTGTCATATAGCATGTACTATCATGCAATTCAAAATTGAAAGCAACATCTAAGACTTGTAAGCTCTAAGGTATTGACTTGGACAACGTTAGTCTTCAAATTGGTAGTACAATCGTTGCTGACTTTTTAAACTATATTTTTTTATTTTAAACAAAACTGTATTTGAAACAAAATAAATAAATTTGGCTAGCATGTGATCACAATGTTTGATTACACATTTGTTAACAATAACTACCCTGGCGTCTACATGTCATGGAATATTAGTCAAGTATCAATTTGAGCCTTCTCTACTAATTGGGAGGTAAACAAGTACATGCTAGGATTCATCTGAACTTTGCACTGAAAGGAGGACAGTGACGTCGACCTCGACGTTTTGAGACAATAGCTGGAAGTTGGACGCATGCGTAACTTTTGCATCTGTGTGAGTGAGTGTCTGGTGGAGCACGCGGACCCTGCGTGCTACTCTGTCTATCTTTCTCTTTCTTCTGTAGCACTCTATCCTTGTCACTCATCAGAATCGACTGGGGAGGACCGATTATACAAGTTTTAAAATACCTCAGTTATTGCGTTAACCCTCAGTCTCGTTCGAGTTGTGCTTCAGAATAGTCGCCTAGCCACATCGTGAAAAACGTCCGCAATTGTGATCAAACGTTTTGTCTTACAGATTTGAAACTTTATTCTTGATCATAGAGAAAAATCGGAGTAGAAGTCCGTCGATTTATATTTTTTTAATACATTAAGGTAAGAGTTAGTCCTGATAAAAAAAAGATTAAGCGTGGATTATTTTTAAGGAAAAGCGTATAAAATAAAAAAAGTAATAAAAATAGAAAACATAAAATATGAGTGCCACTTTCTGGCGAATAACTTCGTGCCGCGACGTGCACAGCAAATGGCCGACATAGATGCATTGGTTAGGCGCTTTCTCCTTCGTCGTC
The DNA here is from genome assembly GCA_021202915.1 of Heliconius himera. NCBI lineage: Eukaryota > Metazoa > Arthropoda > Insecta > Lepidoptera > Nymphalidae > Heliconius > Heliconius himera. Next base: position 862,966 of record JAJHJA010000175.1, on the reverse strand, counting down.
AAACTCGATTTGATTTGAACACTTTCTCACACTTATTAGTGTTATACGGGTTGAATTAGCAATAATATTTGGAAATTTATATTTAAATTACCTTTCAATATTAATTGTTTTTATGACCAATGTAGTATTAAAAATGTTTTAATTTTTTTAATTATTTAATTATAATCTACAATTTATTATGAATAACCCATACAATTTTAAATAAAAGTCATACTTTTTTCTATAACTAAAAGGTGTGAGAAATATTTATGCTAGATCCCGAAGACATCTTTTTCTTTATTTTATATAACAATCATTACCTGTTTGTAAACCTTTTATGTCAACCATCCCTTTTTTGAATTTCTAAGAATACTTATTTTTTGTTTAAGAGATTCCGCCCTTGAGAGTGCCTACAGGTACGGTCCTTTTTTTAATCGTTTCATTTTAAGGAATTCAATAATATTTGTATTTAGGCTGTATTATTCGATGAAATTTCGTTTTTTTTTATTTAAATATCTTAATAACAAATCAAATTAAAAAAATAATATACCTTACGTTATAATATTTGATTTATTTTATTTTGATGAATGTTAATATTCTAACATTTATACAAAAAAAAAATACATTGCAAGAACATTTACAATAATTTTTCACTTGTATAAACACCGTTATTGAGTAAACATTTATATGTACCTATACTATTCAAATAACTATCAATTATAGTAGGCCCATATGCTTAAAAAAATCTTCTATGACTCATTTTAAAGATTAAAGTCCCTTCTCTTATCAGCATTTAGAACTGTTTCCTTGTTTATTGTTAAACAACCGTTACTTTTAACTTGTTTTAAATATTATCTTCGTTATGTGCCTAATCTTCTTCTAAAATATTTTATTTGTAATATATATTATAGTTTTTTTCTATATTTAACACTGCCCATTAAGAAATTATTTTATTGACCATAAATGGTTTATTCTTATTATCTATTATTTTTATTTTCATTAAAGTTATTCTGGGTAACAATCACTTCATAATATGAAATAATACAAAAAATCAAACATATTGGTATCATTTTCGCGTTAATTTTAAGTTTCAACTAGAACTTGTGTTACATTTATATTTTTTGATAATTTGTCAATGGTTAAGAGTTAAAAAATTTAAATATATTTTTTGTTAAAAAGGTAAAAGAAGATAAGAAGTAAAGATGATGTCCAGCCCAGCCATGGAACTAGAAATCGAGGAAGCCCCATTGGCCTTGCGCCGCTTGTGGAATCTTACTCGGGCCCGTCTTGCTGGTACTTCCACTGCTTTGCATGAGGACCCAGCTTTAGTAGAGACTTTACTTCCTGCTCAGGTACCGACATGTTTTATATACTTATGCTCGCAATCATGCCATAAGCAAGTGTCTTAAAGGAAACGTAGTGTTTTAACACTGAGTTCTCTCTGCCTACCCCGCTCTGTGCGGAATACAACGTGAAGCTAACTAATTAATACTGCTATATATAATAATATATTCTAAATAATTAAATATTTTGGTTTACTATAAAAAGTAATTTGTCACACTTGAAGCATACGCTATCTCCATGATTAGTAACGAGTGATTATTATAATTAATATAACAATTAAGTTTCGTGAGATAAAAAAAAACCTTATCTTAATTCCTTTACTTAATTTCATACAACATTTTTGGTTGATGAATAAAATAAGGTCGCAGCGACCTCGCTCAGATCTGCCCTTCATAGCCCAGCGTAGTACGTTTTATATATTTTAGCAGGAAATTTAAATTTATACATACATACCTTTCAGCAATATTGAAATTCTTAAATATAAAATCATTTATGAAGTCAAGGGCTTTACGAAGTGCTTGTATTTGTCTGACCTCTTTTTGCTATCACAAATGACCGTTATCTTCGTAGATATTCACCTCCTGACACGAGATCTTGGCTTTGAGTATCTAAGTCAAGATTATATCTTATCCAAATTTAATTTTATGATAGTAAAAAATTAAATGACCTATATTTTTTAATCTGAATGAATTATATAAAAAATAAAAATAATTAGATACGTTTTTATAAATTGATAAAAGGTTTTATGTAGATTTGACCTAATGAAATGGCATATGGTGCAATAAGCAAGGCCACAATGGGCTAAAATCAGGTAGATTATCATAAATATTTTTTACGTCATATATTTTTATTGCAGGAACCAGAAGTGACCTCAAAAACCTGCATACCAGTCCCTAGTGACTACGAAAGTGATGGTGAAGAAGCTTTTCCAGAACTAGAAGTTCATGTGAGTGAGCCTATACCTATACAATTTTTGTTTTCATTGTATTTATTTTCGTTTTAGCGCTAGAGATTACTGTCGGAAAGCTTCTATTTATAAAAATACACAAATTCAAATGCTTTCGCGACTGAACCTGTATAAGCAAAACAAACCTAAGTATACATACATATTAATCTTGAATTATATCAACCTGTTATTGATATAGATTAAGATTATAATTTCAATATAACAGGATTTTATGAAGAGTTATCCTCTACCTTCTATAGGTATAATGTAGTGGAAATACACTAAAGAAACTTGGGAAATATTGTACTTGACATTTAAAGGGAAAATTACTTTATTCTGAATCTATTTACACAGTTGCCTATAGGTTTTACGTAGTTTTGGCACGCTGTTACACTATTTAAAAAGCGTGAGCCGTCATGATCGCCACACCCACTGTTCTTTAGTTATCAATTGACGTCACAGGCTGACCCCCTGCGAATATGATATGAAGAAATACCTCATTTGTGATAAGTTTATTATTATTTTGATAATTAATTAAAGTTATCTCGTTCAGGCTGTTTTCACATTGGCTTCTGATTGATGAAGAATTTATCGTGCTTCTCTGTCATTTCATTAATAGAGTTCAGTTAATACTGATTTGGAAATATAAGGATTCCGTTTTTTATTTTCGGTCGTATAAACGCTAGTATATATTTTAACCCAGGTTTTGTATATATACGAGTACACAGAGGTGTATATGTATATAGGTAGTAGGAGTTCTTGCATTGTCCGAATTTTCTACTTTAAATTTAGTTTGATTATAAATTCTTCTAACGGAATTATGTGTAGGTGTAGGATATTTGTAAATATGAACGAAAAACTGGTGGAACGTGGTTTAAAAATAGAATTTACATTCCGTGCTTTGGACTTTGATCGAAATAAATCACGAGTGATTGAGTCAATTGAGTTTCATTAAGCAGACGCGCAAATAGCAAAACATTTTTTTTGTACTCTTTAATGTCCTTGACTAATAATATAATACAACTAACCAATTATTGTCCGAACAAAGTAACAAGGTTGTTAAGGAAAAAAATAATTTAAGTCTTTAAGGTTTCTTATATAATTACTTCTAAGTGATAATTTATAAATAGATATTTTTAAAATATAGTACATGATCCGGATTCTCGTAAAGATTTCTTTTTGAAATATCTTGGCACAAATATTGAAAACATTGTGTCGTAGTACATCACAATACATTATGTTGTGCCAATTTTAACCAAGACGCAGGTTGATATAATGATATTTTTGACTTCCGTTATTCTCTTTTGGAGCGGCTTACAGAGTAGTCACATTTCCTAATTGATCTATTCCTTAATCAAAATGTTGAAAACCCTTACTTGTTTGGGTTGTGACTGCAGATTTTGTGAATGCCTTGGTTTTGATATTATTAAGGTAAAAAATGTTTATACCTCAATTCCAAATCCAATAAATAGAGTATCCACGTACTATCCATATAAAGATTCTTAACGAAGCTAATATTTTACAGGAGAAACCTGAGCTTCCAATTAGATCTTTGTGGAGCGAAGGTGCTTATGAAAAAGAAGTCCTGTTGGATGCCAGCACTCTGGGAGATGTGCCCGCGGTATACCGCGTACCGGCACCAGCGCCGCACCAAATGCCAGTCATAGGAGTTTATATCGATCCTCGAGTCAGGACTGGCTTCAGATACAAAATTAGACCGATGCAGGTGAGACGAGAAATTCAATTAAATATTCTTAAAAAAATCATCACAATTCGTTGCCTGTTTAAGATATCGTTGCATTTCGTAATCATAATTAGAAATGTCGTAGATTGCTGTAATAGATATAAATATAAAACAGCAATCTTCTACATTTCAGTTAATAGTAATTTCGTAGTTTGGTTAATAAGTTTAAAAGAAATATTTTACTGTGACGATTTTTTAAACGTTTTGTTCAATGTGGCTTGATCACCGACTCGTCAATTTAAAAAAAGATCAGCTTTTGTGTCATCTATGTGATGTAAATCGTCTTCAAAACAAACAGAAAAACTACGAAGATCCATATTAGACAAGGGCAAAATTTTTCTTTTTGAACCGCCACCTAATCGGCTATGTACAAAAAAGTCACACTGTGTTTTAAATAGAATTGAGTTCGGAACTTGAACAAGTCGGTTTCTTTTAACATGCATTTGTGTTTTATGGACCCCACTATTCTTAATTGTTTCTGCTGTTTTTTTTATTATTTTGCAGTACAATTTATGAGATACCTTTAATTTAAATAACATTAATAATTTAATTTTATGAACTTTAGGTATATTTTTGCAAGATTTATTTTTTCAGAATTCAGGAGGATGGTGAGTTCTTCTTCGAAAAAATCTTGCAAAAATGTCCTTTATCTATAGGCTAAGCGAAAATTCTTAATTATACGTATATGATTCGTTTTATTCATAAAACTAATACCAATGATTATATTCGAAGAATTTTCGCAAAGTTTAATTAAATATTATTCAATATTGTAAATTATTATTGTTTTAATTTTCTATATGTGGTACACAATGAAAAGTAAGGTTGTCATGTATATTGCGTGATAATAGTTGATTTTTTAAATTTTATTTTAATTATATTACATAACCGTTCACATTCATAACTTAATAGTTTATTTAATTAAGTTTGAATAGATGACTTAAGATTTTATTTTACACCAATCTATGTATTTGAATGGCAACCTTACCTGTAAATGTTAAAAGATACCGATAGTAACACAGTTGCAGAAACCATTATATTTGGTAATATTTCGATAATAAATCAGTCTGAATTCAATTCATATAGAGCACTGGTCAATTTTGGCGGTTCAAACAATTGGGAAGCATTAGGTTAGTGGGGTTAGACAGTGGGTGGCAGTGTCCGTTGCTGACATTTACAGAATGAAAATATCATCAACGTTCAACACTGTTGACTTGCCTGTGTTTGCCACTGGTTGTGTGCCGTTGTAGGCGATGGTATGTGGATCGTCCAGTTTTTCAGACCTACGCCCAGAGAGGCGCTCACAAAACAAACCTCAAGAACGCTCGCAGTGACCCGACAGGTCCTACTGACATTCTGGCCGGCAGCATGTTATAGGTAAACCATAAGTATCATTCATAAGGGCTTCATGCCATTCTCATATATTGGTCCCCATAATTTTTAAGTATTCACATAATTTTTCAATACATTGAGATTTCCATTATATATACATATACATAAATTATATACATTATGAGAGTTAAATATTGACTACACATCTATTTAATCAAACGATGCACATAAAACATTAAATATTAATAATATGTAAAATAACTATTTTGTTTTTAACGTATAATAATTTACATAAATGCAAAACAAAAAATATCTTAATATTGGAACAGTAATGAACATAGTCTTTAGAACTTTTTTCCTTTTCCGGAGCAATGTATAAATCATATTTTAAATATTTCAGACTTTGGATGCTCCTCCACTATCGGTGAAACCTCGATACTTGTTCGACGGGAAGGCTCTTGTCCTGCAATCGATTGGCCGTGGATTTGCCAGAAGACTAACGTTTGAGCCTCATGATTCTACTTTAAATGAAAATAACAATTTCTTTTGGACCGATTCAAGTCCTGAAGGCTTTCTATTTGAAATTGAAGCTGTTTCTGTTGGAGACAAGTTCACTATTTACGATGCCAACCACGAGCCACAAGGAATATTGGAAGTAGTGCAACAACAGGTAAAAAGGACCTTTTATAATGATATATTTATTATGTTTTTGTGAGTTTTATTATATTCTTATAAAATCTAATCATAGTCATTTTATTCACTTATTAATTATTGCTATAATTGCAGAAGAACCAAATCGAGATTGATCAAAAAATCTCAGCAGACGGACTAATTGAAAAGAAAGTGAAAATTAATACACTTTGCAAAGTGGAATGGTATGAGAATGATGGAATCACGAAATTAGTTCCAGTCACTGGCACTGCCATTTTAAAGAAGGGCAAAGGAAATGCAGTAGTTGCAAGGGTTGTCAACGTTGCTATTGGCATTAAGCAGCTGAAGAAGGGATACGAACTGAAACCTGGCATTAAGTCGTCTTCAAGGAGGATCACGGTTAACGGATGTGATCTCAACGATATTCCATGCCAGTATTCTGTCGTTGGTCTTGAGAGATATGAACTGCCCGTAGTTGGTAAGTATTTGTATAAAAATATGTTTGCACAACGATTTGATTTGAAAAATCTTCAGTGTGTATAAATTATGATTTTTTTTAATAGGAACCTACGTGGATCCTCGTATCATCCCTGGATTTTATTACCGAGTAAGGCCAGCGACAAGCCGTCGTCATTTGTTTGAAGGCCGCAGCTTACTATTGCAATCTGTTGGCATGGGCTACGGAAAACGTATCACTTTTAAACCAGACACTCTAAATGCCCCAGAAAACTACTTCTGGTCTGACTCTCACCCTGAAGGATTAGGAATGGAACCACGCGCTGTTCATCCCAATATGAAGTTTACAATTACAGGGAACGGGGTAAATATTTTTATTATAATTTAACTATATAAATTTCTACAATAATTTTAAGTTTTCGTAGTTATAATAATATTTATATAATTTCGTATCATTAGTAATTAATTTTAGCTAAATTTACTTCAATACACTACAGTAATTAAAGCTAAATTTACAATTTAAAAAAATTACAATAATAAAAAAAAGGTACATCAAGAAAGCATTTTATGTATTTCCATAAAGCAATCCATGTTCAAAACTTATTAATAGCTTTTGGCAACACATTTAAACTCATTGTTGGACGTTTGCCAAATATACTGAAATTATATTTAGATCTTTATAGATGGGTAAGAGTATTAATTAATGTTATTATATCAGGGTTTGCTTGGAGAGGCGAGTGTCTTCAGAGCGGACCTGCCCCAAATTGAAGAAAAGACTGAATACGTAGATGTGCCGGGGCTAAAAGGAAAAATTGTTGAGAAATATATTCAAGTGGATGTCACTTGCCACGTGAAACTGGCGACGACCGGTGGCGGCTCAGTCGACTCTGAGGTGCATCTAATGAAGGTGTCCGGAACAGCTCTCGTCCGTAAAGAGCCGGGCCAAGCTGCTGCCAAACTTATGAAAGTATACAACGTCGGCTTGGACTCACAGCTCAACCTGCTTTTCGCTCACTCCCAAACTGAGCTCACCTTTCATCCAATGCCTTAAGTAGCTATCGAGATCAGACGGTATTACAATACATGTCACGACAAATGTTGCTCACAAAATGTATTGTAGTATCAAAAATACCTACCTGGCGCGACATAGGCTCCGTCAAATGTCAATCGATTCTAACGCGAGTTTGCAACCAATGAAAGGTCGAAACGAAATGTGCCTTCGCCGCTGGCTATTTGGTTGTAGATTCGTACGGCTGCGTACTTGAATGGATGATATCGTCTAGGAAAATGGCGTGGTTCGAGAACGTTCATACGGATCCACAATATATTGAAATGTCAACGTCAACTTTCAAAATGTACATTTTATGTTTTTCCCTACTACGACTATTTTGACTGAAGAATATAATTTTGACTTTGATGACTTTATAATAATTGACAGAATTCCGTTTTTCACATAATTAACATAAATAATCTCGGAGAGAGTAGTAAAAGACTAGACACAAAATATTTTATGTTAACTCAAAAATTTAAAACTGACTCTGACATTGATAATATTTTTTTATTATAATTTTTGTTAAATTATTTTTTCTCAATATTTTTAATAAATAAATTACAATATATATCATGTAAATGAGTTTTAATGCAGTTGAAGTTAAAAACCTTTTTTTATTCCCATTCTTTTTCACAACTAAAAATACTTATATTAATATCCATGTTTTTTATGTAAAATTACTAATTAGTATCATATTTTTTAAACTTGAAAATATATGTTGGAAAGATTAAAAACAAAATATATGAACAGAACATGTTATTGTAACTGTTATATCAGCATTATAAAAAAATCTTATAGGTGTAGGATACAACGATGAAGCTAATAAAAAATTATAATAATTACAAATTTTAAGTACATTTTTAAATGGATTTTAATAATTTATAATTATACTAGCGGACCCGGGCGCGGCTTCGCCCGCTTAAACTTTACGAATGCTTATATTTAGGAAATTGTTTGTGAAAATATGTAACTAATTTAAATAAAAAAAAAATATAAGTAAACGTAACCATAGTAAAATATTAATAAAAAAACTAAACAAAACCAGCTACATTATTAATAGTTTTATCTCTTTCTGTCTTTCTATTTCGCCGAGCTAATATCCAGAATAACTGAACTAATTTCTATTGGACTTTCAGTGATCGATTTTACTGATTTACCCGGGAAAAATCTTTTTACTCGTTTTCCTTGCGCGCGTACATAGATACTATATGAAATAACTAAAGTCCTTTCTACATTAAATATGATAAGTTTTGCGAGCAATATCAAATAAAATCCCAGAAAACTAAAACCACAATTTATTAAGTGTATAACAACGGTATAGATAACCATCCAACCAAGATGAAAAAACCAACAATTCTCTCCTTAATACTTAAATAATATTACACCGATGCCGCGCAGGGCCGCAACTTACACCACACCAAGAAATTTATGAAAATCTAACTAATCTGCTCCTCGAATAAGCGAAGAACCAAAGAAAAGTATAAATTAATTATAAACAGCAAATAATTACATAAAAATTAACAGTAATTCGAAAATGTATGAAATTTTACAAAACCGTCAAAGTCATCTGCCCGTTCGCGTCGGTCATACTATGCCGGTCGTATGCTAGGTTATTTCGAATCAGTGACATCTCCTTAATTATTTATTAGAATGTTATACAGTGTATTATAATTTCAATCTAGATGAAATGCTAAAAGTGACTATTATATTCATTTTCATAACAATCAATATCAAATTATAGAAAATACATACAACAAAAACCCAATAAATATATAAAGTTAATTAATTAAAATGGTTACTTGTTGTTACTGTGTTACTTTGCTCAAGCTTCAGAGAAAAATATGGTATGTGTATCGCGGACTTTTTTAAACATTATTTAAAGGACAATATTTTTGTAAAACATTATTTTTATGTATCTCATAAGGTTGAGTTGGCGCACGCCATGTATGCGTTAAGCAAGCTCATTTTGGGTGACGTTTGCTTATAATAACAAATAAACTTTGCAAACCGTTGCTTAGTCGGTCGGTTGTTATTAACATGGCGGAATAAATTGCCTGTCAAATTGAAAAATATTTTAATATATTAGTAGTATATATCGACAATATTACAAATATGAGAAAAAAAGTAACCTATGTTCATCCGAAGACCCTCAAGTATCTCTTTATGAGTATTTTATTACAATTGAATTAGCGGTTTGGCCCTGATTACGGCACAGACAGACAGACAGAGTTACTTTCGAATTTATAATATAGGTATGGATGTGAACTAAAAAAAATATAATTTAATATTTTTAATAAACAAATATATATTAAAAATATTAAATTATATTTTTTTGTAGCGCGGGGGTGGGTTCAAGTTCTGCATACCATTATTTTACAACCACATTAAAATAACAATGTTATGACAGCAATAAAAAAATCTATCAAAATGAGAGAAATAAATTAACTTGAGCCAAAGTGGAGCGGTGATTAAAAAATCTATAAAGATTATTGTCAAATGCACTTTTCTTTAAGTCAACAAAAATACTTTAACTTCTGTGTTCGTTAATTAAATATTGTAATTCATTGACGCCATCGTAGCGCAGAGGCACTAGCGTGTGAACCGTCACGTAACGTGACGGTTCACACGCTAGTGCCCGATGGGTCGACCCCACTCAGGGAAATAAATTAGTCTCGTCAATTCGTCGAAAAGTGAGGAACGGAGTGACTTGACTCTAGTTTTCCTCTGTTTACCTTGCAATATGCGTGCAGAGTGGCCAATCTCAGGAAAGCAACAGTAACAAAAAACAGTAAAATATTATAATAATTATACAACTACTTTTAGTTTTGTAATGAAAATCGAATTACAATGAAAAGATCTAACCAAAATATTATTAATTTTATTAAAATTATTAACTTAATCAATATTTTCGATGTATGCGTAGTATTTTTTTTGAGTTACGTACCTACATAAAAAAACGTAACCCTTATGAGATCAACTATTTGTTAGTCTGTCTGTCAAAACTGTGTATCCATACAATCTTGAGATACAAGATCGTGTGGATAATTAAGATATAAGATTGCTTTATTTTGTATGAAATAAGCCGTGTGTAAGCCTTTTAGGGTGCTTTCCAAGGACCTAATTTTATAAAATTTGACTAAAAGAGAGAACAAACAAAGGAAATAAAATGGAACTTATATTTTTAATTCATTTCGTACGAAACGACTGCATACATAGAAAAAAAAATAAGACATCTATTGGTAGCTCTCGAAACCTTGTCAAATTTAAACGTACTAAAAACGGTATATTACAAATCACTCTATAACAAATAGATCACAATAGATGGCGCTAGTTTGCGATGGCAGCTTTTTTATCAAGTTTATAATTTCTTACAAGATGGCGCTGTATGAGGCTGACGTTAACAATTTTATGAGTTCAATCGTCTCCGTCCCGCGATCTGCCGCGTGAACTCTACGTCCAACGTAGAGTATGGGCTTGTTATGTCTACGTAGTGTGCCGTAAGCGAATCGGCCGGCGAGCGTCGAGCGCGCTGGGGGTCTCGTTGTCTGTCCGTATATCACCGCTTACATGTAAACCGCGATGTGCCAAATAAATATAGATAGTTTGTGACTTGGTGCGATAACACTTTTTGCGATACGATTAATTTACGAACTCCACGATGGCTGCAATTTTTTTGCATAACGGTGTCTTATTTTTGTGCTTTTTACATTGTGTCGCCGGTTTCAACTTAGAACCGAGGATTCCTGTGATAAAGTTCGGCGAGCCAGGTTCTTATTTTGGATTTTCTGTTGCGGAACATCTCACTGTCGGCGGCGGTGGCGAAAAAACTAGTTGGTAAGTAAAAAAACTGTTTTGAATAATAAGTAAATATGATGTCATATGTGAAGGCCGCTTCCTTACATGTGCGCTCTACCTCAACTTTTATTCGTCTTACGAGATGTAAAAACAATAAAAACTCTGTATTCGGCCTTAGTATCGTGTTTACCGATGAACGTTGCCCTTATCAGAATGTAGAGCTATTGATATGTTCCAAGAAATATTTGTAATGTAATCGTAGGTGTGAATAATCATATCATGAATCTATAATTATAAGGCGCGATAAAAAGATATATTTGAGTTGTAAAAAATATATAGGTTATTTTTTGATTTATAATGGACTCTATATTATTTTTGTGACTTTTAATTTATGCGAAACTAATTTTGTATGTACCAATCTATAAGTAAATCGTATATTGCAACTAAGGTCAAAAACCCTTCATTATCTAATCTTAAAGTTTGCATAAGTTACATTTACGTAAGTGAAAGTTATACTTTGATTGCACTGAGGAAATATTTAAATATAGAATATTTTCAAATTGTAGGTTCACGAAATAATACTGTAACAATGACAATTTATACAATGACTATAAATTTCCTGGATCATAAATAAATTTAAAACATCTTTGATATTATTATCAATTTATTTATTAATTTAGCTTCACGATATATCCCGCACATAGCAGGGTAGGCAGAGGAAACCTAGTGTTTAGACACTCCGTTCTCCACTTTCTGTCGAATTCTGATTATTAACTTTGGCTAATTTATTAATGAAAAAAAATATGATTTTGTCATTTTGTACAAATATATTATTTAACATTGGTTTTAATATACTTAAAAAAAATGGAATACATTTTTACCACAAAAAAGTAACGCACATATGAATATAAAATATTTTTTGGCGCCAAGACGCTGAGTTTTCCTCATAAAGATTTATAAGTAGACAATCTGCGTAAGTAGTATCGATTCGAAACGTATATGATGTGTTTTTAGATTTTTTTTAACGTATACATATTTATCAGTTATCTTTTGCAGTTACATTTTTAAAATTACAAAAAAAAATCTAAAAAAATCCTGATGTTTTATTTTCAGTAATATATACATATTTTAAGTTCAAAAACTTCATTCATAGTAAATGCTTGGTTTTTTTAAATTTTCAATACAGATTTTAAAAGTGACTCATTCTTAGAAGCAGACTGAAAAGATATCACGAGATAAATTGTATATCATTGGAAGGTGTCCAACAGTTCGCCCTGTCTGGGTCCATATATTACACATTATGTGCATTGTGCAGCATATTTACTATATAACCTATAGTATGCAGGTTTTCATCTAAATGCATACATCTACAAAGGGGTTACATATAACTTAAAACCTAACCAAATTCGTTTTGTTAATATTTAATTAAGAATTATTCCACTTACATATTTTAATCTAAAGATATATAAATAGAATTATTGTATATTATTTTATTATGCGTCACCTGTATCCCGCACAAAGTACGGTAGAGAGAAATAACCTAGTGTTCCCTCCGTTTCCCATTTTCCACCGAATTCTGGAGGCATTACTGGTGTTGCGTGGCGTTACTGGTGTTGCGTGGCGTGGAACCCAACGCCCTGCTTTGCCTCGTTACCAGAGCGAGGAAATGAAAATATTAGATATTTAATTTCCTCGAATAGGAATCAAACCCATAACCTGTAACTTTACAGTTACATGCTTGGGTCCTGCCCACGACAGCCTCGAAATTTTCTTTTTTGAAAGCTAAAAATTGAATACTTTCAACAAATTATTTAAAAAACATACTTTTATTGTAAACATTATATTGTGTGTATATGACATATTCAGTTTATGTGTAACACATGCTCACTAGATGCATGTGGGAGTTTCTACACAAATAAAGACATTTCTCACAATTTGACAGAGCAGCGTAAAATGTGGAACTTACGTAACGTTTATTCTCTATTAGTTTAGGTTCCGTTATATATACAGATTACAGCTATACTTAATAACCAAAAAAAAAACACCTACAGTTAACTACGTGTTAAAAAAAGCGAAATATTATATATATTAGCCATTTGAAAGGAATCTCTCTTTATCTTTATATTAAATCAAAATTTATTTATAGCTATCCTAATATCTAATTGAGGCCATCGTGGCGCAGGAGCACAAATGTGTGACTGTAACGCGACGGTTGTGGGTTCGATCCCCATTGGAGGAAATGAAATATTTATTTAAATTTATATTTCCATTTCTTCGCTCTGGTGTCAAGGCACAGCGTAGCGTTGAGTTCCGCCATTTAACACGCTTTGCCTCCAAAACTCGACGGAAAGTGGGGAATGGAGCGTCTTCACACTAGGCTTCCACTGCCTACCCTGCTGTGTGCGGGATACAGCGTGAAGCTGTATTTAATGATATTTAGGTGAAAATTCATCAAGTTTAAAGATTTTCAGAGAATATAAAAATATATTTACACAAATACTCTACTCAACTAGGGTTGTCCCCCAACAGACGATAGCTCACCAATTAAATGTTCACACATCATGCCCAGCGGGACACTCACTGAACTGTATGGATCTCCTTAGAAATTAAACCTATTCAATACACTAGCAGAAACGATTTATTGAAAATGATATATTTCCGTATTTCTTTGAAAATTATTTTATAAAATTGCCAATACATTATTGTATACAGTACATTAATATATTTAAAGAAGTATATTTATTTAATATAAGAAAAATAAATTTATTTGAAGTAGATCGGATTTACGAACGTTTTATTTTTGTTTGTTATTATAAAAGATTTTTCACACAGAAAAATAAATAAAAGAAATCGTCATACATACCTACATATGCTCATGGGCGTATCTAGAAATATTTTCTGGGACCAGGGGCATTTTCTGGGTTATTGAACAAATATATTCGTGTAAGGTTTTTTTTAACATTTAGATCAAAGTAATTGTTAGTAAAATTTCTGGGGTGGGCACAGGACAATTCTGGAGTAGGCCCGTACCACTTGCCCCCCCATATTCCTATGCCCGTGACGTAGCTACATAAAAATAAAAAGTAGTATAATATACCTATTTTTGTTTAAATTTACAATTAAGTTCATAAAAGACATATTTATTTTTTAATTATTATATATTATTTTAGTTTAAATAGACAAAGCGCAAATAAGAACCGATGTAAAGATGATTGTTTTGATGGTCACTGAAATGAGTCGGTCACGTGTCGCAGTAACAGCCGGGGTATTCAGAATTATAGGGGTAGTAATCATTTTTACTAATTGTTTCTACGGACCCCTTGTGATAGATTATTCACTATTATAATAACATGTAATAAAGTCTTCACATCCACTGTCATCAAATCAATTTCTCTGCTAAATTCGTAATAGATCAGTTTCACACTGTATCCCGCATACAGCAGGGTAAGCAGAGGTAACCTAGTGTTAAGACAGTCCGTTCCCTATTTTCCGCCGATTTTTTTGAGGCATTGTGTGTTGAGTGGCGGAACTCAACGCCGGACTTTTACCTTGTCAGAGCGAAGAAATAAAAATATTAAGAAGTAATAATTCACTTGAGGGATCAAGTAGGGATCGAAGCCACAACCTTCACGTTACAGTCACGCCGTGTTAATTTCATAATCATAAATCTTATTTTAATACTATATTATTTAAGGTTGTTTCTTTTGTTTCCTTCCTCTGTCACCCTGTATTTAGTCAAAATATAGGTAAGTATAGGTTTAAATCTAAAAAAGATTTATATGTATTTGACAATAATAATAAACGAATATTTAAAAATATAATAACATATTCCAAATAGCGTTATCCATGGGATACCATACGGTCAATAGTATTATCATATCAGTGTAACCCAATTCGCACCATCTGCCCATCGTCCATGCTCTACATATGCAATAATCTCCCGACAACTTGATATCTGACGAATAACAGCTATGATGGACGCGAAAATTGTTTGTTATGTATATAGTTTTGAAATCCATAATTTACATACATAATTATATATGGAGAACGGAGCGTCTTAACACTAGGTTCCCTCTGCCTACCCTGTTGTGTGCGGGATACAGCGTGAAGCTATTTTTTTAATTACATATTAGCTATTTATTTGGCTTTGTGTGTTTGTGTCTATAATATTTCAAATGGGCATTATTTTTATGAGACCAAAATGCGAGACGAAAAAAAGTTATTGGAATTTAAAACACTCTATGTTTCTTACTGCTGTGTTTTTAGTTTTAAGCTATTTAAGCTATTTTTACATTTATAATTTGATTAAATTTACATTTTAAAAATTTCATTTCGTTTATTTCAGTCAAATTTTAAAAGTACTCATAAGAAAATAAAATGACCGAACCAAAAATATAATAAAAAAGAGCTAGGCTATAAAGAATTCACTTTTTGTTAAAAAATCACAAGTCAAAATAAAAGAAAAAAATTCGGTCCATCGCACTCGCCTGGAACATCGTTCGATTTATTAGTTTATTTTTTGTAACAGGTCTTTGCGCTGTCGTTTTATTTTATTTCGTTTAGAGGCAGCCTTGTACGAAGCGCAGCCTTCGTTGGCGGCAAGGTCATCTTGGTTCGCTCATACTGACAAAACTGTATGCTGGCGTAGTTAATTATAACATGATTAAAAATTTAAATGGATAAATAAAATTATATTTTTCACAATTTTCGCAGTTGTATTAGAACCTATATTTGACATATCATTAATTACAAGATAAAATGTATTTTAGCTTCAATTAAAATATAAATTAGAATCAGGCACGCCAAGTCCTGGTACTCGTATATCGTGATAAAGCCACGAGACATGGCGCCCGTGTTGATTTGCTCGTTATCTATCCACTCAGATAAATAGTGATAATCCTGTTGATATCATATTTGGCGACGCTGCTGCCCTCTGTTTGCTTAGTTCAAGGAGAGCACACTTACTGGTATATTATAAAACATATGCGGTATGCTTGTAACTCCTAAACGGTGTTAAAAGATACGGAAAATATGAAGAAGAAATGATTTGATTGTATTAAGAATGTAATTAATTATTATTATCATTAACAAACTTATAAATGTAGTAAAAAGTAAAGAAACGCTATTTACAATACGTGAGATTTGTTTAATGAGAATTCAAGTCGAGAGTAAATCAATAAGTATTTCTTAATCATAAATTAATAATAGTTAAGCATCAGTCAATGTATGCAACAATTAACAACAACAACAATTATATACACATATATAAAACATAAATATTTTTACATGTAAACGAAACAAAGATTGACCACCTGATAAGAAAAAAGTTGTTATGTTGGCATTCATCCAGTAAGTTAAGATCGTAATGATGTCGGCGTGTCTTGAGATAACTGATGATAATGAACTCTACAAAGGAAATTCACATGTTTTAAGCATAAGCTATAGATTTGAAAAATTGCAAGACGCATTTAAAAGCGCCTTAACGCGCCACGATATTTTCTCCTCAAATGAGCTCAGTTCTCAGGCCATTGTAGAGCTGCCTTATATAGTTGCTTGTGCACAGGTTGTTGCCTTCATGTTTTCAAATTTTTAAAACAGGACAAAATTATTTATCTAAATTTTGTAAGTCCAAAGTGTACCAAGGATGTGATAAACCGATAAATTTTGAGTTAACAATGTAATATTTCCTCGTCGATAGTATTAATTAAAAGAGCCGCGCGGTCTGAGTGCAGATATTTTTTAGTTTTTTAAGTTACTTGAGTGCGATAATTTTATGACATTATTTTACAAATTTAATTAAGTACTAAAAGTTTGTTATGGCCAATTAAGAATAAATTTTCATTAAAGTTGCTGATAAGACTATTTAAATTTCTGTGCTACCACGTGCTAGAACAATTCTAGCTAAGAAATATATAACATAATCTTCTTTAATATATGTGACTGTTATCACGCTGTATATAGCGCGAGCTGCGGGGGCACATTCCGTCTAATTGAACGTCGGCGCAGCTTACCCTCTTATATGGTATGAATCGAGTCAAATGTCGAACTTGACCACTTTCGCTGAATGTTCATTTTGGATATGTTTTTATTGTGTTTCTTTTAATAAAATTCAATTCATTCAAACATTCTGGCGGCACTGCGTGCTGAGTGTCGGAACTCAACGCCGCGCTTTACCTCGACACCAGAGCGAAGAAATGAAAATATAAATATGAATAAATATTTTATATTACATTAAAATATAACATACTATTGAAATTTTATTTTATAAAAATAGACGTGTTGGCTTTTTTTTCAATTAAGCAATGAATGCTTTGTTTTGTTAGAAAGATTTGCTAAAATAAATTATGTTATGTTTTCAACTTCTTGCTTAAGATGAACCGCGGGAAAATGGAGGACGGCGTTCCTTAACACTAGATTAGTACCCATTGGATTATATAGATTTATGCCAAAAAGAACTAATGAAATACACAATGCTTATTTCATGATACCATCGACCATATCATGAAATGGTAATGGCGTTTCTTGAAATACTCAATTATCCAGATCATGATGTGAGTTCACCAGATCAATGATAACATTTTGTTAGTCGATATGATCAACTAAATGTATTAGATTTTTTTTATTTTTGATTACTTAGATTATTTACCTAAAAACAGCTTTTCTTGACGATTTCATGACATGGTCAAATTAAGTTTGCCATCTCATAGAATCCCACCGGTTCACGAAATGTTTGATCGAAATACAAAAATAAAACTATTATTTTATATTTGAGGCCGGTCGTGGCGCAGCGGCACGAGGTGTGACTGCAAAACCGACTGGTTGTGGGTTCGATCCCCACTCGAGGAGATGAAATATTTACTTAAATTTATATTTCCATTTCTTCGTACTGGTGTCGAGGTTAAGCGCGGCGTTGAGTTCTGCCACTCAACAGGCAATGCCTCCTGAATCCGGCAGAAAGTGGGGAAAGGAGTGTCTTAACACTAGGTTCCCTCTGCCTACTCTGCTGTGTGCGGGATACAGCGTGAAGCTATTTTTTTTTTTTTTTATTTATTTTATATTTATGTTTAGTAAATTTATGCAACGTACAAAATCTATTGAAGGAAGCTACAGTTTACACCTAGTTAGGAATTCCTCAGGCGTGCCCATTGTACTGCCTCCCTTGTTATGGTAAAAAGACGGCTTCTAAATATGCTGACTGTGGGATGTTATATATGCTGGTTAAACAGTTACAAAATTTATTGTTGATATATGACAACCATATTTGTAATATAATAATATTACGTGCATACAGTAGGTACATATTCATATATTAGATGAACTAGTTTATCCCATAATTTATCTTTATCTCCTACAAAACTATTTTCTTTTTTTTAAAAGCTATTTGTACTGTGTGAAATATTTAACAGCGTTCACAATAATTGTTATTATTACAATACTGTTTTTGTTATTACACATTTACTAGAAAGTTATTGAATATTATCGAAGATGTAAGCGAAATATATTAAAAGCCTTTTGAAGAGGAGAATTCTTCTAAGGACAGTTTACGTGATCACCTTTTGATGTTTTGTTCTCAGAACCGTGTCCGAGCTAACAAGTTTTATGGTACAATAGGGCGCAGGTAAGCTCCTATGTGGGTCCGTCAATATTATTATTAGTGGAGTGTAGTATTATCTTGTGATTTACATTTACCCCTTTATCTCTCTGTAGGATAGCTGTTGTTTTACTTATCAAAATTTAAGTGCGAACGTTAAGTATGTGTATTTGTTTATTTTTGTGGTTTTTCCCAAGATTGTCAAATAGTTTTAAAACACAAAAGAAAAATATAATATTTTTCTTGTGAACTTCTTCTTGTTTTAAAATTTATATTCCAAGTTATTTTCTTACAAAAATTACTTGGAAGTATTTAATTTTAAATTGTATACTAAGTTTTATTTAGCTAGCTATACTAGCTATTTAAAAACATAAGAATATGAGAAAGGAATCTACGTATTATTTACTCGATATCTAATAAAAAAACACTTGTCACATATGTCATTTCACAATCAAATCCGATCTAAATTATAAATAATTCATATAAATTAAAATAAATCTAACCTGACAGTCATTCATAATCACTATGGAGGCATTCAATTATCAAGAGTATTCTGTCGATGGTTGTAATGTTCGTTGAGCATACATACATACATACTTATTGTACCTTCGTTAACGTTGCCAGCATTTAAATATGTTCAAATTACTTTAATGATCACATGAAAAACACGGAATTTATTAATTATAATATAATAGATCTTCTTAAAGCTATACTAATTTAATATGTACATAAAATATTTTAATAAAATTAAATGAGGCCGTCGTGGCGCAGGGGAACATGGGTTTGACTGTAACGTGACGGTTATGGGTTCGATCTCCGCTCGCTCTGGCACCAAGGCAAAAGCCCGGCGTTGAGTTCCGTTATTCAACACGCAATGTCTCCCACGCTTCGAAGGAAAGTGGGGAACGGAGTGTCTTAACTCTAGCTTCCGTCTGTCTACCCTACCGTATGCGGAATGCAGCGTAAAGCTGATTTTAATTTAAATTAAATAAGAAGCAAAGGTATCAAAGATCGAGTTATATATTTTCGATTTACAATATTTTATAAGTAAGAAGAGGACTAAAACGTTATAACATGACTGTAATGTTCAATATTCAGAATCTAGTACATTCAGAAAGTATTTGTTACTGAAAGAAAAACTAATTTAGAACGATATCAATTGTCTAAAAGTAAGCAATAAGTACATGACAAAGTGCAAATCACTTCAATTACTCATTGTTACACCAATAACTTATTATAATAATAGGTTAATTATATAAATGTTATACAAATAAAATAAATATGTTTAAATATATCCATTTGTTATTGCAAAAAATGGTGAGTGGTTCTCATAAGCAACACGATGTTGCATAAAACTTATATTATTAGGATTAATGTAAAGTAAATTATAAATGTCTAATCTTATTTTTTTTTACATTTATATTTTCATTTCTTCGCTCTAGTGTTGAGGCAAAGGGCGGCCTTGAGTTACGCCACTCAACACACAATGCCTCCAGAACTCGGCGGAAAGTGAGGAACGGAGTGTCTTAACACAAGGTTCCCTCTGCGTATCTTGCTGTGTGCGGGATACAGCGTGAAGCTGATTTATTTATTTTTTTATATTTTATTCTTCTCATCAAGACATTCTGCTCTCGACATTCTGCGCGAAATTGAGATTAAATGTCTGACACTGTCTCATTCTACCACAACGGCCTCATGGCTACAAATGTTAACTAATAAACTAGTTATAGTCTAAGTGGCGGAACTCAACGCCGCGCAAGCGAAGAAATGGCAATATAAATTTCAAGTAAATATTTAATCTCCTCGAGTGGGGATCGAACCCTCAACCAGTCGATTTACAGTCACACTTTGTGCCCCGGCGCCACTACGGGACACTAAATACAATAACACTATGAAATATTTTGTTTCTACAAAAATATTATAAATGAAATATCTAATATTTTAAGACCGCAAAATGAGATTGTCTCTTTCCTGCTTTTGAATATGGTAAATCAGGTTATTATTTATTTTAAGGCAATAAGTGACAGTAAAATTCCTTTATTTTTATTATTATTTCGTATAGACCATTACAATAATATTTTTATTTATATAAAAAATATTTAAATGTATATTTTTACATATAAATATCTATATTCGATCTCGATTTTCTCCATCTAAATGACTTGACGAATAAAATAACTCCAATTTACGTATTTGTGGTGGCAGCAATACCACACATTGCTTTTTTACAGTTAAAGATCCGTTAAGTAAACTTATGTCCAGTTATAGGTATTTTAATTTGTTATCTTTATGTTTATTAGTTTTCTTAAAAAATAAAAAAAAATAGCTTCATGCTTTATCCCGCACCCAGCAGGGTAAGCAGAGGGAACCTAGTGTTAAGACACTCCGCTCCCCACTTTCTGCTGAATTCTGAAGGCATTGCGTGTTGAGTGGCAGAACTCAACGCCGCGCTTAACCTCGATACCAGAGCGATGAAAATTGAAATAATATTATAAAATTTCATCTCCTCGAGTGGGGATCGAAACCACAACCAGTCGGTTTTAAAGTCACACTTCGTGCCGCTGCGCCGCGACTAGCTAAAAATTAAATACATCAATAAATATTATAAAAATACGTACAAAATAAGTAAATACAAACTAAATATAAAATTATGCGTAACTACTTTAATGTAATATAAAAAGGATTAATTTAAATGACCAACGTATGTCGGTCATATTGTTTTATGGAAATCTCATCTCATAGTATTAGTCAGTAAGTCAGCGGAATTAAATGATTCATATATTTGCTTAGTTATTCCTAGCTAGAGATAAGCTTTTATTCTAAGAGCAAATTGTCGTAGGTATATAAAATAGCGGCTACGGTGTCAGCTTCTAGTGCCTGTTCTGTCTGTCCGTTGAAATAATTGGTATTACGGACTAGTTTATGTTTCTAGTAATTTGGTTTGAAATAAATGTATATAATATAAAGGTTAGTCGTGGCGCAGCGGTGTAAGCGGCGAGTGGAAAGCAACAGGTTGTGGGTACGATTCCCACTCGAGGAAATGAAAAGTCAGAATTCGGCGGAATGTGGAGACGGGAGAGCTTTATTTGGAACGGAGTGTCTGTGCTATGTGCGGAATACAGAGTGAAGCTAAAAACATAAAGATACATATATAATATATAGTAAATGAACCTAAGCTTATTAAATCGAAGGAAACGTGCGTTTTTAACAGTTAATAATATTATTCAAATTCATTAAAGTAAAATCGAGGCAGCGCGGTAATGTTGCCTAAAAAAACACATGTGTGACATGTGTCGTTGAATGAATACTAATATCAATGTTATTAGCATTTAATACTTCTAACTTTTATACGGAAACACTAGACACACATACATATAAGTCAATTTTAAAATTAAATATATAGAGTAAATAATGAATCAGTAATTCGTGTTATTATCACCAGAATTTAAGTAAACTAGGTCTTTGAGACCGTCGTGGTGCAGGGACACGAGCGTGCGACTTAAACGTAAACTCGATGGTTGAGTGTTCGATTCTCAGTTTGAGAAATTAAATATACATTTTATTTTTTCACTCTAGTACCAAGGTAAAGCGCGGCGTTGAGCTTTGCCACTCAACACGCAATGCCTCGAAAGTGTCATAATTAGATTGCAGTGTCTTAACACTAGGTATGCAGGTCCTTTCTATCTATCCTGCATTGTGAGGGATACAGCGTGAAGCTGAAAACACTATAACAGTAAAACGGTTCAAATTTAAAAATAATCTGCATATTTATAATTAATATTTTTAAATATATTCGAATTAATTTTTTAAATGTTACTTGAAATATTATAGAAATTCCGCAATCGTCAACTGATAAGTGGGTTGACGATCGCATTTCATTTACAGTTGGCAGGGATAAAACCGTTACAAAACTCTCTACCTTTGCCTCGAGATGCATTTCATACATACTCTAGTTATTTATATGCGGTTTTCTCAAGTTTCTAATATCTGGGAAATTAAAATACACTGTTGAGGCACAAGGGTGTGACTGTAACGCGCCGGTTGTGAGTTCGATCCCCACTCGGTGGAATTAATTATTTTCATTTACTCGCGTTGAGCAAAGACATTTTGACATTGAGCTTGAGTTCCATCACTTAATATGCAAAATTATCTTCTCCTAAATTAGGTGGAGAGTTTAGAACGGAGTGTCTGAATATTAAGTGTTCTGTGCATATCCTGATACGCAGGATACAGTGTAAAGCAAAAAAAAAATTGTTACCTTAGACGTTGCTCGTTACACCTCTTTCATTTTACAGCAAATGTGAACTATATATTAGAGTTAAGTTAATTCGTTTTCTACTTATTTAAAGACATTTACTGTTTTGCGTGATTTATTACGGCTGTAAGATTTATTTTACTTACACCATAGAAAATACATATAGATAGCACAAATTTCACGGAATTTGAAGTTACACCCACGCTAAAGAGAACCTACTTACTAATACAGTAACCATGAATCAATTGTGCTAAAAGGCATAGCGTAAAATTATTTGATTTAGAGAAAATATGAATTTACTTACTTTAGAGGCCAATCATGGTACAGGGGCGCAAGCGTGCAAAACGTTGTGGGTTCGATTCCCACTCGAAGAAATAATAATTAATATTTTCATTTTCTTTTCTCTGTATTCGGCTGAAAGTAGAGCGGAGTGTCTTATTACTAGGCTCCCTCTGCCTACCCACTGTACTACATGCGGGTGTATCCGTAGCTGAAAAAAAATAATTTAACTGCTTTTATGCTGTATTTATACTTTTTCCACTAATATCTTAACCTAGAGAGTAAATGACGTAGATATATTTATTAAATCAATCATAGACATAATACTTGTCTAGGGCACGCTCTGTAAATGGAAACATGAAGTGGTATGGAGCGGTCACCCGGTGGCATTGTGACTCGATCACATGTACTGTTAGTGGCGCTAACGGTCTGGATGAAGTCGATCTTGAAGATGTTGTATTAAAAAAAAATAACTTAATTGCCCTTGTGACAGACGGTGTTTTTGTAATTATATCTAATTATTATATATATATATATATATATATATATATATATATATATATATATATATATATATATATATATATATATATATATATATATATAATAATAGCCACTGTGGCCTCTTATTTATATATATATATAAATAAGAGGCCACAGTGGCGCAGGGGTACAAGGGATTGACTGTAT
The DNA here is from genome assembly GCA_021202915.1 of Heliconius himera. Lineage (NCBI taxonomy): Eukaryota > Metazoa > Arthropoda > Insecta > Lepidoptera > Nymphalidae > Heliconius > Heliconius himera. The sequence continues at coordinate 838,856 of JAJHJA010000175.1, read as the reverse complement.
CGCGACGGTTGTGGGTTCGATATCCACTAGAAGGAATGGATTATTGTTTATTAATATTTTTATTTCGACGCTCTGGCACCAAGGCAAAAGCTCGGCGTTGAGTTCCGTAGCTCAACGCGGAATGCCCCGAAAAATTCGCCGGAGAGTGGGAAATGAAGTGTTTTAATACTAGATTCCTTCTGCCTACCCTGCTGAGTGTGGGATACAGCGTGAAGCTGATTCTTTATTTTTTATTTTTATATATATAATATAAATATATATACAAAAAATAATAATGATTCATATACTGAATATTTGAATCATGAATTTTCGCTTTCCTTCTCAAATTTTTAAGCCTAGGCAGAAGGAACCTAGTGTTAAAAAACTTGACACCCATCCTTAGAGATATCGTACGATAGGTGGCGAAACTCAATGTCGCATTTCATCAGTTCACCTGTGTAGAAAAAAAGAAAATAATTTATACATGTTGCCAAATTAAATCATACTAATATTATAAATGTGAATGTAGCTGTAGCCGATTATTATGAAATTTCGTACGTATGTACATATATTCTATTAGAAAAAAAAATATCCTTTAGCTATAATATAAAAATAAATTTATGCGAGCGAAGCCGTCTCTAGTATATAATAATGTTTTGTCACTTTAAATATTTGGCATCTGACAACTGGGGTTAAAATTTGATAACCTAAAAGATAATAATTATAATAAAACAATTAAATAAAAGAATCTTACAAAATTGACGCAATCGACTCTATTACGCATTAGACATGTGTCTAAGAAAATAATCCGCAGGACGTATGTGGTATTTACTTCTTTGATAATAATAAATGATGTTATATTTTTAATATTATCTTCTTTTTTATTATTGAGACCAGCCGCGGCGTCGAGTTCACATGCGTCTGCCTGTAATCGCGACTGGTTGAGAGTTCGAGTCCCTCTAGAGCAGTGGTTCCCAACCAGTGGTCCGCAGATGCCTAAATATGGTCCGCGAACGATTTTAATTTTATGACTGGGGATGGTGAGGCGAAGTTTTGTTTGATTATCACAGATAATTTTATTATACCTACATGCATAGTGGCCCTGCTACCAGGAATGATATAAAAGTGGTCCTTGATGAAGAAAAGGTTGGGAATCCCTGCTCTAGAGCGTCGGTTCCCAACCAGTGGTCCGAAGCGGCTAAAAAATGGTCCGCGAATGATTTAAAATTTTGGTGTTTGAGCAAAGTCAGCCTATAGTTAAGTTGTTTCCTCAGTAACACATAAAATATTTTGACATTTAAATTTAATATACTTTGAAATTCATTGATTTTTAATATTTATTTAAAAATTCACACACCCCATCATATAAAATGTCAGATTTTTTTTATTTTTGACTTTGAAATGAAAATTTTTGTTTAATTATTAATTTATTTTTATTATACTTACAAAGTGGTCCCTGCTAACAAGAATTCTATAAAAGTGGTCCCTGATCAAGAAAAGATTGGGAATCCCTGCTTTAGAGAAAATGAATACGTATATAATAAAAACATATATTTGGTAATTTTAATTGTCAAATATTTAAAAACCCAAGTACATTTGTCAAAATGTATTGCGTTTTACGTAACTGTTCTTCTAATGGTTCCCCGTTTTTCTTAGCGAGTATTGAGAGCGCACATCTATAATTGACCGCACGTTACGGATTTAATAACGTAACGTCAACCGGTTTTACCGTAACATTTGCTTTGATAGTTATGTTTGTTTCAGATTGCCCGACTTAGACATATCGTATCGAAAGCCTTTAAAGGCAAACTTAAGGTCAATAGTATGCCATTATTACAATACCTTATCGAATAGTATTATGGGAACTAAATGAATTATTGAGGCCAGTCGTGGCGCAGGGCAACAAAGTGTGACTGTAAATCGACTGGTTGTGGGTTCGATCCCCATTCGAGGAAATGAAATATTTCCATTTCTTCGCTCTGGTGTCGAGGCAAAGCGCGGCGTTGAATTCTGCCACTCAACACGCAGAATTCGGCAGAAAATCGGGAACGGAGTGTCTTAATACTAGGTTCCCACTGCCTACCCCGGTGTGTGCGGGATACAGCGTGAAGCTGTTTAATTTTATTTTCTATATTGAGATTATTTCATTGAGTGGTCGTTAAGAAGGCATAGCAAGAGATAATGGATGTATTTTTTGTAAAAATACAGATGACGACTGTAATTATGTAATTTTATTTATGTACTCATTGTCTTTTTTATTAAATATTATAATATTGTGAACAAGCAATTTATATAACCTATAACCTTCTTGGATAAATGGACTAACTAACAATATATTTTTTTCAATTTAAAGTAGTTCATTTATTTATATTACTGGACAAAATTATAAATTATCAATGATGTCACAGAATAAATATAGCGTGTTTTCGAGTAATGAAGTCATTCGACAGAGAACTAAAATCACTAAGAACCATAGTAAAACAGAGCTGGCCATATAACCAAGTAGAGTAGTGGAGGACGTTCTGCACTTTGATGAACAGATAATTTGAAGAAGGCTGACAGCGGACGCATACGAGGTGTTCAAGACTAGGATGGCTGAGGTCCATAAGGGAGGTCTACATCCAGGAGAACGAAAAAAGAACAATTGTTTCATATTTGTTTTTGAGATAGAATTTTAAAATTTGTTTTTTGATAGAATTTTAAGATTTGACTACGTCAACAGTCTTTGTAACAACAAGGAAATAACAGACATCTAAAATATCGAGCGTTAAGATGAGCTCATTTATGGATTGCAGTCTCCATGGAATAGTGAATCACAGTGAGTCATCTTCCAAATTTACTCCACTGAAACCATGAGACAAATTATGAAGCAAAATGTGCTTTTAGGGGATAATATTTTAAAAAGAATATAATAAAACGTCATATCTATTATGAATATACAAATCATTGTTGTATAATCTATAAAAAATGTTAATCTGTAAAAGAGTCAAAACAGGTTTTTCTTAAACAGAGATATAAATAAGGCCAATATCGTCTAATTCTTAAAACCAAGCACAAATTCTAAATGTTAAGTCGAACCTTCCGGTCTATATTTAGGTACCAGCTCGGGTACTCGTCCTAATCTTGAAATTCGTGTATGAATCAGCAGTGCATTGACCTCACGAGCAGAATAATATTGTATTATTTGCGATGCTTTTGCATAATACATTTCAATTAACTTGCGCGTCAAGATGGCGTAAACTGTATTTAAATATCGACCTCACGACAGGAGCACTCTACTATTATACTTGCTAATAACTAGAAATATTTGTTTCATTGAAATATATTTTATGACAAACATTTGAATTCTACTAGTAAGTAGGTACGTAACGTTAAGGTTTAGAATTTATATATAGTTCAGATTCATGAGGAGTTAACAGAGTTTTAATCTTTTTAGGGTAATTTTTTGTTTTGTAGTTTTAATATTCATATTTTTAAAAAAGATACACATTTGTTTATTTCACACTTACATAGCTATTCTCTCCCATCTCCCGCAACATAAAAATCAAAATGGCTGCAAAATTGAAGGAGGAGTGATGTTTCACTAGATTTTATTTAATTTATTAACCACATTACATTTTTATTAATTTTTAATTTATTTAGAACGAATAATGCATAAATGAAAATGTCTAAATAAGTGATGTATTGGACGTAAGGTCAATTTATTATAAGCGAATTTCATATTTATTTTAAGAAATGAAACATTCACAAAGCTCAAAATTCCTTGTTAACTTAGTTCCACTATATTAACCAACAATTACAGATCAATATATAAATAGTACTACTGTATTTAGTTACGAAGTTAGAATATTTTTAAGAGTAACTGTTTACTAGGTATTCATAAAATAATAAAAAATAAATACATACAAATGTTTATTTATCTATGATATTAGTATATAACACTCCATACTTCTATTAAAGAATTGCAACAAAACTGCAGTGTACTCGTATAGTGCAGGTGTAGCAACACTGCACGTTGGCAGCGGCGACTCTTGTGTCAGATGGAATTTGCGTGGGTGAAGACCCGGTTTCACTTGTTTTTTGTCACTATGCCTACTATATGTAATGTCGTCATTAAACTTGTCCGAGTTTCTATCGGACCCATTTCTCTGTTAATAGGCTCGATAACATCAAAATAGATTTAAGTATACGATAATTCTATTCATGCTTAAATTCCTGATAATGATCGACTGTCTTACAGTGAGTAGCAACAGTATAAGTTGATTAAACTAAAATAATCAATTTATGTATATATAAATTATAATATTTTTTATAATACAGTCTCTCGTGATTTGTAGGAAGTCATTTTGGTCTGCATTTTTCGCTTAATTTATAGAAAGCAAAAGTAACTAAATGAAATATTTTTTTAATACACGCAAAGAATTATATTGTTGTAATAGATAAAAAATATAAACATTTAAATTAATAACCTTAATTTATATTTTATGAATCAAGTTACCAACACCCAAACTGACAATACAATTTTGCAACACCGGCCCACGCATTGATGAACTCGAACTTATATTGTACCAGCTCTGTTATTATTTGTAATAAATCTTTTAAGAACCTCGTTGAAAGCTTTTGAAAGCTATTATTTAGACTTCACTATTTCATGAATTGTATACAAAGAACTTAGAAAATATTATACTAGTATACAGGTCTTATGTAAAGTCAAGTTTTTAACGCCCTCTACACACCCTCAAATCTCCAGAATCAAAATAGCCGGGAGTCTCATATAAATTACCATCTCCTATTTCTAGGGTATGGGGAAAAATGTAAAAATTTAATGTTTTTTTGTTTGTATGCAAATGTCAGTTATCCAGTACTTTAGGTACTTTATAAATTTTGATGATCATCAGTTAATCAGTGACGAAATCGAGGCATTTTAAATATTAATAAAATTTTAAGTATAAGAGCTATGCAAAAGAAATTTAATATAATTAATAAGCTTACTATTATATACATAAAATTTTGTTTATCCAAACCTAAATTAGGGTTTTAAAAAAATTTTAGAAGCGTACGAGAAAGTATAGGTCGTTTCTGCGCCCTTGCGCTTCACTTAGCTCGTGTTGATGTGGCCCGAGATAATGAATATACATTTTCTTTTATATTTTTAACTTTTAAATTGCACACCTTTTAAGGAATCAGATATTAACCCACTTTTCGTACCGCATACTTTTAAGAAAATGATATATCGAAGAAAGTTATTCATATTATATTATAGAGTATTAATTTGTAGATAGTATATATAGTTAATATAAATTTTTAAATGATACATTGGAACCTGTCATTACGATGTTCTTGTCGCCTTCAGGTGGTTAAATTAAGTTGCTCATATCCATATGTGGGAAAACCTCGTCTAAATAAGGATGAGAGAAAGAATGTTAAATTGAGATTTTATACAGTGTATAGGTACTGTTAGTTAATAATAATTCTTTATTGTCTTATCTTTTAAAATATCTTTCTCAGAGTTATAGGAAAAGGAAGTGAAAGTAATAAATCGTTTTTTTTTTATATTGACATAGTTTTTACGTTTTTTCTTTTCTTTCAACTTCTCGCTGTATCCCACACTTAGCAGGGTATAAAGTTCCCGTTCTGGGAGCCTCCTGCTTACTCTGCTAACAGTCCGTCCCCATTAAGACACTTCGATTCACCACTTTCTGCCGAATTCTTGAAAAGAGCAATGGCGTGCTGATTGGCCAAACTCAACGCCGCGCTCTGCCTCGTTACCAGAGCAAGAAAAAGAAAATATTAAATATTTTAATCCATCGAGTGGAAATCGAAACAACAAACATTGCGTTTATAGTCCCTCGCTTGCGACCTTGCACCTCGACGGCCTATCCTTTATTTTTTTGAAGGTAACTCTAATATAGATCTTATCTAATAGATCATGAAATATTTTTTTATAATAAAACATCATCATCATCAAATTTCTATCCATATTTATCGATTATTCTAAATAAAATTGAATATAAGTATATATTCACACACATTCAGACAGTCGAACACATTAAAGTTAAAAACTCTTATGTATTTTATATACATTATTAGATCATTATTGGTTAAAATAAAGTATAATTATAAAACATGGCGTTTCATCATATCTTCATATGTGGAAAGGATAATTGAGTGATATTAAGTCATTAGGTTATCTATGGGCTCGATAAGAAAGGAATCATAAATTAATTAATAAATAAATTTAGGTAAGAATATTTCCTTTGTAAGTAAGAATCTATAATTTCTAAGACAAAATATAAGTATATCAATATTAGTTATGAAATATAAAATGTGCCATTGTATGATCAAAAGATGTTCATTTGATGACTAAAATAGCTTTGATACACACCGTATTTTTGCAAATAGGAAGGCAATATTTTTACCTTGTAAAGATTTTTGTTAGACAAATAATTTCACTAATTCATTTGATTGTATTATATTACAAAAAATAAAATAAATCAGCTTCACGCTGTATCCCACACACAAGAGGATAGGCAGAGGGAACCCTAGTGTTAAGACTCTCCGTACCCCACCTTCTGCTGAATTCCGGAGGCATTGCGTGTGGAGCGGCGGAACTCAACGCCGCGTTTATTATTATAAAAAATGAAAGAATACATTCGATATAATTTAATGAAAAAACATTTTACATATATATAATATGTATGAGCCAGAAACAGGAAACACATACTTGGTAAAGCGAATATTACTAGTATAAGTGTTCTTTTATATATATTTAGTAGTGGACGCGCTTTTAAATCTAATTATATGACCGGTTGATTGAATTACAAATCAACGGAACCTATCGTATAATTCATGAATACACCCTGATGATTAATCGTTTTTATACTTGAGATGTGAGATTGGAAAGTAAAATGTCATATTTTTTTATTCGAATTAAATTTGTATTATACAAAGTGACTAAAAAGTTGAATAATAATTTATTTAATATAAGCACAGACTTAAAAATCTTTTTGTAATCGACAAATCTTTACTGTGATTTATTCTTCTTCGAGATCTCGGTGTTCTTATTTTTTTTTTAAACTGGTCAGCATCAGTAACGAGTATTCACCATTAAAGTATTTATAAAAATGCCTTAATACTGGCGGTCAATTAAAAAATAATTTCACATCTCTATGAGAGAAAAAGAAATCACAATCCTTTTATGGGGTATATAACGAGATGAATTCCTGTTCGGAGGAACGTGTTGTATTGTTTTTTCTGGCTGTCTTTGTATAGCATTACTATATATATTTAGGAAACAATAGTTAAATACGGGAATTTGTGGTTAAACCTAACGTAATAAGAAATATTTTGGTATGCTTCGTTTACGCGCGGGTTCCTTTATATAACGGCTTATTGTACGTTATTTCTGATCTCGTGGCCGCGTGTTTAACATGATTTCGTTGTTCTGGGACTCGAATTCATCTAATTTACGACTACCACGGACAAGGGCCGAGATATTTCTGGCGCTCAATTATGTATATCTCTATCGAACTAATGCATTGCTCTTTAAGATATTCATTAATTAAAGTATGTGAGCCGGTAGAGAGATTTAAATTAAGTTAATAGATATGCCATGTATAAATAAGTTGTTAACAATTAATTTATTTTATCACAAGAGATTAGTTAGGTTGATATAAATTTATCTTACTTATCTGTGCATTTAAAAAAATAATCGTCATTCATGCTGTATCCCGAACACAGCAGGGTAGGCAGAGGGAACCTAGTGTAAGACTAAAGATAATTCTGAAGGCATTGTGTGTTAAGTGGCATAACTCAACGCCGCGCTTTGCCTGGACACCAGAGCGAAGAAATGAAAATATATATGCATGTTAATATTTCATCTCCTCGAGTGGGGATCGAACCCACAACCAATCGGTTTTACAGTCACACTTTGTGCCGCTGCGCCACGACTGGCCTCATCTGTGCATTTAATCTTTATATATCTAAATTGAATTCCTAGACCATTTCCTTCGAGTAAAGTGAACATGAATGATGTGTAAAGAATTATAATAACAAGGAGAAAATCGGCAAAGCGCGTACTAAATCAGAATACACAATATCTCCTTGCATTAGATCCCCCTTGCCACGTCCGTCAAGTGACTGGCGTGAAGTGAAACACAATAGCTTTCCAGGGTGGTCACGTCACATAAATTGTTGACTCGGACTGTCTGAATGGAAATACATTTAATTACTTACTTACTTCGCTTTCACCCTCCCGTATCCGGTCAATAAGTCACGTGGCCCGAATAAACAGCCGATATTCACAAAATTATTTTTTTTCTCCATTTTATTTCTTCTTTAAATTTCGTCGTTCTAATCTTTTTATTTCTTTTGTTACAGGTAAGCAGTGTTTACATTGATTGTGAATCACATACTAGCTGTCAAATGTGATGTTTACCACATCACATTTGATAGCTAGTATGATAGATTTAATAGTTAATATTATGAAAATAAGATTTCATGTAATAGAAATTTCTAATATATGATATAAGCAGTTATAAATAAAATTCATTAGCCCAATTGCAACATTATTACAAAATTAAATAAAATATAAAAACTATTTAGTGAATATTTGAAAAAATATTGCAAAAAATTTGGAAAGAATGACTCCAAAGCTAAATAATATATTTCTTATATAGAAAACGGCCCTTGAGGTGTGCCTTTGTGTATATGATTTCAACCATAATAGTACCTACGCCGCGCAGTTAACGAGACTATAGAAGAATTCAGAGTTCAGACTATTGAAATATTGTTTTTGTTCAAGTCTACCTAAAAATGGTGGGTCTTTGTTTATAGTACTTGAACAAGCTATTTGTAAGTTCTTATTTCTTAGCTTTACTGATTGTACTTGGAACATTAAGGTCGATTTCTGAATTATTAATTAAAAAGTTGTTGTTAAATTTATTCTATTCTAACTTAAAATTTATGTTGACAACTATTAATATAATGTTAAATAATCGTTTTTTTATCAGCTTCACGCTGTATCCCGCACACAGCCGGGTAGGCAGAGGAAACTTAGTGTTAAGACACTACGTTCCCCACTTTCTGTCGAATTCTGGAGGCATTGCGTGTTGAGTGGCAGAACTCAACGCCGCCCTTAACCTCGACACCAAAGCGAAGAAATGGAAATATAAATTTAAGTAAATATCATCTCCTCGAGTGGGGATCGAACTCACAACCAGTCCATTTTACAGTCACACTTAGTGCTGCTGCGCCACGACAGCCCTCAATCGTTTTTTAAAACATATAATAATGTGATTTAAATTATCCCTGCATACTCATACTTATTATGTGTGTATAAATGTTGACTTTACCATTTGACGCGATCACCGAATGTTACGACCCACTTTCTGCTACGGTGAACATATAATAATAGTACACGTGCTCTTATGCTTATTATATTATTATAAATCGGTAATTACAAATTCAATCTCTATATCGGTCTCTCTTTTTCGATGAGGTTATTTATTACGGATCTAAAAACAATATCCATACATATCCATCTTTAGGTCATCGTGGCGAAATGGGATAGCATTTAATTATACACGCATTGGTTGTGGTTTTAACTTTCATCCGAGGGTGTACTAATAATTAAATTACTTACACGTCTCTAGATTGACAGAAAATTGAGTTTTGCTACTCAACAATGTCGATAATATAGCGAAATTAAGCTAATAACGGAAAACGAAGAATCTCCTACTTGACTATTTTTACAATATCATATCAGTGATTCTATATAATTTAGTAAATCCTAAAGATTTGCTATTAATAATAATAAATAATAATCGTGAATCATTGACTGACTATCGTCATAATGGTTTACGGACAAAAAACTGTATTGATTATTTTGTTTCGTTTCCGATAAATTAAATCTAAAAGTAAAAAAATATTTTCTCATACATTTATGTTTACAGATAAAATCAAATTGACTAGCATAAAATAACTCACGCCTCTTAGCCACAAGTTGTTTGTTTGCCAATAGTAGAATTTGAGGTGAATGAACTAGTCATAGTTTCATTTAAAGTGCTAATAAAATTGCCAAAAGTGAAAGAATTCAGTAAACAACTATCGTTAGCTTTGTATAACATTTTTTTTTTAAATATTTTGTCAAAGACTGGTGTTTGAACGTTAAATGTTCACTTCAGATTTTACAAAAACCAAAAATTTTACAAGAAAGGCACGGACGACAAAAGTCTGTGGCGGCACAGCAACTCAAAATATATATAAAAAGAAAAATAAATATATATATATATAAAAAGTAAAAAAAATGATGTCTAGATACTATATGTTTTTTAAAAAATATATATATATATTTGTTATTCACTTGTGTCAAGTTAGCGTCAAGTTACGATGCATTTCCGTCATCGTGTTTAATTTCACTTAGCGTTGTTGGCCTAGTTCTTCGCGAGGAAAGCGGTGTGGCTCCCATTATCTATGTTTCGCTGACTTGCTGACACTCATTTTCCATCATGTAAATTGCGTTGTGACATTTATTGCTTACCTATCAGGAAAGTTTATAATACACTTATAGTAATAAAAATAATGGGATGTACATGAAAGTCAGTGTTGCCAGATGTCCCGATTTTGGCGGGAAGTCCCGATTTTTAGCCCAAAATTTACACGTCTCGAGCGGGACAGACATGGTCCCGCGTTCTGTTAATTATTCTACGTATGAATTCTTCTTTAATTTAACTTTTACATTAACTTACAAACAATTCTAGAGATAAAATGAAAGGTGCAACTAAGTATATTTTGAATTTATGTACCTTAAATGGTAAGAGAACTCGCAACCATTGCGTGCAATCAGGCAAATCTAATAGCGAAAATTAAATAACACTTAAATACAATGCAATATTAGAGAACAGTTAAGAAATCTAAACATAGAAAATAACAATAATTGCAACTTGCGACATTGTTTGTTAGATGTTGACCTACTCAGTAGACTTAGTTAGTATCTGTGGCACGTACGGCACATCAATTTATTATTGACACTTGACAGAGTGCATTAGGCTGACGTTTGGAAACGTGTAGCTGCATCACTAAGAACTTAATATATTTTTATGACAAATTGTAATAACAGGCGCTTGGACAAGATTATTTTCTATTATTTTCTATACTTAGCGACTCTTCTTTAGTCCGGACCTGCTAAATATTTATATCTTATATATGAAAGTCTTTGCTTATAATATTATTTCTTTATATTTTTTACTTATTTATATATAATTTGCAATATAATTTCTAGACCTTGAACTAAATATATAAAAGAAGAACTAAATAGATAAAACTGCTTTTATAAAGAAAGAATAATAAAAAAATACTGTTCTATTAAATTTTATAAAAAATAATTAATAACATAACAATTTAATAACAAAAATCACAAAAAAAAACACAACAGCAAAACGAATTCCTTCAAACAAAACATAATTCTAAAGAAAAAAAAAATAAACGTCATCGCAATACACTTGGAAATTTGAATACAAACGTCGGGGCGTGAATGTGGTCTAATTGTGTGCGCTTCGTTTTAGAGTTTTGATTGCGAGTTGTTCGGTGGTTGCTTTTGTTGTGGTCCCGCAGTCGCCTTTGCATTGTTTAGTTCTCGTGGTTGAAAAGACTTAGTGAGCTTATTCAATAACCATGAAGGAAAACCTCAAAAGCTATACGGTGGTACTATTTGAATTTTATTTTCCTGTTAGGTTAACTTAAACATGATATATGTATAATATAATATCTAAAATATCTTAGCGTGAAGACTTAACTTAACGTACTGGTTTCCCTGATTTTTTTTGAATTTACCAATATTCAATCAGATCCAGTAAGCCTGCCACAAAATTATCCAAGTTATAACGTATGATATAAAATAGAAAGTTAATATATATAAATATATAATATAATTATTTATATATTTATTATTTACATGTAAGTGAGCAATAAAATTATTTCTATCCCGTATTAGGAGGTTACTGCTTACGGAAACAGTTTGATGCCATTTTACGACGTTCTGGAAGTTAGCTTCCCGGTCGATATATAGGAGCGGCGGTAAAATAACAATGCATCGCGACCACTGTTTCATTATTTCAGTCTATCACTTTCATTATTATAAATTTATTATAGCATTGCGTGGATTGAACGAAACGTGTTAGTGATTTATGATCTTTTTCTATTTCAGATATTTATAAAAATATTTTTTATTTAGATTATATGGACTGTTTATTTAGCTTAGTGTTTAGTGTTTTTCATAAATTTTGCATTTTGCCCCACAATGCTACAATCACCAATTAAATATGGCTGAATCTAATATATTTTTATTTTCATTATGTATGAAGAAATAAAATAAGATGTTGCTTACAGCATCTTATTTTATTTCTTGATTGAAAAATTTCAATACATATATGTAAACAAAATCAACTACAAAAGGAAATCCGTTCTATTATATTACCAAATCAGAAGCGGGCTATTTGAATGCGCCGACGCGCCTGATTGATATTCCTGATAATATTTGCGAATATTTTAATAAAACGTGACTAGATATTTGAAATGCAATATTTATAATTTCCTTTTGTTCTCTCTGGTGAAGACACAAAGCGCGGCGTTGACTTTTATCACTCAACACCTAATGCCTGAAGAATTCGGCGGAAATTGAAGTAACCTAATGGGAACGGTGTCCTAATTCTAGGGTCCTAGGTTCCTGTTACCCTGCTGTGGGATACAGAGTGAAACTAAGAGTATAATTGTATAATCCTTGACCTTTAGTTATGAACACCCTCGTGCACGTCGTTTTCGAAAGAGTTAACTGAGTTTACTAGCGGCAGGTCGAGATATCAATTAGTTGACATTTAGGTCGAATAGTAATTACTACTGCGCTAACGGACATACCTGGTCGTAACGGTATTAGTTATGGATCACAGATTTAATAATCTTGTACAGGGTTAAACAAAAAATGTATTTATTATATAAGGATATTTCTAGCTTATTTTCCTTTAAATTTTAACAATTATTGTTTTTTATGTGCAAAAGCTAACGTTCTTTCCGAATTTATTCAAATTGTTATATTGCAGTCAGAAAATATCTATGGTTTTTATTGTAGTACTAATATTTTCGTGTATCCAGCAATAAATAACTTCAGCTTCACGCTGTATCCCGCACACAGAACAGGCAAAGGGAATCTTCTGTTAAGAAACTCCGTTCCGAACGAAAATAATCATAAATACTTAAAATATAATATTTTTGAAGTGTAATGTAGAACTTCCGAGTACAGTATAATGTGAAGTGTATCATAAATCATAAAAGCGTTACAGGCCAAGCCTTCAGTCGGTCGCTCCTAAATGCAACAAAAGGATAATAAACAACAAGGGTTGTTAACATGCAAAATTGTTTTTTGTGGCGTTTTTTGCACGCGATTATACATAGAATATTAAAAATTTAAAACGCTGTAAGTATTTGTATTTATTTTCGTATTAGTTTTAACTCCTTTATTATTTTATTTAAATTGTGATTGATTGTATATATCAAATCCAATGTCCAATTTTCAAATACCCACTCGTATGACCAAAAAAAATGTTTATTATTTTGATTTCCTCGCTCTGGTAACGAAGCAAAGCGCGGCGTTGAGTTCCGTCACTCAACAAGAAATGTCTCAAGAATTCGGCGAAAATTAAAGAACGGAAGTGTCTTAATATCCATTAACGGAGTGTCTTGATATTAATTTCCCAAGTTCTCACAACTTTCCCGGCCAAGTGCGGGATACAGTATGACGTAAAAAAAATACAATAAAGAATCTGACTTGTAAAATATTTGATTGACTCTTGAGATTATCTATATACTTTACGTCTGTAAATGGTGTAAAATTAAGGACATATATGAATAATATATCCATTAAATTGAAAGTGCATATTTATCACTAAGTTTCCTCTGCCTATCCTGCTGGGTGCGGGATACAGCGTGATGCTGATTTTTTTATATATTAAACATATTTACGTTTAAAAGGAGATTAAAAAATAATAAACATAATATTTAACAGGAAGAGGGACTAACAAGAATAAACTCACCTAAGCAATAGACATATTTCATATGACAGGTTTGCATTTCGTTTCCGGACCCACATGATAACACGATTTACCTTTTAAAATACTGACATAATATAATATTTAAGAAACGTAGTACAACGCCTGTAATATTTGTGTTCTTCTAATATAGAAATAATTGTTTTAATATTACTGGACTGACTTTTAAAATTTTTGAAAATGTATTTATTATATTCTGACTTGATATATGAAGGTATTCTTCATTTATATTTTGTTAATAATAAAATAATAATTAAAATCGTTTAAGCTTCCGTATTCATTTTCTAGAATTCGAGGCTGACATCTGATATAGTATGTAAAATATTATGGAATGTGGTAAGGCGAAGCACGAGTAAAATTTAAAATTATATAAATTTGTCACCTTTTTAGTTAGGTATTACTTCCAAGTATACAAGACATTGTTATTCTAACAGGATACAGCTGTCAACATCTAAAGAGCCTACCTACTGATGAAATAAACATTTTAATATTTTATAATTTTCTATTGCGATGCCGACTATAATAAGTAATAATAAATGATAAGTTATAACGCAGGAAGATGGTATGTGGTAGAAATGCGCATTTCACTTTATAATAAACCTTCCATCTTGCAAGAAACCTTAATGATTTCCTCCGGATGGAGTTGGTTGTACAGTTGGTAATAAGATTAATTACTTTGATGTAATTTTTGTATATATATATATATATATATATATAAATATATATATATATATATATATATATATATATATATATATATATATATATATATATCTCTTTAATCATTGTTGATTTTAATTGGACATATATGGCACAAACGAGTGACTGTAAACGCAATATGTTGTGGGTTCGATTCCTACTCGATGAAACGTAATATTTAATATTTTTATTTCTTAACTTAAAGGTGGAAATTGGGGAATGGCCTTAATACTAGGCTCCCTCCGCCTACACTGCAACATGCGGGATTCAGCGTGAAACTGAAAAAAAAAACAATAATATTTTTAAATAATATGACGAGTTAAAGGGGAATGTGCAAACAGGTGTCACAAGGAGGATTCACGCAATATAGTTGTAAACTGAAAATGCCTTGCTAGTTCATTTAACGCGCCATTGTGTAGCCTAGAACAATAGAATATAATTAAATTAGCTTCAACTACTGTAGGTTAATGTATTTTCTCACATTCGTCTCAAAACAGGCCAACAAAACCGAATTACTTACAAATGTCATGTTGTTTAATTTCAAAAGCTTTCTTTTTTCTAGTTAAGCAAAATGAACTGCCTTGCTTACCTATTCGTTTATGTTTAAAATTCAAAATACAATATATAATATATATAATACTATTTTGCCGCACTATTGGCGTAGGTTTAGGTTTAGTTCTCCCCCGAACGTGTGCCCACCTTGTCGTGGTGGAGGGAGCTCATTAGCGTCCGGCAAGCCAGTCGGGCGTGAAGCTAAGAGGCGCACTGGGAGATAGGTGCTAAGGAGCCTATAAAGAAGTGGTGCTGTCGTGAAATTTATTTCACAAAGGGCTAGGCATAGTTATGCCCTCGCGCGAAAATCGTAATCCTAAGAATCGGTGTCGTTGATCATGTCTAGCGGCCGAGGAATGGGACCGAGAATCTTGGCTTAACCGCCTGGGTTGCGAGGAAGAAAACCTCTATAAAAAATTACCCCGAATCCTAAGTGGCGACGCAGCGCAAAGGGATGCATGGCTGATGGGTAGTTCAGTCGTTACTGCTATCCCCGTTAGAGTACCAGCCGACACTCTAACGGGTCATATTTAGGCTTACCCGGGCACAGGGGGCACTACCCGGGTGGACATTTTATTTCCCCCATACTCGTGGGACTAAATATGGAAAACGAACTTATAAAAAAACAAATAAATGAGACAGGAGAAGAAGTCATAGAAATAGAAGTAACTGAAGGTGGGAATGAAGTGGCAAGTAGAACTGCAATGGACTCTGATACCAGTGTACGAACAGAGGATTCTAGATTTTCAATACCCTTGGTGAAAAAATCTACCAAAGTGAAAAAGAGACGTACAGTCCTGACAGCGGCATCAAACGAAGACGATACAGACGGATCGCGTTCTGACTGTGGGAATAGAATTAAGGAGTTTTTGGTTGACAAATCAAAGAAATCTTCTCAAGAAGTTGAGAAAACTGTTGAACAGCAAGCTCGTATTGCCCGTGAAAAGAGGAAATTGCTAGGATTGGCTTCCAGCGGTAGGGATGGTTGTCTGGCAGCCACTCTCAATCAGCAGGTCATAGAAGATATTGACATTATCTTAAAGGTGGCAAATAAGTCGAAGAATTTAAAGACGACTTTTCAACGTGCTTTAAAGGACGCTGCAGAATCAATAATAACTGCAACTTCTATACTTCACACGAGGTCATCATCGGAGGAGGTGCAGAAACTGCAATATGAGAACTCTCGATTAAACTCGGAGTTGAATGATCTCCGAAAAGAAGTGGAAGATCTTAAAGCCAATATGACACGAGCAAAAGAAAACAGCTCGATTTCGCAAATTGAAAATAGCTCCCAAATAATAGAGGAGCCGGCTATAAATAACAGATCCAATCCACAAAGTATAAATATAGAAGAGTTTACTCAGGCCATTATGTCGCAAGTAGCTACATTGTTAAATGCTCGATTGGGAGGCCTAGAAGAGAGGCTCAATATTGAAAAAAGACCTCCTTTAGTGGCTGATCAAATGAAGATATCTATGACCAAAGCGTCTGAAGGGGAATCAAATAATACTGCAATAGAGAAACAGAAAAGACAGGAGAGCAAGAAAGGAAAGAAAAGAAAGAAAGGTTCTATCGATAAGAATCAGAATCTAGCCTCACAGGCTCCAAATGAGATTGAAGCTGCGACTGAAGAAGCTGGCTGGACAGTAGTAGCTCGAAAAAAGAAAAAGCCTAAAAAGTCCAAGCCAGATAAAACGCAAACTTCCTCCAAAGGACCCCGAGCGGTAAGGCTACGTCCACCTCGCACGACAGCAGTCGTCATTAATTTATCACCCGAGGCAGAAAAACAAGGGTTAACTTATGCGGCCATTTTGGCAGATGCTAAACAAAAAATTAGTCTTGATAGTTGTGGGATCTCGGGACTCCATTTTAAAAAATCGGTTACTGGGGCTAGGATACTCCAGGTGCCCGGCGTAACAAGCGGAGATAAGGCAGATTCTCTGGCACAAAAGTTAAAAGAGATCTTACCGGAGGGCGTAGTTAGAATTTCTAGACCGGTAAAATGTGCAGAAATGAGGATCCTGGGTCTTGATGATTCAGTTTCAATGAATGAGGTAATCTCTGCCGTAGCCCAGAAAGGGGCCTGCTCAGAGGAAATGATTAAGGCAGGAGATGTTAAACGGTTTCCTAATGGCATTGGTGTGGTATGGGTGCGATGTCCTGTTGCTGTGGCTAAAAAGCTAGGAGCAGAAGGTCGAATAAAAGTCGGATGGATTTCTGCCAAAGTGAAGCTTCTTCCGCCTAGAGAAATGCGTTGCTATCGATGCCATCATAGTGGGCATGTGAGAGCTCAGTGCACATCAGAGGTAGATCGTAGTAAAAATTGCTATCGCTGTGGAGCAATAGGTCACAAAGCATCTGATTGCTCGGCAACACCAAAATGTTCGATATGCGACGAGGCAAATAAGCCTTGCAATCATAGATTAGGTGGTAAACTTTGCTGTCCTCCAACGACAAAAAAGATGAATAAGAGAACGGATATTCAGGTACATCATTTGGCAAAAAATGTTAGTACCGCAGAGAGGTCTGACATAACTATAGAATAATATGGATAAGGAAATCCACATTCTCCAGGCCAATATCAACCATTGTGCCCGAGCTCAAGATTTGCTCCTTCAGAGTATGGCTGAGTGGTCCATAGCTGTAGCTATCGTGGCTGAACCTTATTTTGTGCCACAAAAATCTAGGTGGTTTGGAGATGTAGATAATTTAGTGGCCGTTGTATTTTCGGGAGACGTTACTTCAGTGTCGGTCGTGAAAAGAGGAAAAGGTTATGTCGCTCTAAACTGGAGGGATTATTTTATTATAGGTACATATTTTTCGCCGAACAGAAATCTCGCTGATTTTGAGGATTTTCTGTTGGATATTACAGCCACTATAAGAAATAATCCTCACAATTACGTGTTACTCTCTGGGGATCTTAATGCTAAATCTACAGCGTGGGGATCCCCAGCAACTGATGCACGGGGAGAAGTTTTAGAAGATTGGGTTGCGGAATGTAGTTTACTTGTCTTGAACAAAGGATCGGTTAATACCTGCGTGCGCTATCATGGTGGGTCGATAGTTGATGTCACATTTGCAAGTCCAGCTCTAGCGAATAAAATTCATGGATGGAAAGTAATAGAGGAAGTCGAAACGTTATCAGATCATCTATATATACGATTTAATATTGGTAAAAATACAATTACAGGTACTCGAAAAGGTAAAACTGGACGAAAACCACGTTGGAGCTTAAGATCTTTAGATAAAGAATTACTAAAAGAAGCTGCCCTGGTACAAGCATGGGTATGCTCATCTCAGGAATCAACTATCGACATAGAACAGGAGGTGGAATGTTTCAGTAGCTCTGTAACGAACATATGTGATGCATCTATGTTACGTGCTGGAATTCAAAGTCCTCGCTATAGAGTTTATTGGTGGAATGCTGAAATCGCACAGCTGCGGATACGTTGCGTAGCTGCACGGCGTGAATATGCAAGACATCGTAGAAAACGACAGAAGAGAAGTATTCAGTTTCAGGCTGAAGAAACTCGCCTATATGGAATTTATAAAGAATCAAAAGAAATTCTTAAAACTACTATCCTAAAAAGTAAAGAGTCGGGGAAAACTCAAATGCTAGATTCCCTTAATAGAGACCCATGGGGTCGGCCATATTTGATGGTTCGAAATAAACTACGCCCTTGGACACCTCCTCTGACAGAAACGCTAAAGCCACAAATTTTAAAGATTATTTTAGAGACTCTTTTTCCGTGTAGAGGCGAGTTTATACCTCCATGTATGTCACTCCCTTTAGTTGAACTTAATATGGACGTGGAAATACCATCTATATCGCACGATGAACTAAAAGCAGCAGTACTTAGATTACGCAACAAAAAAGCCGCCCCTGGTCCCGATGGTGTACCGGGTATAATCTGGGCAAAAATTTTAACCTTAAACAAGTTAGAGGAAAGACTACGCAGACTGTTTACGTCCTGTCTTGAACAGGGAGTTTTCCCTTCATTATGGAAAGATGGACACTTAATACTTATACAAAAGGACAACCGACCGGCAGAGAATCCTTCATCTTATCGGCCTATAGTTCTGCTTAACGAAGTGGGAAAACTTTTTGAACGAGTTATTGCTGCTCGCATTGTCCATAATTTGACATCATGTGGGATTGATTTATCAGATAGACAGTTTGGTTTTCGTGCAGGTCGATCTACAATTGACGCAATTCTAAAAGTAAAAAATCTTACAGAACAAGCGGTTAGTCAAGGAGGTGTTGCCTTGGCAGTATCACTAGATATAGCCAATGCTTTCAACACTCTTCCCTGGGAATGCATAAAAGAGGCCTTAAAGTTTCACAGGATACCATCTTACCTCTGTCGAATTATTAGTTCTTATTTAACTGACCGGAAAGTATCGTTTATGGGACAAGTTGGTTGGCAAAATTTGGCAATGTCTTGCGGTGTTCCACAGGGTTCGGTACTTGGACCGCTCCTGTGGAACATCGCATATGACTGGGTGCTTCGTGGAGAGATGCCGCCAGGTGTAAATACTCTGTGCTATGCTGACGACACATTAGTATTGGTGCAAGCTCAAAACGTTGACGTAGCAGTAAGAACAGCTACAGTAGCCGTTTCTGATGTGATACTCAAAATTCGACAATTGGGCTTAGAGGTATCCGTTGGCAAGTCAAAAGCTCTCTGTTTTTATAGATCTAGGCGTAGGCCTCCACAAGGAACACATTTACTTGTGGATGGTGTTTATGTTGCAGTGGAACCGACTATGCGATATCTAGGTCTCATTCTGGACAGCAAATGGACGTTTGTCGAACATTTCCGACAGCTAGCACCTAAGATTGTTGCTACAGCTAGTGCATTAGGGCGCTTGCTACCAAATATAGGTGGGCCTAACATAGAATGCCGTCGCCTCTACGTACAAGTTGTTCGCTCAATGGCTCTCTATGGAGCTCCAGTGTGGTACGATGCTCTAAATATAAAAAATAGAGCTCAATTACGACGTCCGCAGCGTGTTATGGCCATAAGGATTATCCGAGGCTATCGAACAATTTCATACGAAGCAGCATGTGTCCTAGCGGGTACCCCGCCTTGGGACTTGGATGCTAGAGTCCTTGCTGCGGTCTACTTTCTTAGATCTGAGAACTCTGGGACAAATAGTCATTTGGCAAGTATAAATCACTTGAAACAAGTTGCCTGGGAACACCTAATACGAGAATGGCAAGATCGGTTAGCCACTCCAAGTGCTGGAGCACAAACGATTCTAGCGATCCGACCAATTTTGAGAGAGTGGGTAGAGAACAGGAAAAAATATCTGACGTTCCGCCTCGTACAGATCCTTTCGGGGCACGGTTGTTTTGGGAAGTATCTCTGCGATGTTGCTCGACGTGAAACTTCGACGCGGTGTCATGAATGTGGAGATCCAGAAGATAGTGCCTTGCACACGCTACAAGCGTGTCCAATGTGGGAACAACCGAGACAATGCCTAATTAAGACACTTGGCGCTGACTTGTCACTACCGGCCGTAGTCAAGGCTATGGTTCAAAATGAGCAGACATGGCATGAGACGGTTGCCTTTTGTGAACACGTTATGTCGCAAAAGGAAGCAGCAGAAAAAATCAGAGAGAAAGAGGCTTTATCTGGTTCCATCCGCTGCAGGAGAGTAGGGCGCAGACGACGCGATAATGCGAATTTGCAGCCCCCGTAGATGGGATACATGGACGGCAGATGTGGGGAAGCTGCCGTCGTATAAGTAAATATCCCTAAGAGAAGACACGTGTCAGTCCTGGCGCGTGATCAATAATATTGGAAGCTATAAAAAGAAGAAGTACTTAGCAAACTAAGCAACTGCTTCGTAGTCACGGTAGAGTATGAAAGTGTACCCGTGGCTTCGAAATACTGCAGAGCGATGGAACGTCGTGGGGTTTTAGTGAGTAGGATGCAGGAGCATGAGTCTCACATAATCCGCATCGCATTTCACCTGGCATGCGGATACCCGTAACAGGGTTTCCCCACGGAAAAAAAAAAAAAAAAAAAAAGGTTTAGGTTTAGTTAGGTATATATGAGAGACTTAGTTGCCGTATTATGTTAGGCCCTGGTGGGAAAGCTAACGAGTGCATCCATTCCTCCGTCCTCAGCTTGCCTTAAAGCATTAATAATGGGGAAAGTCTAGTAATTTCTATGACGGCGTCAGACATCATCGGCATGATCGGTCACTACGTCTTCTACCGTCTACTTTGAAAACAACAATCACTTTGTCGAGATCATCATTATTTTGGAGTTTCATTTCAACAGGTCATAAATTAGTACAAAGTTTCGAATGTTCGAAACCATTGAGCACATAAATGGTATAATTACATGAGGTAGTGAGCCGTGAAATAAGCTGGACGGGTGCTGCCCAGTCTCTACATCGTCACGTATTATTAATACGTGACCGTAGCCTATTCATTATTGGAAATTTAAAAAAAAAATTAAATTAAATTAGCTTCACGCTGTATCCCGCACACAGCAGGGTAGGCAGAGGGAACCAAGTGTTAAGACACTCCGTTCCCCACTTTCTGCCGAATTCTGGAGGCATTGCGTGTTGAGTGGCAGAACTCAACGCCGCGCTTAACCTCGACACCAGAGCGAAGAAATGGAAATATAAATTTAAGTAAATATTTCATCTCCTCGAGTGGGGATCGAACCCACAACCAGTCGGTTTTGCAGTCACACCTCGTGCCGCTGCGCCACGACCGGCCTCCGGCCTTGGAAATTTTACTACTGTAAAAACCGAGTTTCATTGTATATATTTAAAATTTATAAAATTTTCGCTATAAGTAATTGTAACTTATTTTTAAATCACTTAAACTTTAAGAGATGAAATATTTACTTAAATTTATATTTCCATTTCTTCGCTTTGGTGTCGAGGCGTTGAGTTCTGCACTCAACACGCAGTGCCTCCAGAATTCGGCAGAAAGTGGGAAACAGAGTGTCTTAACACTAAGTACCCTCTGCCTACCCTGCTGTGTGCGGGATACAGCGTGAAGCTGAATTTTTTTTTAAACTTTAAATTATATATATCTGAAAACTAATAATTACTAATTAATTATTGGCAATCAAGATTATGAAAAAATGATCAACAATTAATACATATTAATAGAAGAAAAAGAAGTATAAGTCTAAAAAATACGTACACATCTACTCTTTCTGTAGATGTGCTATTTCGAAAATACCACATCTACAGAAAGAGTCTCGTGCACAAACGAAATAATCGCAAAAGAGTCGCAACCGGAAAGAGTCGCAAATATTGCGAAATTTTTATTTCTAAACGAATAGATAATTAGTTAAATTGTACTTAGAATATTTTAAACTATTGATTTTATTTAAATGGATTGAAGTTAAAAATAATATTGTAGATATCGTCGTCTAAATCTATAATTAACCAAAATTACCTGTTTTTGGAGTGATCAACATTGATAAGAATGTGGCGACCGGACGGAAATTGTTAATTTATAATTTGTTTTTTTTTCTAAATATATTCAATTACTTACAGAGTAATTTTAAAAACATTTAAGAAACTGTAAACGTTTATCTTACATTTAATCGTCGATTTATTTCAACGAAATCGATTAATATTTTTTTATTGAGGTCAGTCGTGGCGCAGGGGTATAAGCGCGTGAGTGTAAACGCGATAGGCTGTAAGTTCGATCCCCACTCGAAAAATTGAAATATTTAATATTTTCATTTTGGTGCCCAGGTGCCCGTGCCCGTGTTGAGTTTCGCCACTCAACACGCAATTCCTTCGAATTTCGGAAAGTGGGGAGTGGAGTGTCTTAACACTAGTCTCCCTCTGCCTACTCTACTACATGCGAGATACAGCGTGAAATTTAAAAAAAAAATATGTACCAGAAATACACAATTAAAAAAACAAACCACATATTTGCTTCTGTAGTGGGTGTAGCTGAACAAAGATCCCGAGGCAACACTTACAAGTCACAAGGTTAGAAAATGATATCCACATGTGTGGCCTGTAGTGGACTGTGCACTACGAGATACACATATAGGACTTTTGATAAATTTAAAAGTTTATTTTTTGTTTTCATTAATTAATCTAGGTTAGTCGTGGCGCAGCTGCACGAAGTGTGACTGTAAAACCGACTGGTTGTGGATTCGATCCCCACTCGAGGAGATGAAATATTTACTTAAATTTATATTTCCATTTCTTCGCTCTGATGTCGAAGCTAAGCGCGGCGTTGCCTTCTACCACTCAACACGCAATGCCTCCAGAATTCGGCAGAAAGCGGGGAACGGAGTACCTTAACGCTAGGTTCCCTTGCTGCGTGCGGGATACAGCGTGAAGCTGATTTAATTTTTAATTTTAATTAATCTACTTGAATTTTATGTTGGAAGTCGTTCCGCTAGTCTGTCATGTTAATGTTGATGCTTAAACTTTATACTTGCTTTAAAAGTAAGAATGTTTGAAATTGCTATTTTATAAGTTTTTTTATATGTAATACAGCAATAATAATCTTTATTTGTACAAATTAATTTTAATCAAATTCTTCATTTTACCACACACAGTCCAATTGTGACTTTAGACCAATGCAAACTGTTCTAAACGTGATTTTTTTTTAAATTGTATATTATACAATTTAAAATATAAGCCAACCACCAGATAGGTAATACCAATCACAATCCAGATAAAGAATTTAATTAATATGAAAAATCACGAAAATACCTTATTATATTTTCTATTATATTTTGACAGTACCGAAAATTAATAATAGTTAATGCTAAAAGAAATTTCATTAAGTATTCTCAAAAGGTGTTAGTCAAAAGGAACCTACGCAGGTCTATAAACAAGATATCGATCACACGAAACGTACGACCGTACACTTTGAATAGCAATGGTACACTCTGTATGCGGCTAACGGTTCCATTGCATTTAATAAGTTTAACTCGAAGTGGAACTGGTGCTACTTAGTGATTTGTAACAGATGTTTCTAGTTTTAAATTAATACTGAGTAAAATAGTTCTAGGAACTAATACAGAAAACATTATATGCGTTTCTCTTGTAATAAATACAGACTTTTTATTAATAAAGATATATCATACAAAAAAAAACTAACAAATAAAAAATAGGAAATCGTGAAATTGTTAATCTATGAATTGCTTTTTTATGTACCTTACTCTTTTTATTTCTATTTAAATGAATAATTTGCCTAAATACATGACTAATATATATTTTCTTGTCAATAATATATTAGTAAAAATTTGAATACGACGTATGTATGAGTCATCAATATCCATTGATGATTTTGTTTAGATTTTAAATGTTTTAGATGTGTTGTGTGTTTGTGTGATGTGTTTTACACATCAATATTCACATAGCATCTTAAAAAATAATGATAAGAAGAGGCTAATAATGCCCTTTCAGTTGCCGCTGTATCAAAGTAGGCGTTTGAGATAAGGTAATAACATATCTGACAGTTACTAAGCAGTTGCGAGTGTGGGCGATGTGATTGCGAAGATGAATGGTATTATTAACTTCTACGATCTTACAATTGCGGCTAGTGCTACCCTACTGAGAAGTCCAGGACTAAGAACAGATGAGATTTAGACTTTGTTTCCAAAGAAAATTTTGGTTTTTTTTTGTCTTATAGCAGAGTTGGTAGAGGGAGCTCACAACCTGTCGCACTTACAGTCACACGTGTGTACCCCTGCGCCACGACTAACCTCAAGAAAGTTTGGAGTTTTTATAATTGAGGAAGTTTTTATTACAGCAAGCAGCCTAAAATAATATTTGAAGCTGTTTTTTCGAATATTATATCGGATTTACCAATTACATCAGAAACATCATTATATTTAGCGGGTGATAATTTCAACCGAAAATATACGTAAGATTGTAGCATTTTATGACTCATCTTTTACCGCATCAAGTAAATTTTGGTTTAAAATCAACCTTATAATGTCTACAAAGTAGTTTTTTATTCCTTTACTCTGCAATTTTATTAGCATTTTTTTTTATTTTATGAGCGAATTCAGACGATCACAACTCTACTAGCAAGGTCATTGTCCTTTTGACGTCATGGTGGACAAAGTTGTACCACATGTTATACTTATAATGTTTTTTTTTTTAATGTAATTTATCGACAAATTATACGTACATTTTAATTTTATTTTAGGCTTAATTGATATAATGTATCAGAAATCATAAAAAAATATACTTCATTGAATATAAAAAAATATATTCTTAGATACTAACCTAATTACTTACTTATCTAATCAGCTTCACGCTGTATCCCGCACACAGCAGGGTAGGCAGAGGGAACCTAGTGATAAGAGACTCAGTTCCCCACTTTCTGCCAAATTCTGGAGGCATTGCGTGTTGAGTGGCAGGACTCAACGCGGCGCTTTGCCTCGACACCAGAGCGAAGAAATGAAAATATAAATTTAAAGTAAATATTTCATCTCCTCGAATGGGGATCGAACTCACAACCAGTCGGTTTTACAGTCACACTTTGTGCCGCTGTGCCACGACTGGCCTCAACTTACTTATCTGCAAACGTATAATATAATAACTAAAATATCTGAGTAGTATCAGAGCGGAACTATGTAGGTTCAAGTTACTTGATGCCCTTGTCACGAATACTTACGGCCGATATTTATAATAGTGTTAATATAAACAAATAGTTTTATTCCCCCACTGGCTGATGGTTTGTAACTCAACACCGGGGCTCATAAAAGCCGTCTTTCATCCCGCCTGGCTTATTACTAATATGTTATGGGCGCTGGTAGAAAAAATCAAATATACAGAAGCGGATGTACGGAGATTGAGGTTCACGTTAAACAAGGTCTTGTAATATGATAGGACTTCGACATATCGTGGGATTCCTTATCATGACATAAAAAATATACAGCTTCACCCTCTCTCTAGTTTATCGAAATTCGATAATTTACATTAGATATGCACTATCTAGTTAATAGATTTTATAAGTTTTTTGGAATTATTAAAATATCTAATATAAATCTGAATTAAATTAACTTTAATTGTGGATTTGATCCCCACTCAAGGGAATGTATTATTATTCATGATTTCTTCGCTCTGGCAACAAGGTAAAAGCGTGGCGTTGTGTTCAGACACTTAACACTAGTTTGCCTCTGCCTACCCTTATTTATGCGGGATACAGCGTGTAGCTAATTCAATTTTTTAAATTAATAACTCCACATAACAATTATTATTATCATAAATACAATACTATAATACATACTATTGTTTATAAATTATAACATACCTAAATCATAAAACATATATACTAGCGGCATTATAAACGAGAAATTAAGATCATTCGAGATTAAGATCAATACAAGGTAACAGGTATTATCAAAATGGGTATCAGATCCACGATCACGACAACACTATATGGTACAAAGCGGCCAAAAAAACCATTTATTTTCGGAGCACGTCGCTATTACACTGTAAACACATATCACATCGTCCCTATTATTATTGTATTTAAATCAATTACTATGATTAGAGGCACCTACATTGTTCCACCAGTGTAGGTTCCCTCCTCTCCTCGTGTTCCTCTACTCCGTAATTAATGATGGTCGATAAGTAAAACACTTTAGATTAGAGTAAAAGCCGCTATATCAATGAATATTGCTCTACTACAGAGTTAGTCAATCAAACGTCAGATAATCACGTTTTATATCCAAACTAGTATTTAGTTCTTTAACATTAAATATTTAATATTTTTATACCTTCCCTCTGGCAACAAGGCAAAAGCAAGGCGTTGTGTTCCGTCACTCAACAGGCAATGTCTCGAAATAATCAGCGGACGGAAAATGGAGAGCGGAGTGTGTTAACACTAGGCACCCTCTCCCAATTTTTTTTCAGTTACATTATGAAAATGCTATCTAATTTTAGCCCAATACGAATACGATTAGATAATTATATAAGCAGTTTCACCACTATTCTGTAAGCGTTACTTACAGGTATACAAAATGAAAATATAGCCCAATACCGTACAGGTGCTAACTCTGTGAAAACACATTTGCCAATAGAGGTTATACTGTTTAGATGTTGCTAAATAACAGTATCGATTAGTTAACGTTTTTCAGTTGCATTCTGATAATAATTTAGATTTATTAAGAACTTTTTTCTTAATTTCCATCATGGCGCACGGGAGCTGCGTTTGGGTAAAAATAATGTTTTTGAATTATATCTTCACTCAGGTATTATTGTATCAGTCAGGTATTATCAGGTAGTAAGTGTCAACAACAATGTGTTAAATTCAGGCGGAGAGCGGAGAAGGACGTGCTTTGACACCAGGTTCTCCCTGCCTCAAGATTAAGCTGATTTTTTATATTTAAAGTGATACATTTTTTAAAGTTTTAAAACTTTAAATAAAAAACTATAATTATTTCAAATACATTATCACAGTTACATGTCAAGTGATGTTCTACGAACAAAGAGAGTAGAGCTATCAAAAAATCTGTCATCTGTTCAATATGTTTATCTTATTGCAGATCGCGTCTGGCTGACGTACTCTATATAAACATACTTCTTACAAGGAATATTTACGAATGCTTATTATAGTAATACATTGTAAAGTATTTTAACTGTGATATCAATATTAGCGGAATAAATTAACACTGCGTTCTCTGTGCCTTGTACATTGTAATTGTAGATGAAATCAATATCAATTAACTTATTCCTTTATGGACAACTTATAAGCCATAAAAAATATTGGATAAGCTTTAATTAATTGCTTCTTACATATGGATAATTTAAAATACAGATAATTCTATTTAAGGTGTTGTAGTAATCTCAAGTCTCTACTTTGGAGTGTGGCGTTGCTACTAAACTCGAGTGCTTCCGTTGAGTTTAAAAGACCAGGCGGTGTTTTTTAAGTATGTACGTCTTAAATATGTAAGACAAGTTAATGTTTTGTATCATAATGTTAAGACACTCACTCCTCCCATTAGGACACTACCGCTCCCCACTTTCCGAAAACTAAATAAGAGGGATTATATTAAGAATCACCTATAAGATCACCTATAATAGTACGGCCACCCACTTCGGCATCAAGATATATTGTACAGATTCCGCGTACAATTGATGAAATAAACAAATCCATTGTGTACAGTTGTGGTTAGGACCGTATGGTACCCGCTATTCATATCCGTTGCTTCGTTCATTCATATAAGTTCTAAATTTTTAAGAAGTGTAAGATTTTTTTTTGTTTGAAATCAATTTCACGCTATCCCGCACACAGCAGAGTAGGCAGAGGGAAACTAGTGTTAAGACACTCCGTTGTCCACTTCCCGCCGAATTGAGCCATGTTGAGTGGCGGAGTTCAAGGCCATCCTTTGTCTCGACACCAAAGCGAAGAAATGAAAATATATTTTTAAATAAATATTTCATTTCCTCGAACGGTGATCGAACCCACAACCAGTTGGGCTTACAATCACATTTTTGTGCCTCTGCGCCACGACTGACTTCTGGTATTTTGTTTGAAATTTCAAGAAAGTTTATTTACACGTTGATACACGTACATATTGTAAACTGATGTATACCATTAATCAATTAAAAGCTGAGGAAGCTCATTATAAATAAACACTAATATACAAATGTAAACACATAAATTTGACTTGAATAGCTCAATAATTATAGCCGGATGCAATTTCCTTTTATTTTTACATTTCTTGGTAAGATTTCGTATTTAATTTAATCTCAAAAGATTTTCATAATAATTCTTGACAAAACATAAAACCAGCTTTACTATAACGACTAAATTGAATTTTGCGAATAGATGACTAATGTGAATTTGAATCTGTATACATACAATATCACTTGTACTTACGTCATGAAACTTCTTGGGAATATCAAACAGGAATGTTGCACGCATGTGCCACCCCGCACGACATACTTCCTTTTGTGACTCACGTGTAGGGTAATAATGAGAGTAATTGCCCCTTTTCTCACATCGTGATTCATTATTGACGAAACGAGAGTCGAAGCGGCACTCGAGTTTGTTTGTTATGCTTTCTTTTAATCACGTGTGAAGCAACAGAAAAAAATCCTTCTAATGAAGCCAATTTGCTGCTCCGTTGAACGTTTCTTTCAATAACAAATGAAATATGAAATTATATCTAAATTAAAATACAGTTATATCTGTTTTATTAGGCTGCCAGTAAAGCAGGAAACGTCCATATAATTTTAATACAGCCCATACGCAACAATTTCACGGAAGTGACACAAATTTTTGTTTGTAAAAAATAGGTCTAATGCCTGTAGCTGTTATGCTATTTATGTCATAATCATAACAGAGATGGAGTCGGTTGACTTAATGTGTCCATAAAAGAGAAGGGCCGCATTTACATTTGTATGCCATATTCTATTCTATATGCTTCGTTCGTAATTCAATCGCATATTTTGGAGTTATGTTGATAGAGACGTGCATTACAGGTCAAAGGTAAAAAGCTACTACTATTTGTGCCTTATTTATTTTATATCTTAAGTGAATGAAATTGGTGAAATGAAAACTGTAAACACGGTGGTTGTGGGTTCGATCCCCACTCGAGGGAATATTTAAATTTGTTCGCTCGGATATTTGGAAAACGGAGTATCCTAACACTATGTTCCCTCTACCTACCATGCTATATGCGAAATAAAGTGTGAAACTACAAAAAAAATACAAAATTATTTTATTACAAAGCACGCTATTTATCTTTAGATTTAAAATTTTACGATTTGTAAAACAATATTTCTTAGGTCTTGTTATTTTTAACATTAAGAAAATAATTATACGAGACTCAAAGGTAGTAGCTGAAATTAATAATAAAAAGATGAAGAAGAGAAATTAATAATAAATAAATAGCTCGTAAATACATTCTTCTATAATATCACAACGAACTTTATAAGGGAAGAGATGTCGTCATCATGATTGATGTTTCCACTAACTCTATACCAAATTTTATATCAATACGGCGTGCATTGATTGTATGCAAATCTGATATAATATATGAACTTGTGATAATTTTTTAGCGTCATTCTGAAGTATATTTAAATTCTATTATGGCAAAGATTATGAATTATACTCCCAAAGAAGTACGCATACGGTATAATAAGTGTTTACGATAGCGTGACTAACATTTTTATTACATGCAAAATAACTGCCAGAATATAATTGTATTAAATGAAATGTTTCTATTAATACATCATTACATATCATTTAATATTAAATATTTAAATTTACATAATTGACATAAATGATCATTTAGTAAAAGAACTATTACACAAAATCAAAATCAAATCAAATCAGCTTCACGCTGTATCCCGCACACAGCAGGGTATGCAGAGGGAACCTAGTGTTAAGACACTGCTTTCCCCACTTTCTGCCGAATTATGGAGGCATTGCGTGTTGAGTGGCAGAACTCAACGCCGCGCTTAACCTCGATACCGATAATTTAAGTAAATATTTCATGTGCTCGAGTGGGGATTGAACCCACAACCAGCCGGTTTTACAATCACACTTCGTGCCGCTGCGCCACGACTGGCCTCGACTATTACACACCACAGAAAAATCAAGTTGCACTTCGAAATTGTGTTCTATGCTGCTTGTTCTTTTTTTATATAACATATATATAACCTACCTACGTCTTAATATAAAATTGGTTTAAAAACAAACAATTAAGGTACTTAAGCCAAATTTGTGTCAGTAAAGAAACCCTTTTAGTGTTGCTTGTTTTATTTCAAAACATGTTCGCCCACGACCGATATTCGAACTGACTTCGCTATCGAAAAATAGAAAGTTTTATATGAAGGGCCCGCTTTCCCGCTATTTATCTGGGTTAACGTAGTCTATTGATTACGTTATCCCGTTTGTTTACGAGGTTAGGATCATCGTTCCCCTTGATTCCACTACTGGTCTAATTTAACTTTTATATTATAGGGGCTATTTGAGACAAGATTAGAATGATGGGAGTTACTGGAAAGATAACTCAGGTTGCCCTGATTTATATTTACTTTTAATTTACAATATGGGTAGTTTTGTTATTTTTGCTAAACAGTTTTTGTTTTAATATTATTATTTCTTGTGCATTTGTTAACAATTTGAACGTAGCCGACGTCGGACGGCGCTCTTGTAAACCGTTCCAAATTTGCAACTAAAGTATAAGAATTTCGATGTAGCTTCGATAACAACGTATCGCCTAGCGTCAGAGCGCTTGGATAGGCTCTAATTGGTACGGGTTTATGTCACGCTACGCTAAATTTTTTTATTCGTTTTTCAAAATATTTTACAATCGTTAGTATGTCCAATAGCACTTTAAGAATTTATAAAAATGAAGATTAGCGAAAATAGTTGCTCTTCTTTTTCATCTAAATTCTTACTTCATTTTTGAGTATCTATAAAATGACGACGATGTCCCGCTCGACATAGTTCCTCAATTTTTTTTTAAATTTGGAAATAAAACGTTTGGTTATTGTCGTGGTGAAAGTTAATGATTGCAAAGTTAAGACGAATTGACGTACCTAAAAATATGAAGAGAATATATGTAATGAGTTTTATATGGAATTGGTTTACCGTAATCACTATTTTTAGGTAGCATAGAAATATTTTGGAATCCATATAATATAATGTACATTATTTATATTTTTTTAGGTTCATACTTAATGATAAAGTCTCCGATCGATTGCCGTCATGGCGACCCTTTGAAAAAAAAACTCTGGTTTACACACCATTCATTTATACCCTTTTTATATATAGAATATGCTATTATGTATAGAAATAAATTAATTCATCAACACAAATCTAATTACTAAAGACACAACTATATATTTATCATAATATTGCTTTTATTTAAACATAAGCTATTCGCTAGGTGTGTCTTAATGAAAACATTAACATTGCATAGTAATTATACTTAATTAATTTACACAGGACTTTAATGCATAGTTCACTTTTACTTGCGTGTGTGAGTATTAAAATAGAACCTAAGTATGAATTTAAGGCCAGTTGTGGCGCAGAGGCACAAGCGTGTGACCGTAAACGTAACGAGTTGTGGATTCGATACCCACTCGAGGCAATGAAATATTTAAAAAAATAATTTCTTCGCGTTTTTTCCGCATATCAACACGCAATGCCTTCAGAATTTAGCGGATATTGGGGGAAAGAGTGCTTCCCTCTACCTACCCTGCAGTGTGCAGGATACAGCGTGAAGCTAAAAAAGTATATATCTAAACATGAATGACCGTTTAGAAATGATCGTCGATTGAAACACCGACACTATCCTATTACGATAACGTAGTAATGATGTAGAAATATAAAACTGTAAACAAAACCGTGGCCAGCGGTATAATAAATTTTACTCAATTAGCGAGTGACATCGGTTATCTGCGTCAAAGCGGCGCGGGTTTTATTTAACGAACGGACACGAGGGCCCATGGAAGTGCACATGATCAAATAAAACTAAACACTTTAATAATAACTTTATGCGATGTGCATCTTTTTCTTGGAATTACTTCTGAATGAAGGTCACGAAATGTTTTACAAAATTGAACTTAGTTTTTTTTTTATTTTTTAACTTCACGCTGTATCTCGCATAACAGACAGATGGACCTTAATGTTAAGATTCACCGTTTCCTATTTCCAAGGAATTTTTGAGGTATTGCATGTTGAGTGGCGGGAGTCAAAGCCGAGCTTTTGCCTTCACATCAGAGCAAAGAAGAAATTAAAAAGTGGGAATCGAACCCACAACCGTTGCATGTCCAACAAGTCCACAAAGTCACATTTGTGCCCCTGCCCCACCACGACCTCAACTAAAATGAACTTAGAAATTATAAATAGTACAATACGAAAATTTATGTTCCAAGCTATGAATAATTGTATTTCGTCGAAATTAATTCTTATAACCCAAAATAACAATAGTCAAAGACCGAGGGACGGTATTTTGGATTATTGGCTCCTCAACAATAGATAGACAACGGGGAACACGATACTCGACTTATCTACCTAATTTCGAGTAGTACCTTTGTTGTAGCTTTTTGTTCGCGGTCATTTCCATAAATTACAGAGGACGGCGCTGGCTACGTCTATGTCTTGTAAAAAGTGTACCTGCCATTGTTATGTAAAGCAGGGGACGTGACGAGCACGCCTCGCTGGGGATTCGGCAACCGAAATTACCTATGGAAGGTTACAAATATTATTGAATGTATCAATGGCGATAAAGGGGTGCTCACTAACCTGCTCGGTTCTATATTACTAATCCTAAAAAGGTTTTATATTAATTTTTGATTAGAATCATTTTATTTGCGTATTTGGTTACAATCGTTAGTAGTTTCACGTGTTACACAAAATCTTGGTTGAGTTCGTTGCGTTCGTTGAGTTCTGCCATTCATCACGCAATGCCTCCAGAATTCGGCAGAAAGTGGGGAACGGAGTGTCTTAACACTAGGTTCCCTCTGTCTACCCTGCTGTGTGCGGGATACAGCGTGAAGCTGATTTGTATAGACGAATTTGGTTACAACCGTTAGTTTCACATGTTATTCAAAATCTTATCAATGTTTTGTTAGCTTCCAAGTTAGGGCCCAATTAGCAAGACTTAGCCTTAGTCGGGGCCCATTTCCTACGGATAGTATAGGATAAGGCGTATTGTTCAGTCACGGCATCTAACAAGGTTAAATTATCCATATATAGAAGAGCTTTCTTTATAAGGTTTTACATTGCATTGTAAAATTCTATTTTAGTTGCACTAATTGACAGGTTTGACATGATGTAAAATATGTGTTTGTATTTAGAAGCAAAGTACCTATGTGTTTTGGTTTTCATTGTTATTTCTTTGTTGTTGTAAATTTTTTTTAATCAGCTTCACCCTGTATATACACCCTGTGTATCTCGCACACAGGCACAAGGTTAGGCCAGAGGCAACCTAGTGTTAAGATACACCGTTCCCCATTTTCCGCCGAATTCTGGATGGATTCTAGCGGAACTCAACGCCACGCTTTGCCTCGACACCAGAGCGAAGAAATCGCGTCGGGATCGAACTCACAATCAGTTGCATGTAAATCACATTTTGTGCCCCTTCGCCACGACTAGTCTCAACTGGACTGGATTGTTATTGTTATATTTTAGATATTTAATTATGAGTTTTCATTTTTATTAAATAATATATTTCAATAAATTTTATCGGCAGAGACTTTATCGAAATCTAGATTAGTGGTAAATCATTCTATTGTATTCCTCATTAAAAGCCATTTGATACAAAAGCTCATCAAAAATGTATGTACCAAGCCGTTGATCACTTATACTATAAATATTAAAACGCTCCCCAATGAAAATAGAACCCGCATCCATTGTGACAATTGGACAACTGCGTTTCAACATATTATTTATATAGAGTAAATTTACTTTAAAGTAATATAAATTCACATTCTTTTACTGAAGAGGTTGTTGACTTAGTGCAGTGACCCACTTCACACGTGATCTCTAGGCCGCAGAATAGTTTACAATGGCACTCTGGCTCATTCGCTCAATTGATTCTTCCTGCCAGTGACAGTGTTGCTATCTCAAGGCCGACGTTAAATAAATATTCGTACAATATATTTAAAAAAAAAAACAGCTGCTAGTACAGGCAGTTGTTTCAATAGTGCGATAAATGCGTAAAGATTTTTATAATTGATTTAAGACTTTCACATAGCTATATCAATTTTAATATTCAAATAAAGTAGGGAACAGAGTGTCTTAACAATAAGTTGCCTCTGCCTACCCTGTTGTGTGCGGGATATAGCGTGAAGCTGGTTTTTTTTTTTCTTAAATAAGGCCGGTGGTGGACATGATCGCAAGCGTGTGGTTGTTGACGCGACCGCTGTGGTGTCGAGGCAAAGCGCGACGTTGAGTTTGGCCACTTAACATTCAATGCCTCTAGAACTTGGCGGAAAATGAAGAACAAAGTGTCTAAGCACTAAGTTCTCTCTGCCTACCCTGTTGTGTGTGGGATACAACGTAAAGCAAGAAAAAAGTGTGATATAATTATTAAAAACATTAACATTTTAGTTGCATCACAATTACGAACCAAACAAAAACTAAGGAAGTTTTATTTTTATAGCCATCACATAATGCAGTAAATCCTAACACTGTGCTTCTAAATATAGTCCTGACGCAGAGTATGACGTTGGGGCTAATCGGAAAATTTATTTCTGTCCTCAAGACGTTAGAGACGTTATTTTTGTGGCGACAGACTTAGAACTTCGTGAGAAACATTTAAGCTAACTTTGGTATATCGGTCACCGCATACTTAGTGACTTAAAGTACAGTTAGTACTGAGGCCACTCGTGGCGTAGAGGCACAAGTGTGTGACTGTAAACGTGACTAGTTGTGGGTTCGATCCCTACTTGAGGAAATGAAATATTTATTTAAATTTATACTTTCATTTATTTGCTCTGATGTCGACGCAAAAACGCGACGTTGAGTTCCGCCACTCGACACGCCATTCCTCTTGAATTCGGCAGAAAGTAGGGAACGAAGTATCTGAACACTAGGTTCCCTCTTCCTACCCTGCTGTGTGCGGGATACAGCGTGAAGATGATTATCACATACTTAGTGTAAAATTGCTACAATAAACACAGTCTTTTTTATTGACTTTTACTGATCGCTGCCGTCGAACGTCGGTATTGCGTGAGAAAGGTGCGTCTTGCGTCAATATTGAATGGACATATCAGTCGTTTTAAGTATAACCACACATGTGTTGTGGTAACAAATATTCACTTGCAGGCAACGTCGTTTCCCTTTTGGTGATGGAACGAAAGTAGTTTTTGTAGTTTAAATAGTAATTATTAAAGTATTGGTACTGGAATAGTCTATGGTTGCCTAATTCCGTTGGAATTCTAGCGATATCTATTTTAGGAAAAATCAGTCGTGACAGGTTGTGGGTTCCATTCCTACTCAAGAAAATTAATTATATAATAATTCCTCGCTCTGGTAACAAGGCAAAATGCGGCGTTGAGTCCCGCCACTCACAAAGCAATGTCGCCAGAAAGTGAGAAACGGACGTGTCCTAATGGAAACAGAGTGTTTTAACAATAGATTCCCAGGTTTTCTAAGCCTACCTTTCTATGTGAGGGATACACAGTGCCAGGGAGAGTGAAACCAAAAAAAAAATCAAATTCGAACAGATTATTTTCTAAAATATGCACAGACATAGATTGTAGCTATGACTTTTTATTCAAGAGGCACTCTGTGGATATTAAAAGGGGGAAGTAAGCATAAGTGGAATTAAGAAGATAGAAAGTATCGTGTTGACTGTTGAGTAAGGTAAGGTAAGAGTGATGCACTTAAGTAGTATTTAACTTTTACTTTGAGAAGGGTTGAAAAACCAGTTGCACTTTCAATCCACCATTCTTTAAGTGGTGCTGATTCTGTTTACTTTCTGTTTAATATGTATGTATTGTAATTTGGTGCCTATGTTTATTATTACATTTAAAAAAATAATAATTGAGGCTGTCGTTGCGCAGGTCCACAGGGGTTTGACTGTAACGCGATGGGTGTGAGTCCGATCCCCACGCGGGGGAATGAATAATTATTTACTAACATTTTAAGTTCTTCTAGTTCTTAGTTCTGCCACTCAACACGCAATGCTTCGTAAAATTCGGTGGAAAGTGGGAAACGGAGTGTCTTAACACTAGGTTCCCTCTGCCTACCCTGCTATATGCAGGATACAGCGTGAAGCTGATATAAAAAAATCATGCAACATTTTAAATATACAAAAATCATAATTATAATCCACGACAACGACATAAAGAAATGTTAATGTTACAAAGAAGATTACATCCATACGCATTTGATATAACAAAAGGTAAAGTTCTGAAGCTTTATGAGTTTACAACTTTAATCCAGGAGTTCGAGCTCTTCAAACCCGCTTGCCCACACAGCAGGGGTCGATATCTGACTAATGTACTGGTAATATTTACTCGTTCCGAACTGGTTTGCCACTCGCGATAATCTGCATGAAGCCTGCGTTGTTTTGCTGGAAATGTTTTTGATTTACGCTCCTTCTGTGAATTAGCTAAGATTTATTGTTAGCAATTTGCTTGATAATCTTGTTAATATCTACGTGTAAATTCGTGGTATTATTAATATAGTTATAGTTTATTTGAGTGCCTCTTATTTTGTACTTGTAATGATGTAAATAATGAATAGAGTCCGTCGTGACACAGCGGCACTCCTCACTCGACAGGCAATGTCTCCATAATTGGGCGAAAAGTGGGTAACGGAATCTTAACACACAAATTTCGTTCCCATTAGAACATTTCCGTTACCCACTTTTCGCCGAATTCCCAACGCCCCTTTTTGCCACGTTACCAGAATGAGGAAATGATAATGTTGAATATTTCAGTCCTCAAATTTGATTCGCACCTACAACCGTCGTGTTTATTAGTACAGTTGCGCGCTTGTGCCGGTGCGCTACGACTAGTTCGATTTAAAATCAATTCTATTTACTTTAAACTTTAAATTATTAAATATAATATAATTTTCTACATTTTGGTTTATTTTAATTATTTTTCTAGATAAAAAATCCTTAGGAACCACGAATTGCTTAAAGATACCTTGTATCTGTGAAAGTTGTTATATAATAATGAAACGATACGTCAATTGAAATATGAAAGCTTTTGTTATTGACAGAGATATATTGAATATACATGTATGTATATACATATAAAACAAATTTAAATAAATGTGAGGTCAGTCGTGGCACAGAGGCACAAATGGTGGTTGTAAACTTGACTTGTTCGATCCCCACTCGAGGAAATTAAATGTTTATTTCAATTTACATTTTCATTTCTTTACTTTGGTGTCGAGGGGAAATACGGCGTTGAGCTTCGCCGCTCAACACGCAATGTCTCCAGAATTCGGTGAAAAGTGGGGAACGGTCTTAATACTGGATTCCCTCTTCCTACCCTGTTGTGTGCGGGATACAGCGTGAAGCTGAAAATAAATAAATATATATTTCACTCAATAAAAAATAAAGTTAAATCGGTTAGGTACATAGTAGCACGCTGTGATGACTAACCACTATACACGAGCAAGTCACGAGCGCGGCTATCCCTCCGTTCGCTAATTAGAGATTGTTGTGAACGATAAAACTTCATCTCGCACTTAACGATACCCTAAAGGAATTCGGTACACGATTCGATTTCCATTTGTACTAACTTTTCCTACTATAAAACTTAGCTTATCTTATTAAGCTTCAAAGCTTACTTTTCTCTTTTCTGAAAAAGGAGGAGGTTATGTTTGTTCCCTCAGAACTTTTGAATGGGTGAACTGATTTTGATGATTCTTTGTTTGTTTGAAAGCTAGTGCTTCCCGTGTCCCGGTCTCATTTAATGAATAAATCAATATCACGCCAACCGATTTCTGTGATTATTTTTTGATTGGAAAGGATACACTTCAAGGGTAATTTGATGACAGTTTGGTTAGGTTCTCATTATGGGATACGATAGACGTCGTTTTTTTTGTTGAAATTATATTATTTTATAATTAAATATGACAAAACACATACGCAATAGAGAATAATTTAGTAAAGATCTATTTAAGTTAATGTGGGCTACTCAATCAAATTGGCATTTGTTATAAATTGGAACGTCAAATAAGATATATTGTGAATGGATGTGTAAGAGCCTAGAGCCAAAACGTTCTGTATTGTTGTTTTAAAATTATTTTTATTTAAACAAATAATCTTGTAGGCTTTTGTATTCAAAATGGTCGGTGACAGGAATACCCATCAGTCACGACTTGACTCGTGCGGCTTTAGTAATTATGGACACACTTAATTGAGAAGTTCCACGGTCGAAGGGTCGTTCGAGTGGAGAAAGCGACGGTTTATGATTAGAAAGGCTTTAAGTTGCGCTACTTATTTCATATTTGCTTGTCAATGCAGTTTCATTTCATGCAAATATATCATTTAAAATAAAATTTGTGTTGTCATTATTTGTCTCATCTTTCTCTTATAAAATATTATATTTTCGTATAATTAAGTAGGCTGTATAAACCTTGCAGTACGGTATTTTGCTCACAGCTTTTACATGTATAATAAAATATATAATAAATATTAATAAGGAGAAATATATATTTAAAAAAATACATATAATTACATGTATCATAAAAACAGGTCGTCACGTGCCCTCTGATCGCTCTTTAAATGGTGAAAATGTAGTGAATATTATCTTTTATAAAATTAAATAAATAATAATAATAATAATACATGTAAACTTCTATTTCATTCGATATTAATATTATATACTTACACTACATTCTATTTTCAAATTTACTTAAAACTAAACTGTTAATATTTATATTTATTAAAATCATCCACACTCAGCGCATTCGCATGACAAACTTGTTTCGAGTTTTTTTGCTGTGCGTGACGTAGACTGCTTGCTAGCTACGAGTAAAGAGTCGGCTACTATCGCTTGCGACGTTCACTTGTTTAAATATTGTACTCATTGCTTGTATTCAATTTTAAGCCTTATCTTCTTGCTAATACGTATCTGTTTCGCTTATCTATTTCTTTTAGTATTTCTTTAAATTTCTTTATTTCCTTCTGTGAGTGTGTAAAATTATTCTTTTGTATATCTTCTTAAGTGTTAATAAATTTGGACAATTATTCCACAAAATTTTGGAAATTTAATTTCACTCCATAATTAAAAATATAAAATATTATTAAATAGCGTATTTCACAAAAACCGCTATATTGGTGACCCCGAAATTAGTGAACACTACATTAAATATCTACGTTTTCTGCTGGCAAGAAGATTAAAAACGGCAAGAGGCCATATTGACGACCTTTGCAAGGTGACCTCTAGTACACGATGGAGGACACGACTACATCCAACGTTTGTAGGATTGGCGTGCGTATTCCACCATTCTGGCCGGAAGAACCAGCCCTTTGGTTTTCACAAATTGAAGGTCAGTTTGCTTTATCTAATATAACAAGTGATGCTACAAAATTTTATTACGTTGCCGCTCAGTTGGACAATCAATTTGCTGTCGAGGTGAAGGATATTATAATTTCTCCTCCCGAGACGGATAAATACGTCACTCTTAAAACGCAGCTAATTAAAAGATTATCTGCGTCTCAAGAAAAGAAGGTGATGCAGTTGCTGAGGCATGAGCAACTAGGTGATCGCAAGCCATCGCAGTTTCTGCGATACATACAAGATCTTGCGGGTTTGTCTGTCCCCAAAGATTTTTTAAAAACATTATGGTCTAGTAGATTACCGCAAAATATTCAAACTGTTATAGCTTCGCAGCCTGATCTACCTATAGAAAAATTAGCTGACCTGGCAGACAAGGTGCACGAAATAGCACCCTCATCACCACAAGTCGCAAGCACGTCTGCGATAGCCACATCCCCTGCATCATCCGTGTTGGAAGAAATGGCCAAGCAGATCCAACTCCTGGCCAAGCAGGTATCTGAACTCTCGACCCAGGTACGTCATAATTCGGTACCATTCAAGTTCAAAGAGCGTTCCCGGAGCCATTCCAGGCATCGTCGGAAGTTAACTTCCCATCAAAAATGTTGGTACCATTTTAAATTTGGTTCCAGCGCAAAAAAATGTGTACAGCCATGTACTTACGGAGAGTCGGAAAACTCTCTGGGCAGCCGGAAGTAGCGGCCAACGTCTGCCCTTTACCTACAGGCCGTCTTTTCATTACCGACCGTATTTCAAAAATGCTTTTCCTCATAGATACTGGTTCTGATCTCTGCGTTTTTCCACGGTTGGCTACCAAGGCGCCCTGTACCAAGACGAAGTATGAACTTATGGCAGCCAACGGTACAGTCATTCACACTTATGGTCCTACATTATTACACTTGGACCTAGGACTGCGACGACCTGGAAATTTACCATCGCTGATGTTTCAAAGCCGATTATTGGCGTAGATTTTCTGATATTTTACAATCTTCTTGTAGATTGCAGATATCAGCGCCTCGTCGATGGAACAACTACACTGTCAGTGCAAGCACTACAAGAAAATATCTCCGATGACCTTGCGTCAGTCAAAGCCATTTCGGGAGAATCAAAATACCATCAGCTGCTTCATGAGTTTCCAGAGGTAACGAGACCATCAGGTACGTCTTCCCTTCCTAAGCATAATACTGTGCATTATATCAAAACCATACCCGGACCACCAGTTACCAGTAGACCTCGTCGTTTAGACCCAGTTAGACTGAAAGCGGCCAAAAAAGAGTTTGATGATATGCTCTCACAGGGAACTGCCCGCTCGTCTAACAGTTCGTGGTCTTCCGCTCTGCACTTGGTTAAAAAGAAGGACGACGGATGGAGACCATGTGGTGATTATAGAGCACTCAATGCTCGCACAGTACCTGACAGGTATCCTATTCGCCATATTCAAGATTTTTCCTATCAACTCTCTGGTTGTTCAGTATTTTCAA
The DNA here is from genome assembly GCA_021202915.1 of Heliconius himera. Classification (NCBI taxonomy): domain Eukaryota; kingdom Metazoa; phylum Arthropoda; class Insecta; order Lepidoptera; family Nymphalidae; genus Heliconius; species Heliconius himera. The sequence continues at coordinate 797,089 of JAJHJA010000175.1, read as the reverse complement.
CTATCGACTTGGTTAAGGCGTATAATCAGATACCGGTACACGTCGATGATATCCACAAAACAGCCATTACAACTCCTTTTGGACTTTTTGAGTTCCCGTACATGACCTTCGGACTGCGCAATGCAGCACAAACATTTCAGAGGTTCATGGATGAAGTACTACGTGACTTTGATGAGTTTTGTTTTGGTTACTTAGACGACATTTTGGTATTTTCCAGTTCTGAAGAGCAACATCAGCGCCATCTCAGACTACTCTTCACCAGGCTCAAGGAGTATGGTGTTTTGATAAACACATCCAAATGTGTCTTCGGGCAGCGACAGGTAAAATTTCTTGGTTACCTAGTGTCAGGTTCTGGGACTCAACCTTTAGAAACGAACGTAAAGAGCATACAGGAGTGCAGCGTGCCTAAAACTGCTAAGGAATTAAGACGTTTCCTTGGTATGTTTAATTTTTATCGTCGTTTTATTCCCGGCGCCGCAAACATTCAAGCACCATTAGACTCTGCGCTTTTAGGACCCAAGATGAAAGGAGCTAGGCCGATCACAATGACACCTGAGATGATGGAAGCTTTTGATAAATGCAAGACTTGTTTATCTCAAGCCACGTTATTAGCTCATCCAGATTCATCTGCAGAGCTAGCTATTGCCACTGATGCATCTGATGTCGGTATCGGAGCAGTACTTCAGCAACGTGTCAACAACATATGGCAACCTCTTGGTTTCTTTTCTAAGAAATTAACATCTGCACAAAAAAAATATAGTCCTTACGACCGAGAGCTTTTAGCTATTTATGAAGCCATTAAATATTTTCGACACATGGTTGAAGCTAGAAACTTTGTGATTCACACTGATCATAAACCTCTCACCTATGCATTCAACATTAATAGGGAGAAATGCTCACCGCGTCAGTATCGATACTTTGACTATATTTCACAGTTTACAACCAGCATTCAATACTTACCAGGACGTTTGAACGTAGTGGCTGATACACTGTCACGACTGGAGGAGGTGAGTCATTTCATTGATTACCAGGCTCTGGCATTTGCTCAAGATACTGATCCTGAACTGCTAGGTCTGCTTCAAAAAGGCTCATCGTTAAAACTGGTTAAGGTAGATTTGCCAGACTCTAACCAGAAGATCTACTGTGACGTATCAATGTCTTCTCCACGCCCGTTCATTACTGAGAAATTTCGCCGACAAGTTTTTGAAGCGTTACACAGCTTGAGCCATCCTGGTAGGACAGCTACAGTGCGACTGGTAACACAGAGATTCGTATGGCCAGGGATTCGCAAGGACTGTAGAGAGTGGACACAAGAGTGTATACTTTGTCAAAAGAGCAAAGTTCACCGTCATACCCTTGCTCCCTTATCCTCAATCCCAACTCCTACGTCGAGGTTTGCACACATCCACCTCGACATCGTCGGACCTTTAACAATTTCGTCTGATTTCAGGTATTGCCTTACAGTCATCGATCGTTTCACACGATGGCCTGAGGCATACCCACTCAAAGACATCACAGCTGATTCCTGTGCTGCCGCCCTTCTCTCTGGTTGGATAGCAAGATTTGGTTGCCCTCTTCGAATTACAACCGATAGGGGACGTCAATTCGAGTCGCATCTCTTTAAGGCACTATCAGCCATGATTGGTGCACATCATTTTAGAACCACTTCATATCACCCAGCTTCCATCGGCTTGATCGAGAGACTCCATCGGCAGCTAAAAGCAGCTATCATGTGCCATCCCTCTTCAACCTGGACGGAAGCACTGCCGTTAGTGCTGCTGGGCATCCGTAGCGCCTGGAAGGACGACATTCAGGCTTCAGCAGCTGAGCTGGTTTACGGGGAGCCCCTTCGTCTTCCAGGGCAATTTCTCGCACCCTCTGAAGATTACAAGACAGGTGATATCACAAATCTGGTTACTCGTCTTCGTGCTAGTATGGCACGACTCTCGCCGAAGCCCACGTCATGGCATAGGACAGGTCCTTTTCATGTGCCGGTCGACATTGCAGACTCGACACATGTTTTTTTACGGCAGGACCACGTCCGCAAGCCACTGGAACCACCATATGCAGGCCCGTACAAGGTTCTTAAAAGGACGCCTAAATATTTTCAGATAGACATATCTGGTAAGCCTAACAACGTGAGTGTGGACAGGCTCAAGCCCGCATATGTTACGCGAGAGGCCGTTCCTGTATTAAACCGACCAGTTACTGCTCCAAAGGCAGTCTCTCAGTCTGATGTGGAGCAGAAACCTGAAAAGCGGACACGAAGCGGCAGAAGAGTTAGATTTCCAGACTACTATCGCCCTTAACCAGGTCTCTGGGGGGGAGTACTGTAGTGAATATTATCTTTTATAAAATTAAATAAATAATAATAATAATAATACATGTAAACTTCTATTTCATTCGATATTAATATTATATACTTACACTACATTCTATTTTCAAATTTACTTAAAACTAAACTGTTAATATTTATATTTATTAAAATCATCCACACTCAGCGCATTCGCATGACAAACTTGTTTCGAGTTTTTTTGCTGTGCGTGACGTAGACTGCTTGCTAGCTACGAGTAAAGAGTCGGCTACTATCGCTTGCGACGTTCACTTGTTTAAATATTGTACTCATTGCTTGTATTCAATTTTAAGCCTTATCTTCTTGCTAATACGTATCTGTTTCGCTTATCTATTTCTTTTAGTATTTCTTTAAATTTCTTTATTTCCTTCTGTGAGTGTGTAAAATTATTCTTTTGTATATCTTCTTAAGTGTTAATAAATTTGGACAATTATTCCACAAAATTTTGGAAATTTAATTTCACTCCATAATTAAAAATATAAAATATTATTAAATAGCGTATTTCACAAAAACCGCTATAAAAATATAATAATAATTATTAAACACAGTTATTAAAATTGTTGCATAATTGCTTTAGCATATATGCATGTCATATGGGCATATTACGAACGACTCGCATTCTAACTTTACGTACGTAATTGCTTTATTAAATTTAATTTTCTTGAAGCTTTTGCTTTTTTCTTATTATTATTATTTTAATTAACAAAACATTATTACCCGTATTAGATAATATTTGTTTATATTTTTTTAATTTAGTATGCGGCCAGTCGTGGCGCAGGGACACAAAGTGTGACTGTAAAATCGACTGGTTGTGGGTTCGATCCCCACTCGAGGAGATGAAATATTAACTTAAATTTATATGATGTGTAGGCAAAGCGTGGCGTTGAGTTCTGCCACTCAACATGCAATGCCCCCAGAATACGGCAGAAAGTGGGGAATGGAGTGTCATAACACTGGATTCCCTCTGTTTACCCTACTGTGTGCGGGATACGCTGTACCTAAAACTGATTTATTTATTTATTATGAACCTTACTGCATTTTAATTAAACCAAATTTATGTTCTGTTGTAATACTTATAACATATAGGTACATTTTTAGTCTATCTTTACAGAAATTTAATAAAAATAAGTTATGATTGTTGATTCCGAGCGTACAATGAATCTCCTTATTTGAGGATAGGCAATAAAGATTCGACGATGGCTCTGGTAGTGTTTGCGGACCACCGACGACGTCCCAGCCACCACTCGCCTAACAACAATATTTACTAATGTATCCAGAGGTACATACTCGTATGTGGTTCGAGCAATTATGAAAACAATTACATGGCAGTTTCGGATGATTTCGGATACTTGGACAATTTTTAAATTTATTTTAATTTACAATGTCTCGTTATTATTTTAGACGTTTTGATCACCGTTGTATTTCTTATATTGTGTGTAACATTATATTTAAACTTGTTTTTTTTTTAATAATTTCATAGTAACTAACTAATCTGCTAATGATAACTATTTTTCTACTTAAAAGATCCAATGACGCTTTTACTTATTTTCTTTATAATATACTTTGTCTATTCAATGTATAACAATATTTGTAAAACTATTTTAAAACCTCCTTTCCTCCTCCTCCTTTCTTGATTGACAAAAATGACGTTATTTTTGATAATTTATTAATGATTATTTTAATATATTCCGCCGTATTTCGGTGGAAAGAAATATAATTTGCAGTCGTAGCCAGTACTATCAAAAATTCTATTATAATACAATACATAAGTATATAAAATATCCGCGTGGGTGCGTTCGGCACGTAACACAGCGTACGCACGTTTTGTTCGTGTTGGTATTTGTTCGTATCGTAATATCATCTTCAGGCCGCCGTGGACGCTCTTTGATCTTTTCAATTGCCTAATTTTATGGGTTTTCAATAATAGATTACCTTTTTATTGCATACTTCTTTATAATATTCTGATTTAGATAATATATTTTTATATGTATTTTGGTTTATTTAAAAACCATCTTTTTGAGCTTCTTATATGAGTAATTAGATATTAATATTGTTTATTATTACATTATTAGTTCTTTCGCTATGGAAACTGTTCTAATATAAAAATATCCAAACATTTAGTAGGTTTCTTAAAATAAATAACAAATAATAATAAATAGTAATATAATAATAGTATAACAATAACAATCCACGCTTAGTATTGCTTTATTTTAATTTTAAAAGTTATCTAAATGGTAGTACAATATGGCATTGCTATCAACCAGTGTCAAGGATTGATGGTGTAGATGGGGATTTATAGTGGTTTGTGGGGTGGGGCTCACCAAGGATACTCCACTCTACAAATAGGAGCGCCATGTTGACTATGTTTGAATTTTATCATTTAATGGAGCTATAGAATTTCCTAACAATGGCATTTATACAAAATAGATTTTTTTTGCGATATTTTTTTTAAGTGAGGTGATGAATGGTGGTGTGGTAGTAGTTAAAAATTAACTGTTGATTATTCCATTAGAGCTCAGTCGTGGCGCAGGGGCACAAAGTGTCGATTGGTTGTGGGTTCGATCCCCACTAGAGAAAATAAAATATTTACTTAAATGAATATTTCCATTTCTTCGCTCTGGTGTCGAGGCAAAGCGCGGTGTAGAGTTCTGCCACTCACCACGCAATGCCTCCAGATTTCGGTGGAAAGTGGAGAACGGGGTGAATGAACACTAGGTTCCCTCTGCCTTCTCTGCTGTATGCGGGTTACAGCGTGAAGCTGTTGATTATTCTAATTATTAGAAATTATGAGATAATTGATTGACATTCATATACCTAATGTATATGCAATTGCAATTCTTTTATCATACAATAGTGTCTATAAATACCATACATAGGCGTAGGCGCATTTCGGTTACCCCAATGAGGGCAAGATCGATTGTGGCCACGTGGGCGAGTAACCAATTCTCTACACGAACCCTTCCTATTTGAAATTAGTCACTGTTGAGTGATTGAATTTGCGGTTTTAAAAGTTAAGAAGGTATCATTACACATTTTGTGCCGTGTGATCCCGGCCTAGAATAGGATCATCCTGGTACTGGTGGTGTTGTAAGAGGTGACTAAAGTTCGTGTGGTAGAGTCACGTCGCCAGCAATGGTACCAACGCATGGGCAGACTCGACCGGATCATTACCACCCCCGGCATTTAAAAGCAGTGTTAAGTAGTGGCTTTATGCCACTGCGTTTCGCATCAGATAATGCCGGGCTCCGGCGCCCAACTCACCTAAAAGGCCGGCAACGCACCTAAGTTCGAATACTGTATTATTTGTTTAGCTTTTAATAAACTGTTTAGATAAGGCGATGTTGCAATCAGGCAAAACAATGAAAGCTTAATTGTACCTCCATGTTTTCACTCCCTTTACAAAAAGTACGTCGAACTTGTCGTGTGGGCGTCTATTAGAGTTCCGAGACGTCGTACGGAATACAGAGATTACGAACAATGGTCGTACGATAATGATAAATAAGATACATAATATTATAAAATTTTACGTGCGTTCTGTGAATTGGTAACCAATCGTGGTTATGTTGTAAATATATAGGTTTTCAATTATTGTTAAATTTATTTTCAATGAAATTATGGTTTTATCGTCTGAGGATATCGAGTGCTTACTTAATGCTTTTTGTGTATAGAATATATTTTTAAAGGATAAGAGTTATGAAAATTGAAAATAAAACATCAGAATACAATATTTGTGATTATTAATAATGAGAGAATGGGAAAACTTTTTTTTTATTCAGGGTAGGCAGAGGTTAAGACGTTAAGAGTGTTAAGATACTCCGCTCTCCACTTTCTGCCTGCAATTCTGGAAAATATCAAGTATTTCATATCCTCGAATGAAGATTAAACCCATATAGAATCACACGCTTGTGCCCCTGCGCCACAACTAGTGTTTGCTTATTGCATTTCTAACAGGAAAACTAATTACATTCTAAATTATGTAATTTAATTAATTCAAAATACCACAGTCAATGAAAATATCTAACTTGTAAAAATACATTTTGTTCTCATATCTATTCGTTTAATTATATAAATCTATTAAGAAACACAGTTTCAAACATATTTTTTGTTATTAATTTACATTTATCCTATTCCAAAGATAAGATTGTTGATTGTTTGTTTTTGTATAAAATAATTAAGATACTCATAGGTTACTTAATTTTTATAATCAAATACTTAATAAGCGATGGAGAAATAATTATTATAATTATGACCCGCGCCCTTATTCTCATTAAAGCGTCATAGTAATTAACGTACAAATGACTACTGTAAATCGCCACGCCGGCCGTTCCCGTCTTATCTTGGATCAGCATACATACATATTTGTGTTTAGGTACAAAATAATTTAAAATAGTAAGGGTTTCGCTGTAAAGGTAGTATTTTACCTCCGTAATGAGGCAATGACAGACCCTCGAGCTTATAAAATAATATTCTTCGTTATTGGTACATTCGTATGCAATTTACTATTTTAATGTTATAGCGTTGTCGTAGGCTGTTGTGGCGCTAGGGGTGCGACGGTAAGCGCGACGGTTGTGGGTTCGAATTCCCTTCAGGGGGATTAGGAAGAAATATTCATTTCGCTCTGGTAACGAGGCTAAGCGCGGCGTTGAGGTCTACGTATTAACACTAAGTTTTTTGCCCTTTGCCTAACTCTGCCAGGCGCAGGATACAGCGCGAAATTAAAATAAATTTATATACAAAGTTAAATGAAATTGTCAAAAGTTTCTATGAAAGACAATTATTTTTTTGCATATAAAACCAATATCTGTTATAATATTCTTACCATTATTTATATACGATGTCTATTGTGTTATGTAATTATTAAATATATTTCTATTTCTTATTACAGGCTGCTAGTAGGTGCACCTTTAGGACAGAACTTGCAGCCGAACACGACGAAGTCTGGAGCGCTTTGGAAATGCAGTTTGACATCATCACCCTCAGACTGTGAGCAGATAGTTACCGATGGAAAACGAAGTAAGACTGTCCTTTTCCTTACCAATATACCTTCCAGATAATCGTCGTATAATCCAATCATAGCATTCACGTCTATTTGATTATTTATACAAGAAAAAATTTAAAAAACCCCGACCAAAAATATTACTACCTAATGTAAGTGAAGTGATTGTAGCTCTTAAATTACTTATCCAATTTTCATAAAACATAAGTAAGAACCACAGTAATTAAAAAAAACGCACTAAAATCGGTTTATTAATTCAGGAGCTGCTGTGCCACGGACAGATACACAGACAAACAGACACGTCAAATTTATAACACCTATATTTGCGTTGGGGTTAACAACTACTATCAACCAATCATAAACAAATCATTTCAGTTATGTTTTACACCAATTAAAGAAGCTTATTTACTTAAACTTTTAATATATATTAATAAATATAATTATTTTATCGAATATCAACTTTTATAAATCTTTTCCTTATTAATTAGCCTGAATAATATCTAAAGAAAAAAAAAATGAAACGGCGAGAACAAAGAAAAACAAGTATAGAAAAGAAATTCATGTGTTATTAAAACTTTTTTAGACGGCGCACATTTTGTGTGTTGAATTTTTTTATTTTGTTTTTCTAAAATTAGTTATAAAAAGATAAAAAGTTAAATGCCACTAATACTGTTCATTTTATATGGTGGGTGTGAATTAGTTATACGATTATTTCTCAATTTTAATAGCTATATTATACTAAGTTGAGTTTTTGAATGTCTGATAGAAGTAGTTGTTTCACGTAGGTATATTAAAGTAGATTACACAAAAATAGTTTTAGATATATGTATGATATGATATCGTCGTTTCTACACAGCAAATTTAATTACAGATATTTTTCGTTTTTATTTTAACATAATATGAAAAAAATGCTGGAAAAGTTAATTTGTACATATAGACAATATTTATATTTTTTAACTAAATTGTTGTCTTTTGTCGGTGGTGCCCCAAACAGCGAAGTACCGCAAGTTAAACACGAGTAAGTGAGCTGTGGTCTCAACTTCCTTTTATACATTTAACCATAACTCTTTGACTAATCGCTGTTATTTTATAATTCTAATTAACTAATCTATAGTCCGCTAAGTTCCAGCTATGCCGTCGAGAACGCTGTAACGCATGTACTAACTGTATGTTGTTATATTAATTAAATCATGTTATAAAATAATATATTGAGATTTATTTACATAATCAATGAAATTATTATTTATTTTTTTACTGCATACAGCAGGTTAGGCAGGGGGAACCTAGAGTTAACCTTGATACTTGTACTTGAACTTGAAAATGGAAATATTAAATATTTCATTTCCTCGAGTAGGAATCGAACCCACAATCAGACGCGTTTACAGACACACTTTGTGCCCCTGCGTCACGACTGGGCTCGTTATCTATTGATTATGAAAATAAATTTTATTTCAAAATAATAAATAGCACTAATCGCTTGCCAAAGCACATATTCATAAGCTTAAACTAGCACTTACCCGATATGATAGAGATTAGAAGCATTAGTTACTTACTCATGTAAATATGTTATTTAGTTACAAATTTCAACGTAAATATTCCTTGTGAGTAGTCGAAATGACGTAAATCAGTTCCACGCCCAGTTTAACTAATTTTAACTTTAATATTATTTGCCAACAACAGTTATAAATATGTTAAAGGCTTGAAATGTAGATGTTTATAAATAGAAAATAAACATTATATGACAGAAAATATGCTTTTATACTTAATCTTATTGTACACAAAAAAAGTAGAGGTGATTGGTAAAAAAAATAATTAAATATAAAATTAATTAATTAATCCAGTAACAGCGCAAAGTATAAATTTGAATTAAATATTAGTCGATTTCTTACATCATGTAAAAACCTTAATATATCTAGTTGTTATAGAAAGATTTAACAAAATAATGAACATTTAGCACAAATAACGCTAATAACTGAACATTCGTACCTAGATTAACAGTTAGTTAGCCATCTTTACTTGAAATAAAAAAAAATGGTGTCTTCTGGTGAATTAACGAAGCAGTCATCGAATAATTTAACTATAAATAAGCTCAAAATTAACATTGAGTAGTAGTCTATAACGATATTAACCTCTGAGACCACACAATATAAACACATGTTAATAAAAATATGTTTACCTCGCAACCGTGGGCGTAGGAAAGAGAGGGGGAGGAAGGTGGTCCGTGCCCACCCTACAATGGTCTGGTGCCCCAAAAATTTTACTTACAAAAAATTTGCCCCGAAAAATTAAAAAAAAACAACACTTACACAAACTTATCTTTTTAAAGCTAATATCCAGGCCCTCCTCCCAAAAAATAACTCGCAACTTAATTCACAGCTCTTTTCAGATTGAAGAATTTTGCCGCCAATTTTGAAAATTTAGGGATTTCTTTGAATCTTTGTGTTTATAATTGCATGATTTATGTTTGTTCTACAATGAGTGCTAGTGTTTCCAATCGTGTATTATACACCCAAATTTCTATTTTTTTTTGCAAGGTTTTCTGTTTGCCATATTGTTATCAGATATTCTTATCTTGCATCACACACGCCTGGCTGCAATGCTTTGCATTTGCCAACGATCCACGACTTGGTTTGATCTTTGGGTTTCTTTCACGTATTTTATAAAGCAAATATGTTTTACTATATAGTAAAGTGTGTTTGCTGGTTATTTGCTTTTGGTTTTATATACATAATATATTAAATAAGTTACGACAATACATAAATTACTCTAAATAAATATTTAGTTTTGACAATTTTGATTTCTTGGAGTATTTTCTATTATAATTTTTTTTTTTGTTTTTGTTTTTGTATAAAAAATAATTATGTTTAAATGCTTTCTTATATATTTTGTTGCTATATTTGTATTTATCTATGAAAATAAGTCAATACTAATGGCGTTATGAAAAATATTGAATGAAATAGCTATGAAACTATCTTGGTATTTACTCCTCTGCTTGTTTACACTCGCAGTGGTATTGAATCAAAGATAATGTATTAATAAGAACTAACTATATTTAGGCATTGACGCTTTAAATCTGATGGGGCCGCAGCCTGACGAGATCAAGGATGGTCAGTGGCTCGGAGTTTCAGTCAGAAGTCAAGGAGTTGGAAGGAAGGCGGTTGTTTGCGCTCATAGGTAGTTTTTTTATTTATTTGTAGATAAGAGTAGTAAACTGAGTGTTTAGACATTGTGATAATATAATTGGATATATAATTTAGATTCTTAATATGTACCTGTCCTTTTATTTTGCAGATATATTCGAAAATCTGGAGAGCTACAATTTGGTCAAGGACTTTGTTACACACTCAGCAACGATTTGCAGTTGATTGACATGTGGGAGCCGTGTCGAGGTCGATCCGTGCAAAGGTGCGATTTGTATTTTATTATCGGAAAATATAATTTTACACTATTAATGGCAAACTAACAATTATTTTAGAAGCGTTTCGTACAGAACGTTTAACGTTGACGAAACGTTGACGAAACGTTGACGAAACGTTGACGAAACGTTATATTGTAAACGAGATGATTGTGGATTCGATTTATACTCGGGGAATAAGTTGTTTAATATTTTAATTTCTTCGCTCCTAACAAGGCTAAAAGCGGCGTTGTATTCCAATTCTGAACGAGATGAATATTTCGAAAATTCGCACTCGGTTCAGATTACACTAGGTTCCCTCTGCCTACCCTGCTATATACAGGACACAGCGTGAAGGTTATAATACTTTACTTACTTACTCGATGCTTGATAAATATATTTATTATTTATTATGATAATTTCAGGGAACATGAAGAATTTGGATTCTGTCAAGTTGGTACTAGTAGTTCATTACTAGAAGACGATACTTTGGTTTTGGGCAGCCCCGGACCATACACGTGGAGAGGAACAATATTCACACAAGATACTAATGATGATCTTTTAGAAAGGGACCATGGTGTAAATATGGCCCCAGTGGAGGATGGAACCAGTCCAGTTGAAAAGTACAGTTATCTCGGTGAGTAGTGTATATATGAAGGATTTTTTATTTATTTAAAAAAGGATGTGTTGCCAATATTTTTGTTCTATAAATTAAAAAATATATTTTCCACGAAATCCTTGAAAAATTTTAATAGTGGCATGATGTTTAGTATTTAGTTTTAGCTTTATATAATGACTGAGAATTCCTTGAATTAACACAACATTTTATTACATTCATGACGACTTTTTTCATTGCGTGAATAGTTGTCACTTCATTAGCAAAGTAGGTGTGTAAGAAAACTAAAATAAAAAAGAAACATTACTCATAACCAATTTTATACTTTTCAGGTATGTCAGTGACTGGAGCCAGCTTTTTCGGAGCCGAGCCTTCATATGCAGCAGGTGCTCCAAGGGCTCATGGAACTGGTCAGGTTGTTATGTTTAGCAAAAGGATTATTGCCGATTGGACTAGGGTGGATGTTAATATTCTTAATTTCACACTTATCCTTAACGGTGAACAATTTGGTTCTAGTTTTGGATATGAAATCGCTGCCGCTGATGTCAACGGAGATGGGTAAATAAAAAATATTGTATCTGTAATATAAGCACATTTAACAAAAGACCTATTTATAATTGCTTAATAAATATATATTATTATTATCATAGCTCTTGCTAAATTTAAAAAAAGAGTTGAATTTTAAGAAACGCTATAGTAATTTTTATACGAATTATTGTTATTTTGTCGTTCTAAGCATTTGTTACGCTTAATCATAAAAAAAAATTGCTTAAAATAATTTTCCTTAAATTTACAAAACTAGAAAAATATGTAAATCTAAAATGATTTTTTTTTTATTAATTATTATTGAAATTATTATACTATGATCAACGCTAGTGTGACAGAATATAACCTACCGATTATTTATATTTATTCCAGTCTACCGGATCTTCTCGTGGGTGCACCATTTTATTTTTCTCGCGACGCTGGTGGCGCAGTTTACTTGTATCTAAATATGAAACGTAGTTTACCCCAACAATACAATGTAAAACTTACTGGGAAACCGGAATCACAATTTGGTATTGCTATTGCAAATACAGGAGATTTAAATAAAGACGGCTGTGAGGATATCGCTATAGGAAGCCCGTATGAAGGCAACGGAGTAGTTTATATTCACATGGGTGACAGAAGTAATGGCTTAAAAAGTAAACCAGATCAAATTATAAAAGCGGAATCTCTGCCAAATGTAATGAGGACGTTCGGATATTCTCTGTCTGGTGGAATAGATCTCGATTCTAATGGCTATCCAGATTTATTAGTTGGTGCATATGAAAATGTAAATGCATTTTTTGTATAATTGTATTTATTTTTGATGTTTTTATTTAGTTTATATAAACAATTTTTGTTATTATTTAATTTCATTTTTTTTATTATTTATATGAAATATTTCACATTTTTTTACAGAGCAGCGTAGCACTTATTCGAACAAAACCAATTATCGACATCAAAACGTCAATCCGACCATCGAATACGATTATTAACATTGATCCTACTATACAAGGTTGCACAAAGGACCCTAATTCGAATTACACGTGCTTCCATTTCCAAGCGTGCTGTATCATTAAATCACTTGTACGGTCAGCACAAAGCAACAGCCACGAATTAAATTATATTATTGAAGCTGAAACGTTTCCTGGAGGAAGAAAGTACTCTAGAGTATTCTTCGATACGGACAAGTCCAATATCGTTAACAAAACTATAAATTTAGATAAAGATGTAGAAGATTGTAGAGAACACGTTGTTTATTTGAAGAATAATACCAGAGACATACAGACGCCTATCAGGGTTAGTTTTTTTGTTTAATTTTTTCACCTTGACGCTGTATCCCACATGTAGTACAGTAGGCAGGAGGAGCCCAGTCTTAAGACACCCCACCCTGCACCCTACTTTCCGCCAAATTCTGAAGGCATTACGTGTTGAGTGGCCAAACTCAACGCCGCGCTTTGCCTCGGCACCAGAGTCAAGAAATGAAAATATAAAATATTTCAATAACTCGAGTGGTAGTCGAACCCACATACTTAGTATTTACATTTAATATATTTACAATGTACCTATTTAAGTCAGTAAAAATTTTGATAGTACGAATACTCATATATAATATCGGCTTTCTTTTTCACAGTTCCAAGTGACATACAAAATAGTTCAAGTGCAACCGCAATATTCAACACAAGGCGATTTACCACGGATAGACGATTATCCGGTGTTGAACGCTACAGCCAGGACATCTTTTAGTGCAAACTTCTTAAACGATTGTGGTCTTGACGGTGTGTGTGTTAGTGATTTGGTGGTAAAACCAGTTTTAGAGCTACCAAAAAGTAAGTTTGCAGTATATGATTTATTATATAAAATTTGAATCATTTAATAAAATAAAAAAAACGAAATCCCCGGACGATAAATTTCTAAGAACACTTTTGAATAAGTTACTTTTCAAACAATAAAAACTAGATCAAAATCGGTCCTTCTGTTTGGGAGCTACGATGCTACATATGTTCAGATACACACATGTAAATTTAGATAGAAACTTATGATAGCTTTTTGCTTCAATCGGGGGTTAAAAAGGATAAAATTAGATATGTGATTATTCTATTGATGTCTTAGTGAATATTACTGTTAATACTCCATTTCTATAAAAATGATTCGTTTAAGACGTTCCAAGAGAAATATCTCAAAAGTTCATTTGTCAAATTTAATAAAAATATCATTTTGATAATATCCCTTAGTGTACTAGATGTTGAAAGCTCTAACGATATTTTTTTTTATAGTTAATAGTTTCTTAATACGAAAAACCGAAATCATTTTAACATGGTTCTCTTAGAAACTAATTCAATCATATTGAGTTTCCAAATCAGTTTTTATCGATCCAGACCAATATACTACATTTTTGTAAAAAAAATTACAGGTGAAGATAGCGAAGCGTACACATTGACTTTGGGACAAGAAGAAGAAGTAAAACTTTCAATAACAGTGGATAATTACGGTGAATCCGCCTACGAAGCTCAATTGTTCGTGCAACATCACAAAAGTTTACACTATATAGCAGCCAATATTACTGTAAGTATTTTAACACAGTTTTCATGTGTTAGATATTTTATGTGCTGCGAACGAAATGCCTCTGGGTTCGATTCCCGCTCAGAGGTTTTAATTAACATTTTCATATCTTCGCTCTGGTAACAATTCAAAGTGCGACGTTGAGTTCCGCTAATCAACATGCAATGCTTTGAAAATTTAACGGAAAGTGAGCAAAGGAGTGTCTTAATACAGTTTCCAGAGTGAAACTGAAAAAAATGATTCTATTGGTATCTTTTTAAAAATTTGGATTGAGTATAACTTATTTCTTTTTTAGGGCAAGCATATGATCTGCACCAGCGTAAACAAAACCACAGTATCTTGTCTACTTGAAAATCCATACAAAAGGCAGCCTGAAGGTACTCCCGCCATCACAATGAGATTTGATGCTAGAGCCTTGGAAGATAACGAGGCTTCTGTAGTGTTTAGTGTTTGGGCTAATTCTACCTCTAAAGAGATACGACCTAAGAAACCTGTTGAAGTAAAGGCATTGGTAATTAAGAATGCAGAACTCTTGATTAAAGGGTAAGAAATTTTACATTTTTATTGAACAACACCGGCACAGCGCTTCAGTAACAAGACAAAGCGCGGCGTTGAGTTCCACCACTCAACATACAATGTTTCGAAAATTTGGAAAAAAGTACGGAACGATGTTTAAATACTAGGTTCCCTCCACCTACCTTGCTAAGTTCGAGATACAGCGTGAAGCTGATATATTTATATAGAACTTCAATCTCATAGTTATTCTTAATAAATAAAGACCATTTGTATTGGGTAATAAATTAACTTATTTCGTTTTAAGATGTTCTATGAGCGCAAAGTACTAAAATAAATATAAGTGAAAAATATTATATATGTACAAATTTAACATTTTTAGCATTTTTATAGTGTTATGCTACATTAAAGAAAAAACATTTTTTAGAACACGTAGTTATTTTCATCTACGTTAATTTTTTTTTCCTTTTCTTAAAAAATACTAATCTCAAACAATTTATCAAAGTGTAGATTTTAATCATACGGCCTAGAAATATGTTGTATAAGGCCAAGGGAAGTTACTTCAATTATCATAATAAACCAACACAATAATAAAAAAGACAAATGTATAATAACATAATTATATAAAAAATTGAAACGTAATTTTTAAAAGATATTAATCATTGTATCTCAGCGCTGCTCGGCCAGAACAGGTGTTCTATGGAGGTGAAGTGAAGGGAGAGTCCGCGATGACTCACTTTGACGATATCGGCACAAGAGTAATACATACGTATCAGGTATTTTTAATAATATTTATTTTAACTATTAATATACACTGTTTTATTGATATTTAATTTTTTACTAGTATATTCATTAATAATATTAGTTACCTAAATATTTATAAAGATGATTACATCGATATTTTAAAAGACATTTAGCTACAAATATAAATAAAATGAAATGACTATAGTAAATTTTATGCCATGTTTCTTAATCTTAAATGTTATAGATAGTTTATAATTAAAAAATATATAATCTTCTTTACTATCAAGATATTATTACTTACTAAGGAAACACTTTTGAATAAACTTGTTATAGGTATTTAATGAAGGACCATGGCGAATCTTATCAAGTATACAAGTGGTGATATCTTGGCCGTATCAAGTAGCGTCTGAAAATGCAGAAGGAAAATGGCTGTTGTATCCAGAAGATGTTCCCGTAGTTGACGGAGAAGCTGGTAATTAAATTTATGTGAAAAACATAATTGATAAGATTTACGTGAAAGATTCCCTAGCAAAACATAACGTATATAATGTGTATGTATTGAGGCCAGTTGTGGCACAGAGGCACACGCGTGCCACTGTAACCTGTAAACAGCGAACTCACAAGTTCACTTCTCACTTGAGGAAATGAAATATTTAATATATTAATTTCTTTTCCGCCACTCTACATGTAATGCCTCCAAAATTCGACGGAAAAAGGAGAACGGAAATGTTTTAATGGGAACTAAGTGTCTTAACGCTAGGTTCCCAGGTTTCCTCTACATACCCTGCTATGTGCGAGATACAGCGTGAAGTGAAAAAAAATATAGTAAAAATTTCTTTTCATTAAATACAAAAATACAAATTAAAAAAATCAAATTGCGACAACTACTCAACTATTCCTTCAATCTGTGACTTCCATTATAGTTATATTGAATGTTGCCTCTGACGGTAATAGTGATGACTAGTCGCTGGTAACGCAACAACTGGTTTATTCGCGGCTTTAGATGTTTTACATGAAAAATTGTAAATTTATATATAATTTTTAGGTCAAAGCAACGGACAATGTTATTTAATAGAGAAGAAAATAAATCCACTAAAATTAACTCCTCGTCCCGGTTCCAATGAGCCCGAGAATCTTGAAATCGATCCTTTCCTAAGTACTGGGAAACTTAGTCTTAGTTCGAGTGAAAAAGAACATAATTCAACAAAAATAAGTAATCATATAGATAGATTTAATAATGGAGCCGAGAATAAAATAAGGAGAAAACGAGATAACGATATCGTTAAAGCAGAAGCTTACACTGATAAAGATGGTCAAAGAAAGCACGTTGTAAATATGGTGAGTACAATCATTTCTAGGGTATAAAATTTTTATCATTTTAATCATTTGGGTAAAATGCTTAAGATCTTGAAAAATATTTCTTCTGGAAATTTTAAATACTTTTTGTTAAAAAAGAATCAAGGTATTTTGTCATTATTTTCAATTAGTCTAACGTAATATTTATACTACTTTTATATATAATAATTTTATATAGACTACTTTTGCACAAATTATATATTTTTACTCTGTCCAACAGAATTGCCAAAAGAAAACTGCCAAGTGTATACAGTTCAACTGCGTAATATACGTACTGGGAAGGATGCAAGCCTCCACCATCACGGTGAAAGCACGCCTGTGGAATTCTACACTTGTGGAAGACTACCCTCGTGTTAGCCACGTTAATATCGCTTCCACTGCCTATATCCATATTCCTGATCACTACAACATCCATCAAAGCAAACATCATGATGATACTGCTACAGTTAGTATTTTTTTTATAATTTCCCCAATGAAACACAATTTTTGAAAACTTAATATGTATATAACTCTATATGGATTTAAAGAGATAAATAAGGGCCTGATTGATAACCCTAATAAATTGACTTTCTAATTTAAATTAAATCAGAACACAAAAATTTTTATAAGAAAAATAATTTTTAATTGTTTTAATATACATAAGATCCGACCACTACTTTGGTTTCTTATGTTATCTTTTAGGACAATATAGGCCATAGAATATTTTTTTAATTACACGAAAATATTGTATTTAATTAGAAATAAATAATATATATTTGTCTTTCAGGTGGAAACGGTAGCCTATCCGGACTTGAAGTTTAGTGAGCCTTCAGAAGTGCCGTTGTGGGTGATCATAGTGTCAGTGATACTTGGACTCTTAGTGCTAGTAATTTTAATATTCGTGTTATGGAAACTTGGTTTCTTCAAAAGGAGTCGACCAGATCCGACCTTATCGGGAAACCTGGAGAAGAATCACGAATCTAGCCCGTTCATAGTGCGCGACAGAAATAGTATACGATGAGAACTATAGAAATCGAATTTTGTACATAAAATCAACTGTTTCGGTACTTTAGGACGAATTAGTTTAAAATATCATTTGACTGTGATGTCTTCGTAGAGGAAATATAATGTAAGCACGTGACGTTGTTGTTGTTTGTGAGTCCTTGGGAGAGGTTAATAATATAATTGTTTTTATTTGCATTTCAGTAGTGAGTATTATTATAAAGATTTATGATTGTTTTATATATTCGATGAATATGTGCTATTCTGTAAATATGTACTTGCCCTTTATTTATGCGTAGACTAAGATTCCATTACGGCTAGATTTTTTACTAGTCAGCTAAGACTTAGTAAGTAGCTTCGTAGATTGATTGGTAGTTACTTAAAAACAAACATAGTCGAGGTATACTTATCTACTTAAATCTTAATACTTAATATACAATGTTAACATAAAATAACTGTACTTAAATACTTCTTGATATGATTGAAATAGTGATTTTTATTACATTCTATTATGAATGAGCGCCATCGTGACGCAGTGAGATAGTAGTTTGGCTGTACTCGTGATAGGTGTGGATTCGATAAATAAGCTCGAAAAAAGGTATAAAGTATTCGCATCTGACCTGTTTGGTTTCTTATTAGGATCCGCCACTTGACACAAAATGAAATATCATAATATTAGAGTCCTTCTTCATGCCTTGCCATATGCAAGATGAGCGAATACATGCAGTTCTATTCTACTCTATTTTGTATAATAAAAATAAATAACATAAATGTTGTTTGCTTCATATTGTATATAGTAATGTAAGTAGTATTTAAAGTAGTTTTTTTACTAAAATTTATATAAAATATTTCATGCATCGAAAATTATATTGTATTTTTTCAAAATTCTACTGATAGGTCCCCGCTGATGCTCTCAAATTATAATATTTATAACTTATGTAATAATTTTGTTAGACCACCTATTTACTTACTTTAGGTACTGGTTGTGATTACTTCCATAATACAATATTGTGAATCACTTTCCTACTTGATATACAAAATACTTATTTAAAAATAAAATAAAATAAATGGTGCCATTTTTAAACATTTTTATTTATTTAATATCCTCAATTGTCTTATACACAAAATAAATTACACAGAAATAAATATTTATTATTTCATTAGATATATTTTAAAAAATTTAGTTATTATACACCTTAATAGTTAATTTCGTCACTGAATATTATTTTAATTACAATCCTAATACCAGAAATAAATTCAATATTTATTTTATAAGCTTTATCGAATATTTTTATTATATTGCTAATTAGAATTAAGGCTTTTACACTACACTATATGGTAAAACAAAAAATTACACATTAAATTTATTGTAATTTAACTTTCCTCAGTTTACTACTGGACATAGGCCTCCGCTAAAGACTTCCGCCAATTCAGGAGATTCTCCAATAGTCAATAAAATTATTTTAGCACAAGTTATATAAAATATACATTTTATTTTTGTTTTAATTTGTATTAACATTTTAAGAGAATAACTATGACTAGAGCATATTATTATTTAACTTTTTATTTAATTTATTATTAATGGTATTAATAGAATCTTTGTATTTCTTTGCTCTTTACTTCTTTTGTAGATTTCTGAAAATAGAAACATTTTACGTCAACTACAAAAAAATATACCATATATTATATTTTGTTTATAAAACGATGAGAGGCCAGTAGTGGCGCAGGGGTACCAGCATGTACAAGGTGGCTTCGATTTCCTCTCGAATCAGCGGCAAAAGCAGAACAAAGTGTATTAACACAAGGTTCCCAAGTTCCCTCTGTGTGTCCCTGCTATGTGCTATCCTGATATAGCGTGAAGCTAAATAACAATATTAACCGCATTGTCTTATGTAATTCTCTTAAAAATCTAAGATTTTCATTTAAATCTAAGATTTTTATTTTAAGATCTCTATTATTGAAAAATAAGAAGTCATCTACGTAAAAAATGTTTAAAGAATAATAAATAATACTGTAGGAGAATATATTTTATGTGACATTTTCGTGCGTGCGTGCATATTATTAGGAAGGTCAAACTTACTTCTTTCTTAACCGTCGACCAACAAAACGTGCATAAAGAAGTATTTTTATACTCAGCATCGTTCTTCTGTAAGCAAGGTTGTTCTAAATTACCTAAAACAACATTATAATTATTTAATAACAAGCACTCCATGTGAAATGGCGTGGACACTTGACAGTTGGGGGTTCGACAACTCGATCTACATAATATGGAGAAATCCTTACATTTACAAATATGTGTGTTCGCCTGTTTCCAATTAGATTTCGGTCAATTCCAAGTGAATATCGACATCATTATAAAAAGTGAAAAATTATATACTCAATTTTACCTTAGTCTTATAGGATATTGAAAAATCTGTTCAGTCTGTTCTCAAAATATTGAAGAGAATTCAGACAACCAATCAGAGCGGTTAGGTTAGGATAGCAATGTCAGAGAAGGACAACAGCGACGAGTATAGATGGAGAGTCTAAACACTAAAGCATCAATATATACTTTTTATACAGAATACTTTAAAAATATCGAAGTAAAATCTACTACTTCACTTTTACTCTACCTATAATTATATGTGACCAATTCCTTACTGGGCAAGTTTTTTTGTAATGTGATTCATACATTATTTTATGTGGAAACTGTATTTTTTTTTATTATATAATGTACGAGAGCTTGGCTTTTATATATTTAAATTAATGTGTTTTTACGGAAATATATGAATTATTGAGAAATCTATTGAAAAGCTAATAATTTAAATAAATGTTTAACATTTGACTGAAAATTTTACACAATTTTTTAAATCAAATTATTATAATAATTATTATTAAAAGATTAAGATTAAAATATAATAAATAAACTATTATTAACATCATAAAAAAATCGAAAATAAACTTGCAAAATTGACTTAAGGCTGTTGTGGTGCATGGGCACAAGGATGTAACTGTATCGCGATGGTGATGTTAGATCGATCCCACTAGGAGTAATGAATTATTATTTAAAAATATGTTTATTTCTTCCCTCTGAAATCAAAGCAAAAGCCCAGTGTTGAGTTCCGCCACGCAACACGCATTGCCTCGAACAATTCACTGAAAAGTGGGGAATAGAATGTCTTAACACGTCCCATCTGCCTACCTCAAACTAAACTTAAAAAAAAACACATCAAAATTGAAACAATAGAAGAACGGAAGGTGAGGCAGTTATCAAAGAAGTTAAAAAATTATACATTACCAGTATAAAGCTGGTTATCCAGATGAGTGATGTAGCTTCCAGCGAGGCGCAAAATCTCAATTTTGCTAAGTTTGCGGTCAGGCGGCTCGGTGGGGATCAGCAGCCGCAAAGCATTAAACGCCATATTCACGCTGCTTATAAATTTAATGGGTATTTTGATAACAATTCTATATTACTTACAATATATAGTCTATAGATAAAATAAAGCTCACATGAATATGAGACTGTAGTAGTAATCAAAGTTAAAGGGAAAACTAAAAGGGAAGATTCATCCTTATATAATAGGTACGTATTCAATATTTTAGATTTTAATTATAATTAAATATATTACGTATAGTTTAAAAACCATTTTATTTTACCTTCACACTGTATCCCGCATATAACCGGGTAAGCAAAGGAAACCTGGGAACCTAGTGTTAAAATACTTTGTTCTCAATAAGACACTCCGTTCCTCACTTTCCGCTAGAATATGGACTCGTTCGTGCTTAGTGGCAGAACTCAACCCCGCGCTTTGCCTCGTTACCAGGGCGAGTAAATGAGAATATTAAATGTTTAATTTCCTCGACTGGGAATCGCACCCACCATTCGCAAAACTAAAAGTAGAGTTATGCAATTTTTTTACTAATATATAAGACCGTCCTATACTAACTTCTGTGTCCTATCCCTTTCTCTTGCGTTAGCTTGACATCGCTGTTTTGGGGTGGGCACAGTGTCAACATTTGAAGACGGTTTTACTGAATACAAGTTTTCCCAAGTTTCTTCACTAAACTGATAATTTGTATACGTATTCATATTTGAATAAGATTCTATCAAACCGGCCACGACACTTATACCTCGGATGCAGGATGTAGACTGATCATAATGTATGGTGGTTCGTACTATCCCGGTCCCGGCACCCGATGATCGTGAAGGAGTCATTTAGAAGGAACAGCGCGCGCCACTGTCGCGCCTCTTAACCGATAATTGTATAAACAGATGCCCTATCATGTAACAGAGCTGGATTTAGGGAATACATTTTACATTTAATTTTTATATTATTTATTTGTGTATGGTATTAAAAAATATAGATTATTTTGCATAATTTAGTAGAAAATACTGTTTCTATGGAGTATATGATTTGTAATATTACTTTAAAGACAATATCTGTACATTGAAAATTAAAGTTTCAGCCAATTCTATAAAACTGTTTTGTAGAACAAATTTATGAACCGATTGAAGTAAAACACTAAATGCTAAAAGAAACTCACCAAAATATAGAAGTCAAAATTGCATTTAAATGGGTTAAGCCGTTGCACAAACGCACAGACAAATGTCTCAAATAATGTTTTTTTTCTGATAAATTTTCCATGTAGAGAGTCATCAGTAAAATTTAATTATATTTATAAATACTTTTCTTTAACTTTAATAACGAAGAAACTTCATGTAATATATTGTACGTTTATTATCCACTACTTAAAAATAAAATGATATAATAAAGGAATGATAATAAATCAGTAAGCCGAATAATTTTAAACTATATACATCTTATATTTGTTATATCGTAAACATCCGTATTTATAAAGCAAATAAAGCTGTATTCAAATCCACACCTGTTATGGCGAATGGTAGAGTTGTCAACAAGGATGTAAAACGCCAATGCCCCTCTTAAGACCCTATTTGTTTAAGCTAACTACTGCAATAAATATTTTTAACGTCTTTGATGATTGCTTTAACTACCCGGAACAACATACATTAGTATTGTTAAATACTATCCATACGTTAAACATATTATTCTAATATTTTATTATTAAAAAGATTTTCTATTTTAGTAAATATAAAAAAAAATATTTGTTATTCTATTTTATTTACTATAAAGCACCATATTCTTTTAAAGTATTTATAAAATTTAACCGAGCCTTATTTACATCACATGCTAAACTATTAATATTTTTTATCATACTTGTTTAAAATCAGCTTCACGCTGTATCCCGCACACAGCAAGGCAGGCAAAGGGAACCTAGTATTAAGACACACCATTCCTCACTTTTCGCCAAGTTCTGGAGGCAGTGCGTGTTGAGTGGCGGAATTCAACGCCGCGATTTGCCTCGACACCAGAACGAAGAAAATATAAATATAAGTAAATTTATCTCCTCGAGTGGGGATCGAATCCACAACCACTCGATTTTACAGTCACACTCTGTGCCCCTGCGCCACTACTGGGCTCTGAAAAATAATAATACTAGTATAGAAGTATACATAAGTCTCTATCTTAATATAGCAGTATTACCATTAAAAATAAACTAAATATTCATTTAAACTACATATTTTTCTATTAAGCTCTCATTGGTATTCGCGTCTCAAGGGAATTAGAATAGGGTTCCGTGGGAAAGCGTTAATTGCTTGAATTATATGACCGACAAACAATGTCATTTGTATTCATTTAAAACGTAACGTTTGTTGTTTTTGTCTTCATTCTTATAATTGAAATATATAGACGTGACTATTTGATTTTTTTGTATATTAAAATATTTGCACTTTTATATATAGATAGATTAATCATATTTCTAATTTAGCATGTCGTAATAAATATCTTTTTAATTCCTTATTAGAACGTGCTTATTCAAATATTAAAAATTCGTAAAAAGGAAATAAAATATACTTGTAACTGGTGGCAAATTCAGAATAATGATAATTGAAATGAGGATGTTCGGATGTGTGTTGGTTCTGATGCTACGTCACGTCCCCACCACGGCATCCGCCAACCGGCGCGGGCGCACCACGGCCGAGACTTTCTCCTCGCGACACCTCCACTGGAGAAACGCTTGCTACGGAGTCTTACACCAGCCGCGCGCGAGTCGACCGTCTTCGACGACGCCGCGATTCGAACCCCACTTCCGCGTTCGCCGCTTTCGCTCCGTAAACAATTTGTGATCGATCGTGTTTCCAAATATAGTTAGTTCACCGAAAAGTAATATTTTGAAAAGAAAAAAAACAATAGTTACTTGTAATTATGTTTGATTGAAGCCAAAGGTAAGTCATAGCTTTTCTAACAGCCTTAGATCGATGTTAGACGATGACATTCGGTGATAAGTAAGGTGGGTGGTGCCTCGTGGTGAATGCAAGGACGTCAGCCACTGGCTACATCTTGAACTCTCTACGCGTTTTATCGGATTTACTATTTACCATTTTATACATGTTGCATCCTCTGCATTGTTGTATTGCGTAAGCATGCCCATTTATGTACCTTGAAATGAATTACTAACAAGGATATTTACAATTCAGATATGCTTCTAACTTGTTTTAATCGACGCGAGCTTCTCGTTTCCATGGTATCGCGGAATTAATTGTATTAGTATTAATAGTAAACATTTAATTATAAATATAAAAAAATAATATTTTAAAATGTAAAACAATAGGCAGGATGTTGTGTAAAGTTCATTTCATATAAACCTGATTGCTAGTCAACGAACTACAACTGACATTTGAAATATCAGCTGACTTAGCTCACGTTAGGTAAAGCAAAACTCTTAAAAAATATCTATTTAATGTATCAATAAGAATATATAATAAATATTTGGCCTTAGTTAATTCAATGTACTAGGATTGTATATCGCAAAATATGGTTATTTTTGTGTCAGCTGTTCCAATTTAATTTATTTTATTTAGGTATGTAGAGCAACTATTAACATCTATTACACGCTGTTATTCAGTAATGATGTAAAATCGATATTTTCTTGTCAATATGTCATTCTGTGAAGCAAAAAGTCTATATATTATTTATAGAAGGTCAATACAAGTTTTACACATGTGTCTAAATAATTGCTCTATTTTATGGTAGAGTGCTCAAATGTGTTTAATTTATTATTTTTTAAGTAACCCCATGTTAAACTTAAGAAATAAGTGAATCACGCAGGACTTACCAGCATCCTGTCAATGACCTATTACAATACTATAATGCTAAACGACGTAAAGCTGCGGTTATACTACGCATATAGTTGTATGTATTTTATTAAATAAACATCTAAGTAACTACTTAAAGAACATAAATATATACATTATGAAATAAAATTTGTTTCAGTTTATACATTTCTATTTAATAAAAAATATATATATTTGAAAAAATACGTATTTTATACATAGTTATTAAATTAATGTTTTTTACAGTTAAAAATCTTTGAAAATATTGAGCTAAAACCAAAAAAATATTTTGGTTTCATAAAGTTTAGTTATTCGATCTCGCTTATTTTGTACTGTAAATCATTCGTATTGTTTGTTCAATGTTTTGTAGAACCGTTACACTATAGGATGTCGTCATAGAATTATATTTGTGAATGTTCCATCAAATGTCTTGTTAAGTCTTTTAAAAAATCTATATATTAAATAAAAAAAATAGGCATTTTTTTCAGTACTTACAACAAATGATAATAATCAAGAAACGGGGCCCCTGTAGGGCCTGGGCCCTAAGCGAGTTACGGAAAAAATTATTACGAAGATATTGCGTACCCAATATCATATCTACGATATATTTTCAAGAGTTAAACTATTTAGAGTCGCACGGTATTTATTATTTATTTAACTTCCGATTTATATTACCAAATTAATAATTACCAAATGCAAGCGCAAATTTATCTCAGATGACGATAATCGTGACTAATAAACTTGCATAAAAAATCTAATCATTAAGGTATATACGCATAATATCTTAAAAATTATACCGATTATGATCGATAGTCTGTGATTATACGTGATGACTAACATCAAGTTTCTAAAACTAAAGTTCTGTTACTAATCTATCCATATATATATACTTAGAGAACACTGGCTGGTCACTTAATTCAGAATTATACAGCGTTTAAAATTCCACATTCGAAACATTTACTTATACGGTACAAATTGAGGTATTGACTTGGTTTAAACCGATCGCCATATCGCACGTGAAAACCAAAGCAGCCTTCGCCTGTTTTAGTTTATATAATTGGTGAATAATAATTAAAGTTAAATTTCATAAATAGTCTCAAATAATGGTTAATAATAGCATACTTCTCACCAATGTCTATGGTGTTGTGATAATTTGAAGAATATATTTTTTGTTAATTTTGCAATACGTACGAAAGGAATTTATAATGACTAAGCAAAGCCGATTATTTAAAATGATAGAAGAAATAGGTTACTTCAACGTTTTTGAACTATTTTCAACGTTTTTGAAGTTTTATTCCATAATGAGGGAATAAATACTTTTTTAGACAGGGCTTAGTGATTAGATAGCTGGAACGGTTTCCAAGAGGCGCGGGTTCAAATTCCGTTATTATTAATATCCCGTTGTTTTTTAATAAAAACCTATGTATAGACGACTTCTAAGTTGTAGAAATTTAATGGCAGATACGACTATGTAAGTTATATTCAACTTTTAACTAAGTATTTAACATAAATCAAACCTAATTCCACAAATGATACTTGTTAAATTTTAAGACAGTACAAATTTAAAACAATAAATCAACATAGTAATATGTCTACTTCGAACAATATTTATAGCATATGTTGCAATTGCCCAGCGGACCTGAGGCTACACTCCGAATAATGAAAGGAATGCTAGATATTGATACCTACTTTATAATCTTTGGTCAGTTTCAAATATAAAGTTTTTATAATATTAAGTGTTTGAAACTTTATACATTGTAACTTTTATTAAGATCTTCAATGTATACTATATATGTTTATTAATTATGTTAAAAATATATAAAATATGTACTACCATTTTATTACAATCTCCACATGGGCGTAGGAAGGGGGGAGTGGGGGGAGAGGAGGAGCCAAGTGGGCTTACACCAAAATTTGTCTCGAAAAATTAGAAAAAAAACAACAGCTACACGAACATATCTATTCAAAGCTAAATTCCAGCCCCCACAGAAAATATCTCTAGATAAACTAATGTGTTTAAAATGGAGTGTCTTAACACTTGATTACCTCTGCCTAGCCTGCTATAAGCGGGATGCAACGTGAATCTGATTATTATTACTATTTTATTCTTGCTCTGGTACTCTTTTATTTTATGCTGTCGCTCTTCAAAACTTGCAGAGTAAGTGAATAACTTCCGCGGCGGATGATAGTCTGGGTCATAGCACAACAGTAGTTTGGTAAGTCGGCCTTGTCCGCGTTTATGGGTCAAATCTAACAGCTTGCCTAATCGCAATTAAACATTAACGCCCATTATTATATTTAATAACTCCAACGCTTATCGATTCATCTTGAGAAATACATAGTTTTGTGTCTTACATCGTATACTTGAAGTACTTCTAAAGCTTATTGTCGTTAGAATTACTTTAATCTGTGAACGGCTTCAATTTACTATAAGTAAATTAATTCGTGGCGCAATGGTACAAAGGTGTGACTGTGACACAAAGGTTGTGGGTTCGATCGTTGGGGGGAACGAATCATTATTTATTAATGTTTTCTATTCATCGCTCTGACACTAAGGCAAAAGGCAGTTTTAAAATTAAGATAATATTTGACCTCGCTGAATATTTTTGTAAAGAAAAAAATACTCTAAAGCTCTACTCTAAAAAGTATCTGATTTGAAGTATTGTAATGTCTCATTCATTAAAATAATTTAAAAACCATTACACAACGTTATATGTACTATACATACATATATTATACTGTTGTAAAATTCTGCAGAAAATTATTAATAATTCCTAATAAATATCACTTTTCTTCTTTAACAAACTGTATATAGTAAAACTTTTAAAACATTTAAAATAAGTAAATTTAAAATTATTTTACTAGCATAATAAAATGTTATATGCGTATTTATATAACATAATATGATCTATCGTTTTTATTAAATTTATAAGGGTTTGACAATCTGGTCGAAAGTCCAGCTCGTATTGACCTGTGGGCATCGTCAAGAGATTCTATTAAGCAATGTGTGTTTGGGCATCTTCATTTGCCCTTGTACTTTGTCTTGCCTTACGAAATTTTTATTAGATTTTGTATACATTAAAATATCTTCTATTTCTTTTAATATTTTACTTACTGACATATTTCTATTTTTAATAAAAATTATGTGTTTCATATAATTTAAATTACCATAAATTAATATAAAACATTTTTTTTTTCATTATATAATTACGAAGATATTTAAAAGTATTGTCACCATTACTCGGTACATTTTACACGTTAAAAGTAAATTCTATAGTAAAATCTTCAAATAAAAGCTAAGTTCATTGGTCGTGTAAGTTGATAGATACATACATACTTGTGACTGGTGCCTACGTGCTATATTTCTTATTGTAACGTATGTGAATAGTGAACTTCTTTATACTACGAATGTATGTATCTGTATGAGGCCAGTCGTGGTGCAGGGACATAAGCATGTGATTGTAAGTGCGACAGGTTGCGGGTTCGGTTTCCACTTGAAGAAATTCAATATTTCATTTTTTTATTTCTTCGCTCTGGTGTCGAGACAAAGCGCGACGTTGCGTTCCGCTACTCAACACACAATGTTTCCAGAATTCAGCGGAAAGTGGGAAGCGGAGTGTCTGCTACATGTGATATACGGCTTGGAGCTAAAAAAAAACTTATATTTTTCATTCATTCTGGTAAATTTCTCAGTCTAAACAATATCAAAATAAACAGAATATTGAAACAAAAACTCATAAAAAAAATACTACGGTCGACTCACCTAGTAAACAATAAAATACTCTCATATTGTCTCTCATAGCTTTAAGTTAACAATCATCCAACATTGTATAAGAAACAAATGTGAACAAACCAAAGTAATCGACGAGAGCGATTGCATATGAAGGTCGACCGTTTTACAAGTTGACATATTTTGCGTAATTCTTGGCTTGACTTGAATTTGGATAACATCTTTTTTTTCGGAGTCTATATTGAAATAAATTATAAATGATAAATAAAATAAATAAATCAGCTTCACGCTGTATCCCTCACTCTGCAGGGTAGGCAGAGGGAACATACTTTTAAGACACTCCGTTCCCCACTTTCTGCCGAATTCTGGAGGCATTGCGTGTTGAGTGGCAGAACTCAACGCCGCGCTTGTCCTCGACACCAGAGCGAAGAAATGGAAATATAAATTTAAGTAAATATTTCATCTCCTCGAGTGGGGATCGAACCCACAACCAGTCGGTTTTACAATCACACTTTGTGCCCCTGCGCCACGATTGGCCTCATATATAAATGATAACAAACAATATTTAATGATAATCTGTTGTAATAACTGTAAGTTGGATTATTCGTGTGTCTACTACTTTTCCATACAAACTTATTTATAAAGTTACAGGACCTTTTGAAATTTACATAAAAAAATATATACTGTAACAGCTCAGCCGTTTTAAAATATTTTATTGGATTTTTTAATAAATTGTTTTGAAGTTTTAGTTTAAAATAAAATATCATGATTTTTTTATAAAAAATATCTATATACCTTATTAAGCTGTATTACAATAAAATATGATGTTCAGAGAAAATTTACGAGAAACCAGAGATGTGAAACGTGTGGAGATTTAAATTTTATCAATTGCACTTTATAGAGATTTGTAATATTTTATTTCGACCTATTTATGCACTATAAAGATCACTTAAAAATATAAACTACGGCCATGATATTATACAATAATTGGAGCATATGACTTTCAAAATATTGTAATATGTTCTCTTTTGTATATATATATGTACAACGTGGTAGGGACAGGTGTTAAGTCTTAAACATGTAAAAAAAATATTATTCGAATTTAATATAGGGTCAATATTTTATTTTTGCCTTGAATTTAAATGATTTTACATAAATATTATTACTAATAAAAATATATATACTATACGAAGAAACAGCCAAATGCACCGACACTCGCAGTTATTGTATAGGTTATTATTGTCTTATGAGAATCACATTAACAATACAGGATTAATTTTATGTAATTTTTATTGCTACTTCAAAATGGCTTAACAAATCGAATGACTTATAATAAACTTGTATTTGTTTCAGATATTATCACTTTATGATGGCAATGGAATGTGCCAAATGCCGCTACTTGGGGCTTGCCCTCGTTTTGCTGACATGCGTCTCTACTTGTTTCGGCAACTCAGGTAATTTTAGTGAAGCTTAAGTTTAATATAAATTATCGTCTTATGGAAAATATCTAAGCTTCTAACAATATAAGGAAAAGTAAACTTTATAGATTATCTCAATTGGCTTTACCTAATGGGTTTCTTTAGTTTAATTTGAAAAGCCTGCTATTAATCTCGAGTCGGATGTTCTCACCAATGTGGGTTTACAAAACAAGGATGTCTCGTTGTGTTTATTGTCGTTGGCCATTGATCGGTCACGAATCCGCATTAAATGTTGTGCGTATTGAAGATGCATATTTTTAAAATATATATATATATATATTAAGATTTTATTTTCGCATATAGTACTCAGTTCTTGTCATAATATACGCCTTCATAACCTCGTAGTTTTTTTTCGGGTAACAGCAAAAACGAATGAAAATATTATGATTAGAACATACTATAATAGATCATTACTAAAATCCAATTAAATGACGCAATCATTGAGCAGATTTGAAGAGACCACTCGATATGATTGCGAGTTTGACTTTTTTCACTTAACCAAATATTTATGTCAAAACAATATTTAATTTTCTTATTCTCGCAAGGAAAATGCAGGTTCGGACTTTATGTATTTAACATGAAGAACAAACCATCTTAGTTCCAAGTTCTCTTTGCCTATTCTGCAAGAAATGCTTAAGTAAAAAAAATCTTGAATAAAATAAAAAAAAAACATTAAGTAAATCCTTCTATACTAAGTACTGATAATCGTAAAATGTAAATATTTCAAGAAACATCTTAACTACGATCGTAACTTTAATTGAAGTCGTTGACTTTATGTCAAGATCTTGACATTTTAGATTCATATAATTCGCTTCAACAGTCACGAAACTTGCCGGCGAGCTTTTCTCCGCGACTTAGTTCCGCTTCCGGTACGTCAAGGATAATTGACGCATTTGATATTTAAATGGAACTATTTGATAACAAATGTCTTGACATACAGATCTTGTTAAACAATTGATTTTTTTTAGATGACTTTATATGTATTTAGATATATGTAAATACTTAATCTAAGATCTCCTATCATTCCTGTTCTCCATACATGCCGCATTATTTTGAAACAAACTTGCTAAATTTATCCAAGAAAGCCCATTAAATCCTCAATTAAAAAGCATATGAAAGAAATAGACAGTACTTATCAATAAAGGTTAAAAAAAATCATCATAATTATATTAGTGTTAGTGTATTGTGTTATATGTATGTATGTATTATATATGTATGTGTGTATGTATATGTTTTTTATATGTCATTTTATTTTATTTTTTTATTATTTTCATATATTGCACTAAACTGTCATAGTCCGGTATGATTTTTAGCCCACTGCCACAGGTTGGCTGGAAGGAGTCCCCTTTAGGGATAAGTCCACCTTTGTTAACCACATTTCTGTTACTTAATTTTCTTTGTTTATTTTATTTTTAGTGCAATAAAAAATATAGTATATTACAGAATACAAATACTCAGAACCATATATAATAATTTTAAGTAAAATATATGTAATTAAACATACATATATATTTAAATAAATTTTATATAGACAGTACTATCAATGTTAATAATTAATTATCTGTGAAGCTATATTGCATTTGAAAAAAAATAATATTTTGAGTACATATTGTGAAAGAAAAAAACCATACTCACTGGTATTGTTGTGTATAACCTTTTAAGTACTATACTTATATAATATGAGAAACTTTGTTTGGACTACTTTTTTAAGGTCACTTAATAACGAGTTTTTATTATATTCATTAAATGGACATTCAAGAATTATGCCTTTTTAATTAATTACTATAGCTGTAAAATATGCTATCAAATAGCGTCTTCTGATACGATTCAATTATATGGAATTTTAACCATTTACCTTAATTTTAACCTTTATTGGATTCATCTTTATTATGTTCACCATGTATTTGCTCTTGGATATTTTAATGACATTATTAAGTATTCTATTAGTATGTGAAAAAATAGTAATATTGATGTTATATACTCGAATATAATATTTTAAAAGTTAAAATTGCACATTAAAAAACTGATGACCCTGTTAGAACCCAACAAAGAATGGTCACGTAGTCACAATTCAAACTCGGATTCGAATTCACATACCAAATTAAACACAATAATGCATACCCACATTCTACGTGACACGCGCGCCGTGCCGTGCACCGTGCACGTCGCTCACATGGCGGTGAAAGCGGCTGAAGGTCACTTTGTGTACCTATCATCGAAAACAGTGATATTGAGATAACTCTATTTCCAAAGACTAGCACACGTTTCTATTACATTAGGTGTGCCTATTCATTTAATTTATAGATTATCGCGATTTTTCTTTTCAAATATATGTATGCATCTTTCTATTATGCCTTCATGTCAATATATTATTTTTAATTTAAAATTATTATTAATTTAAAATATATGAGTATTCCTATTTCTATTCGGTTTTTTTTTTATTTACTATTTTGTTTTCAGTATCATGCTGTGGGGTACAGCACATAGGGTAGACAGAGGGAATTTAGTGTTAAAACACTCCGTTCTCCACTTTCCGCCGATTTTTTCGAGGCATTGCATGTTGAGTAGCGGAACTCAACGCGAGCCTTTTGTCTTGATGCTAAAGCGCAAAAATGGAAATATTAAATTTTCTCAGATGGAAATCGAACCCACAACACGTGTTTACATTCCAACGCTTGCCCCTGCGACTTGCCTCAAGCATTAACATGATGATATTATTTGAGAATATTCATATGAAGTGTTTGTCGTTGGCAAATCCGCATGTGATTTCCCGTTAGTCTTGAGTCATGACTGGTATTGTTCGTAATCACATAGCAACATGTTAAGTTCTTTACTATTTTATACCTACAATTAAATAAAATAAATCAGCTTCACGCTGTATCCCGCACACAGCAGAGTAGGCAGAGGGAACATAGTGTTAAGACACTCCGTTCCCCACTTTCTGCCGAATTCTGGCGGCATTGCGTGTTGAGTGGCAGAACTCAACGCCGCGCTTAACCTCGACACCAGAGCGAAAAAATGGAAATATAAATTTAAGTAAATATTTCATCTCCTCGAGTGGGGATTGAACCACAACCAGTCGGTTTTACAGTCGCTGCGCCACGACTGGCCTCTCCTACCTACAATTAGATTAGAATATTCTTTCACATTATTTTTATATACTAATATTGGTTAAGTAAGTTAAGTTAAGTACGTACCTTATACTTAACAGGTACTTTAGTTGGCGATATAACTAAATTAATTTTCTGTCAATCAATTGTAATATCACGAAACCCCTCCCGACACTTACTTCAGGTGAGTGTCGGTGAGGGTCTGTTTAGTTATTTATGTTAGAGGAGGAACATAGATATAATAAAATATGCAATATTTCCATGAATTCAAAATATGAGGCGAATATTCATTTTAATGTTATTTTACTCCCGAATATTTTAGAGCTATCTCTAGATCCTATTCCTTAGATAAAGAACTTCAGATTTCTAAGACTAACCTCAGACTGACTAAGAAAAATCTGTTTATACCACAGAGGTTGAAGTTATTAAATAAGATGTGCGTATTTACGCATATATACATAATGTCAATATGTAATCATTTACGACGCTACTTCCTTGTGTAATCAATTAAAAACGTAATAGCCTGAGGTAGTATCTGCTAACAGATAAAATAAATATTTTAAAGATTTATCTTAATAGTACAGCAGTTGTCCTCACAAAGATAGACACTAGGTAAATAAAAATAGAATAACTGCATGAGGTTGTCATGGCGGAGGGGCACAAGCATGAGACTGTAAACGCGATGGTTGTGGATTTGATTCCCACCCGGGGGATGAAATGTTTAATATTTTCATTTCCTAACATGCAAAGTACGGCGTTCCGCTACTCAATTGAGACATTGCGTATGTCTCGAGAATTCGACGGAAAGTGGAGGACGGCAATGTCTTAATGTAGTTGTTATACAACTAAGTTTCTACGCAGGATACAGCGTGAAGAATAATTAATTAATCCGCCAATCCAACGCCATCTTCGTATCCAAAGAGTTTGTATTGATAACATCTGTACTGATATTTAGAAATGATGCAAAAATACTTCCTAATATAGCAGATATTAGTTATATTAAAGAAGTTTCTTTTTAACTAATTTGATTGCTAAATTATACAGACATCATGTTGAAAAGAGCTAGAGTCGGGAAGACCACACGTAGGTACTAATAGTATGTAATATTTTAGTAAAAAAGAAATATAATATCGATTTACAAATGCGTATCTTGATTTTAAAAGGCATCGTACCTTTTAAAATCAAGATACGCATTTGTAACCGCATCCGTTGTTATTAAAAATTACTTTGGTAACTACATAAAAGTAACACCTAACGGAAATTAATATAAATTGTCGAACATTACAAGTGGTTGAGACCAGTCGTGGCGCAGGGGCACAAAATGTGACTGTAAAACCGACTGGTTGTGGGTTCGATCCCCACTCGAGGAGATGAAATATTTACTTAAATTTTCATCTCCTCGAATTATATTTCCATTTCTTCGCCCTGGTGTCGAGGTAATGCGCGGCGTTGGGTTCTGCCACTTAACACGCAATGCCTCCAGAATTCGGCAGAAAGTAGGGAACGGCGTGTCTTAACACTAAGTTCCCTCTGCTTACTCTGCTGTGTGCTGCAGCGTGTTTAAAAAAAGCAATATCTTTTTTTCAATATAAAATGATTCAATCATATTCTTATAAATAAAAAATATAATCGATAATTTTGTAAGGCAGTATGCAGTTTAGTTGCTATGATCTCACTATCCTTTGGTACAAAAAACGACATGTACCCATTATAATAATAATTGATCTCTCTTGATGATACCGGATTTGTTTTTATACATAAAAAAACATGAATGCCATTTACAATACGTGAACATTACCTTTAAAAAAAGTGTTCATCCGACTAATTGAGCAAGTTTTTATACTTATTAGTGCAGGTTAATTGATTCTTATTTTTTTTACAGTTTTACGCTATATCTCGTAGTGTAGGAAGAGGGAACCTAGTATTACGATACTCGGATCAGCTGCCATCGAAATTTTGAGGCATTGCTTGTTGTGTGACGAATCATCACCACGCTTTTGCCTCGGTGCCAGAGTTAAAAAATGAAAATATTAACAAATATTTATAAAAATATTCCATTCGGCGGGAAGTGAGGAACGGAGTGTCTTAACTAGGGGTCGCAATCCGGGATCCCGGGATTTTTGAATCCCGGGATATCGGACCAAATATAGGTCTTTAAAATCCCGGTTTTAATTTTACAAGAAACCGGGATTTTCGATATTTTCGGATTTTAGAAAGTTAAAAGTTAGTTATTCGTATTAAAACATGCCTGCTATTAAATTCAGGCTTATTTAAGATATACAATGGTACATAACATACATCGGCAAAAGTAAGCGATGAGTTTTCCTCGAAACCCGGCATTTTACGACATTAACCGAGTTTGACCGACCCGACTAACGAACGTACGAATATCTTTTTTTTTTTTTCATTTTTTTTTTCATTCATTGGGCGTCGTTGTTGCGCGTTTTTGTTGCACGTCGGTGTTGCACGTCGTTGTTCCACGCTATTCTTGCCCGTCGATGTTCCAGGTGTCATTAACAAGAAGGCCGGCACAGTGGCCCTTACCCAACCAGACTCGACCAGGAAGCCACGAACTGCTGCACCCCGGTCAGACCCCAACACAGTGGGAGCGGAGAGCCAAGCCTCCAATCTCATGGCCCCCGCGAACCCACCCACGGAAAAAACGGGAGGAAGAAGGATGAAGAAGAGGGGGGGGAAAGAGGACCAGGCAGCAGGAGCAGGCCAGGAGCTCTCTCCCCGCCGCCACCGCTACCCAGTCATCCTCAGCCACGGCTCCTGACGCCGCGCGCACCGCTGCCGCCTCAACCACTGCGCCGAAGGATCAATCGGCGCACATCGCAATCGACAGGGCCATCGACACATTAAAGGAGGTCCTCATCGCCCTGAGGGCCGGCCGTGACCCTGTCCAATGTGTCCTGGAGGGCATGAAGAGTCTCCTGTGCAATGCCTGAACAACTCAGGACGCTTTTCTGGAACGCCAGGGGACTCAGGAGGAAGCTACCAGTCCTCCGTCACCTATTGCGCCACTACTCGATCGACGTGGCGCTGATAAGCGAGACCCACCTCCACTCAGCATTCTCCTCCAGCCTGCCAGGGTACCACGTCCTGAGGCTGGCCACCACTGCAGAGTTCCCCCAAAGAGGACTTCTGGTCGCGGTTAGAAGAAGCCTGGTCTTCCAGCCGCTGCCAAATCTCGACACCCAGTCCTTCCAATCGCTGGGTGTCGAGATTCAGATCAACGCCAAGCCAACGAGACTCGTCGCTATATACCGCCCATGCAACAGTACCCTGGACCTGGGGGAGGTTCGCCAACTCCTCTCTGCCTCACCGGCACTCGCCGCCGGTGACTGGAACGCCCACCACCCGGCATGGGGTTGCCGCTCATCCAACCCGGCCGGCATCAGCCTCTACCGTGACAATCCTCCATAGTGACGGCTCCCTCCGGTACACCTCGGAGGAGAGAGCCGAGATCCTGGCGGACCACCTGGCAACTCAATTCCGCCCGAACCAGAGCGAATGTCCGGCTCGCCACGCGGAGATTGAGGATGAGGTAGAGGCGCTCCTGACCTCCCTGCGTTCCCTCTCACCGCCACCACCAGCACCACGCTTCTCACCGGCTTCAGTGAGGAAGGCGATACAGGGCCTGAAACCAAAAAAGGCCCCCGGCATAGATGGCGTCACGAATGGCGCCCTACGACACCTCAATCGGAGACTTATCGCCGCAACGACCAGGCTCTTCAACTCAATCCTGCGCTTGGGTCACTACCCCCAAGCGTGGAAGGAAGGCCTGGTCGTTATGATCCCGAAGCCAGGGAAGAACCATAGACGCCCGGAAGGTTATAGGCCGATCACTCTTCTCAACACAATTGCCAAGCTGTTTGAGAAGCTGCTGCTCCCGCTTCTCTCCCCGCACATTCCACCGCGGGCTGAGCAGTTTGGTTTTCGTAGCGGCCATTCCACCACCCTCCAGATCGCAAGAGTCGTCCACTTTGCTGCAGCAGCGGCAAACAGGAAGGAGAGTGCAGTCGCAGCCTTCCTGGATGTAGCCAGCGCCTTTGATCGCGTATGGCACCCAGGCCTACTCCTCAAGATTCTTCGTGCCGGTACCCCGCCCCACGTCGTGTTTGTCCTCGCCGCCTTCCTTCACGGCAGGACCTTTCGCGTCAGAGTGGAGAGTGCCGTTTCATGCAGCCACCTGATCGCCGCCGGGGTACCACAGGGCAGTATACTATCTCCTGCCCTGTATAGTTGGTACACAGACGACATCCCAACAGAGCAGGGCTCGATGTTGGCACTATATGCCGACGACATCGCCCTGCTCACGAAGAGTCTCAACCCGGACCATGCCGCCGTCAAGCTCCAGCGCGCACTTGACCTGCTGCCTGACTGGCTGTCGGAGTGGAGGCTCACTCTCAGCGTGGCAAAAACCCAGGCGATATCGTTTGGGGGCCGCCCGAGATTGCCTCCTCCGCTGCGCCTGTTAGACCAGCAGGTCCCCTGGATGCCCACGGCCACTTACCTTGGTGTCACCATCGACCGCCACCTAAGGATGTCCGGGCAGGTCAAGAAGGCCGTCGCCGCTGCCAAAGTGGCCCTTTACAAGCTGCGCCCGCTGTTCCGCTCGCGCCTACCGCTGCGTACGAAACTGGCCCTCTACAAGAGCTTCGTGAGGCCACACCTCACATACGCCACCCCAGCCTGGTTCGCGCTGGCCAACCCCCGTCAACGCAAGAAACTGCAGGTGGTCCAGAACATCGCCTTGAGGCATGTTACCCAGGCTCCCTACTTCGTGCGGAACTCTGCAGAAGG
Organism: Heliconius himera; assembly: GCA_021202915.1. NCBI lineage: Eukaryota > Metazoa > Arthropoda > Insecta > Lepidoptera > Nymphalidae > Heliconius > Heliconius himera. The sequence continues at coordinate 758,748 of JAJHJA010000175.1, read as the reverse complement.
ACATGAAGATAGAGAGCCTGGAGGAACACATCGGCCGACTTGCCGCTAACGCGTTTAGTCGTGCCGACGTATCGGACCACCTGCACCTGCAGGACATTGCCCCATGGCATACCAGACCGCCAGATAGGAAGCGCCTCCCGAGGGACATCCTCCCCCACACCACCCTTGATTCCTGAGCTGCCTCCTTGGTCGCTGGTCGTCTAAGCTGGGCCTCTCGCGGGTAACCGCGAGTCTCCCCCGGCTGGACTGACCGCCCAGGAGGCATTACAGCTCATCCCTCCAAGAATTCTCCCACCCCTGAAACTCTGTACCACCAGTTTTTCCCTTCTCCCCCCTCGGCTGCAAGGCCAACCCCGAAGACGCGACCATCTTAATGGTCGCCGCCAGAGACCACGGTCAGAGGGCACCCGCCCTGGCACCGTTCCCCGACTTCATCAGAAGACGGAAGATAGAAGACCCGATTCGCAGGTGTCATTATTGTTTTTCGTTAATATTGATTAATATGATATATATGTTATAACTAACTTCACGCTTTATCCCTAGCGGGGTAGTCAGAACGGAGCGCCAAACGCTACGGTCTCTATATACCTCTTTCGCCTCGTCCATTGTCATGAATCTCTTTATACATGCCCTCCGGGGGGTCCTCATGCTTTTTACGTGACCTTCCTCCAGTATCTTTGATACTGTTTTCGAAGGTCAACCGAGATCTTCTCCTACCTCTCTTACTGCTCACTTTTTCATCATAAATCTATTTTGCCATTCTTTCATCACTCATTCGTTCGACGTGCCCAAACCAGCTGAGCATGTTCGTGAGCACCCTCGCTAGTACCTGCCATTCTGTGTAGCTCTTCATTGCAGATTCGATCCGCTAAGCTGACTCCGAATATCCTACGAAGAGATTGCATCTCCACGGCATTCATCTTTCCTTAATTCTTCTTCTGTAATACCCACGTTTCGCTGCCGTATAACAGAGTCGGTCGGCCTTGTGTATGGCCAAAAGCGCAGTTGTACTGACGTTTCGCCATCTCATCGATGCAACAAAGGCTCCGTTAACCTTGTTACCGGCAGCAATACGCCTTTTCACATCCATCTCGCATCTTTCATCTCTACTGAACATACTTCCCAACTATACCACTTCATTCACTTGTTCTAATATCTTTCCATTTACACTGATCTTGCATTCCGTCCTTTCTTCATCTCTTTCAAAAATCAGACCCTTTGTATTATTCGCATTGAGGCTTAGACCATTATATTCACACCCTTCTTTCAGAGTGGTGACTAATGCCTGCAACTCGCATTCTGATAATGTAATAAGCACTGCATCATCTGCGTATAGCAGGCAATTCACATTCAGGTCACCTACTTTCACTCTCATATCACTTTGTTTCACTCCTTGGAGACAACTATCCAAATACAAATTGAACAACCAAGCTGACATGGCGCAACCTCGTTTAACACCCGATCGGATGTCAAACCAGGGCGACATGCCAGCTCCTACTCGCACGCAGGCTGGGTGATCTCTGTAAAGAGACTTTACCTGCCTGCAACAAAAGTCCGCTCACATTGTACCGGAGTAGTATCTCCCATAATTTCGCTCTTACAACTCTGTCAAACGCCTTTTCCAAGTCCACAAAAGCACAGAAAACTTTTTGGTTAACGGCCTAAAATTTTCCGTGATCATACAGAGGGAAAAGATATGATCCATACACCCTCTTCCAGGTCTAAAACCTCCTTGGGCCTCCCACAACAGCCTTTCAGATATCTCTTGCATTCTTCTCGCTGAAACTTTAGTATAAACTTTATTATCTAAGCTAATCTGATAGCCCTATGGCTTGCGCAGTCTATCTGTGAACCTTTGCCTTTATACAAAGGCACGATGACCGCATCTCGCCAATCGTCTGGGACCTCCCCTGATTTCCAGCATAAATTGCACAAAAACCAGAACAAGTCCAAGACGCGTGGCCCACCATCTCTTCTTTGTTTATCTCGGCAGTAACTCCATCTGCTCCCGCTGACTTATCCCATTTTAGACTTCGTATTGCACTCTCAACTTCTTTTACATTTGATTCCGCCATCAGCTACATCAAGACTCAGCGTTTCACTGTTACTTGAGACTGAGGCGTCATCACATTCAAACATCTCCTTGTGAAATTCCGCCCATCGCTGCAAAAACGGTGCAAAATATATGTTGTTGAATAATAAGCCTATAAGATATTTTTCGTAGCAAATTATTATATATTTTTTTATAGTATATTTGATAAATATTATTACTAAAGCGATTTATTATTAAACTGTTTATTATAAATAAAAATTGTTTTATTGAGTAAATATAATTTAATTTATTACTTCCCTAGAAATACCCCCCTAACTTAACTCTAAAAATAAGAAGAGGCTTGAAAAAATACTAATTTTGGTACAAAAAAACTAAAATATCGAAAATATCGAAAAAACCGGGATCCCGGGATTTTTCTGAAGTCGATATCGAAAATCCCGGTTTTGCTTGAATGGTCCGATATTGCGACCCCTAGTCTTAACACTAGGTTCCCTCTGCATACCCTGTTGTGTGCGGGATATAGCGTGAAGCTGATTTTTATTTTATTTAAATTTTGTGCATTAAAAAAACGTACAAAAGCTGTTAACGTAAATTTATAAAATAAAAATATCAAATAAATGAAAACATTAGTTACATAGTTGCATTAGCCTTTACTGGTGTATGTTTAATATTTATAGAAGAATAAATTTTTCTTTAAAGGCAAAAATGTATATTTTTTTATATAAAAACGTCAAACATATAAGTATTTTTCCTTGCTGTGATCAAAATAAAATGAAATATGAATTTAATAAATGTTGACTTACAGTTATAAATCATAATTTAACCACCTTCATTAAAGTTGCATGTCTCTGTATAGCTTTAACCTACTTAGGAGTTCGCGAGTGCATGAGCTGACACTTGAAACAGATCTAAACAAAATTTATTATTCTTACGCTATAATCTGATTCTATTTTATTGCAAGCATACGACGTTGCTATAAGGTTATATTAAATTTATTGATGTACGTTCATTTTACAAAAGTTTAATATATCACATTTTAATTGACTTACAGAATAATAAATTGTCTTATATAATACCTACATGTGTTACATTTTATTTAATCAAAAACACACATATACAGCCTAGAGGTCAGTGGTGGCGCAGCGGTACAAAGCGGTACAGTCAGTAAAACCGACTGGTTGTTGGTTCGATCCCCACTGGAGGAGATGAAATATTTACTTAAATTTATATTTCCATTTCTTCGCTCTGGTGTCGAGAAAAACGCGGCGTTGAGTTCTGCCACTTAACACGCCAATGTCACGTTGTATGCAGAACACACGACAGAGGTTGAACGCTATTTGCGACTACCCGGTGGTAAAATAGAAGTTACTAAGATTTGTGTATGACACATGAGCATAACACAATTTAAGTTTTGTCGGTAATAGCCAATATCCTTCCTTGATTAATGAAATAACTAATATTAGTTTTATTACTAGATTATTAATATTAGTAATATTACTAGATGTTTTTAATTCGAATTTGTAATTCCTGAGATTAGAGCGTTCAATCAAATAAACTCTTCCAGCTTTCAAAATATACCTATGTATGTAGATTAGTATAGATTTCGAAACTATAAATAAATGTAGAATTAGGTTTATTGATAGAGTCAGATTCATTATTTAAAAAGGTTTTTGTCGTCATATGTATATTAATAGGCTGTATTCTTCCATTTATATATTATATCTGTATTAAAGTAGTAATTAATAAACATTTCATATTTCGTAAGATGATCAAAGAAATGTACCTGTAATATTAAGCCATGTACCGCGAAATCAACACTCCGATCTATAACGATTAATCACGTACCTGTTGACGTATCTATTTCATAACCAAACACAAGTGAGTCCCATGTCACGCCCACTGCTCGACGAGAAGTTGGTGGTGACAACCTGTGACATTATCAGCCTTTCTATTGTATGTTTAAATAGCTTATAAATATAAAGATAACAATATAATTCAATTTCGTAAGCTACCTGTCTATGTTTGCTGAGCTATTGAGCTGTATTTCACGCTGCATCCCACACACGGCAGGGTAGGCAGAGGGAACATGGGAACGTAGTGTTAAGACACTATGTTCACATTAAGACACTTTCATTCCCCACTAAATTAATAAAAATAAAATATTTTACTATTTATTGTAGAAATCTTTTAGTTTTAGTGATAATTTTATTTCAAAAATATATAAGTAATGTTGTGGAAAAAATAAACGTAGGCGTTTTATTATTATAACTTGATCGCATTTGACAACTTGTGCATAAAGTTTTATTTATAACCGTTCACACGTTACGATGTTATTTCAAACCAATTGCACATACAATTTTTTATTTATAAACCAAATGATAAATCCAATTCTAAATATTTAGTCTATTCGTAACTTTTTTTAACTTTAAGCAAAAATTATACATGATAAATATGAAATAAGTATTTTATATCAGCTTCACGCTGTATCCCGCACACAGCAGGGTAGGCAGAGGGAACCTAGTATTAAGACACTCCGTTCCCCACTTTCTAACGAATTCTGGAGTCATTGCGTGTTAAGGCAGAGCTCAACTATAGGAATAATCATGAATATGAATATTCCAAAAAAGGTGTTATATTTAACCGATCAACTCTATAAAATAGACACAAATAGTCTGAATATGTTAGTTACCAATGCAGATATTCTAATATAAAAAAAATATGTGTCATTTGAAACCAGTGTTAATGCTTAAATTACAAGCATTCCTTTAATGTTTTTAGAGTAATTTTAAACGCAAGAAATCTTAATTACTTTAAACATTATATAGAATACTAGAAATTAATTATGTGCCATAAATACATTATATTGATTGTGCAGGTGCTACGAGCTGTATCCGTTTCAAATGTAATATTAGTCGCTAGTACTCTCAATATGTTAAGTCGTGACTGAAGCAAAAAAAGCAAGGATTTTTCTTGCAGTAATACATAGTATACTATGCACTAAGGGTGCCTTTACTTTTTCGAGTTAATATGATAGAACAAATCTAGACAAATCTAGTATTAATACTATTATTCAATTGTTATTTACTAAATTTTAATAAGTTTTTCCTAATTGTAATCTGTATACATGTCTACGTAGTAAAGAATAATATTTTGATATAATTACAAAAACTCTACTCTATAATTTTGGTCTTCCTAATAGAGCGTAAGATCAATTTGATATTAACTTTATCCCTTAATATTATAATATTTTTACGCGTTTTTAAGGTGCCGTACCTCAAAAGATGAAAACGAAAGAATAAAAACGCAAGCAATTGAAGCAGTTTTTTATTCTTTTAAATATCACACTATTGTGCTCCACGACTGATCTCAATATACCTACATGATAATTTTACGAAATCGAGAAAAACAGCGACCCAGATTTTGCAATAAATGTATTGTATTTAATTATATTGTAAATAACTCCATTCTCCAGACTCAGGAAGAGTCTGTCATTATTTATTGATGAAGCAGCTTAGTGACTTTCACCCAATTTTCTAGATATTAGATATTGAAAGGCCGAATTTAGCGCTGCAATTTGTCTTGTTACCAGAAAGAAGGGATGAAAATAACTCTAGGTGGGAATCGAACCCACAAACATCGCATTTATATTCAAAAGCTCCGCCACGACCATGGCCATGCAATCCCTCACCTTACACCTTATAGCGTAAAGCTGAAAAACTGCTTGGTGTCAATGATAAAAACATCAAACAAAATGAAATTTAGATGATATAAGTTACTTTGAAATCAAGCAATACGTTTAAAAATATGTATTATAAAAAATATATAAATATATAAAAAATGCTTTATAACCTTCATATACTGATATTTACGAAAAGTAGTTAAATTGCAATATTTACAAGCTATTCATATTTCATTATTATTGACTCATATGCTTGTGGATAGAAAATTATAACTGAGTTAAAAAGCTCAATGACTCATACTTAAGTATCGTGATGTCTTTAAGCTTGTAGTTACGGAATTAGCATAGAAAAAAAAATCTCTTCTTCTTTTTCTTATTCACATTTTCTTTTACAGAGGTATACTACGAAAAGCAGCGCTATGATGGCTGGTTTAACAACAGAGCCTATCCCGATTGGGGTTCAATCGGTAAGTTTCTTAAATGTTTAAGTAATAAACTAAAAATAAATCAGCTTCACGCTGTATGCCGCATAAAGCCGGATAGGCAGAGATAACCTAGTATTAAGACACTCTGTTTCACACTTTCCGCCAAATATTTTCGCCGGGTTTTTGCCGGGCCTTGATGCCAGAGCGAAGAAATTTAAATATTAATAAATAATAATGCATTCCCACGAATAGGTATCGAACCCAGAACCAGTCGCATTTACAATCACACTGTGGGTCCCTATGCCATGACCGGCCTAAATAATATATGTACTTAAAAAAAAACTATATTATCCACTAAGAACTCAACTTAGATTAATTAACCAAATTAGAGTTGTGAACTGATCTATTTGACATCCTACTGTGGTAAAGTTGTAAGCTTTACCACAAGGTTACGAACATTGGAGTGTATCGTATACTTACTCTGCTGACATATCTGATATCAAGTTTACGACTACCACAGTCCATGTCAGTCAGCTGTCGTGATTTAAACCGACGCGATTCATTTTTTGCAACATGATTTATAGTCGTCGCCTTGAAACAAAATAACATAGCTGACGTTGGATTTAGTTTGTATAATGTTAATTGAATATAGGAATTAGGACCACATAATTTATTATGATATTTATTTTGTGGTAGATTTATTTTAAACTTATAAATGGTTACTTGTATAATTCATGTTTAGTTATTTGGAGCACATTTTCTTCTTCTTCTTTAGCTTCACGCTATAGCCCGCATACAGCAGGGTAGGTAGAGGGAACCTAGTGTTAAGACATTCCGTTCCCCATCTTCTGCCGGATTTGCGTTCGGAGCATTGCGTGTTGAGTGGCAAAATTCGACGCGCTTTTGCATTGGTACCAGAGCGAACCTCCTCCGAGTGGTAATCGAATCCACAACTGTCGCGTTACAATCACTTGTGCCTCTACACCATGAGATTGAAAATTAATAGTTAATTGCCAAAATTTGTACAAATGTTTTATTCAACACACTCCAAGTAAGCTTTCTAGGGAACATGCCTTTCAACTTTCAACGTTGAGTAGTTTTGGCTGTATGTACACACACATATATTCATTAATCATTTTCATATTATGAAATTTAATTCAATTGTGCATATTTTTTTTTACTATTAACAAATGACGAGGCTAGTGGTGGCACAAGGGCGCAAAGTGTGATTGTAAACGCGATAGGTTCTCGGTTCGAGTCCTACTCGAGAAAATAAAATGTTTAATATTTTCATTTCTTCGCTCTGGTGTCGAGGCAAAGCTCAGCATTCAGTTGCGTTACTCAACACGCAATGCCTCCAGAATTCAACAGAAAACGGGGAACGGAGTGTCTTAACACTTGTATCTTTCTGCTTGCGGCAGTGCGGAATACAGCGTGACGGTAAAAAAACAAGAAAATACATTTTTTAAACTATGAACAGATGTTTCGCACTCAAAAGCTATCAATAAATTGCTTGGATTCTTACCATCTGCGTCAGGTAGTCGTGTGATAAATACCTGTAAAATATGCCTCTAATTATTATCTATTGACCTGCTTAATGTACTGCAATTGCGTTATGTTGCGGTGTTGGAAATCTATGTTGATTTGTGATACGTTACATCATTTATTAACAGACATTCAGAGATAAAACGTCCAGATAAATAAATTATGAATTTGTCATTTAAAAGGATTGGGCAATTTTATTTTGTTTAGTTGCACTTATAATTTGATTGAGCTATTTAGAAATTGAAATGGTTGTTACAAAAGGAGCAAGTGTTATCAAGACATAGAACTGATTGATTTTTAATATTAAAACTGTACGTTTATTATTAAAAATAACTGTTATTAAAATAAAGAAAAAAACATTGTTACCGTTATATTATAGTCACCTTAATAACATAAGAGGAATAAAAATATATATTTAAAAAATATGTCTCTTTGTCTGTTCACGCTTATCTCAGAAACGGCTTAACCGATTTCGTAGTGTTTTATATTCAAATGGCTTATAAATAAAAAAGTTATACCATTTCAAAGAATGTTTTTCAACAATAACGAAAGTAATTCAAGCGGGCAAAGCCGCGAGCGAATAGATAGTATTTAATAATAATCTCATCTATAAAGAGATCCAGTTATTTTACAATATCATTATTAACATTTAAAAAAAATATACTAACGCTACAAACGAAGAAAGCTTGTTTAAAGCCTTATAAAATTGCTGTAGTAAGAAAATACGTGCTACAATTCAAATTTTAACGTGATATATTAATACTGATTTATTATATTGGTTGGTAACATATACCCAGCTGTAGTAGAATATAAAGCAGAGAACCAAGTGTAGAACACTCTTTACTCCAAATTTCACGAACGAAACGGCGTGTCTCTCGTCAGAACTTAACGCCGTGTTAAGTTAAGCCGGGAATATATTTATTTCAACCACTGTCCGGTTCAGTCTTTTAACGGAATCAAGATACTGTTCTCTTCATCATTCTCCAGAAGATGATTCTCCTTCTGTAAATTAAACCGATAAAAATTTTTGATACACCATTTAATATGTCAATTCAAGATTATATTAATACTTGAACATTTGCACACATAAAGCAAGCCCTACCTGTCAAAGCTAATTGCACGTAAATATAATGTAATTAAGTAGTTAAGTAAACATATTGTGAAATTTATGCGAATATGAAATTAGATTATTTACATATGACTGCCATAAGTGTTTAAGAATAAATATTTAATGATTTAGCGGCATAAGCACTTAAGTTAGTCTCTGCGTATACTATATGTGAATGATAAATTTGTATAAAAATCAAGTACCTATAAAGGTATACATAGTGGATAGAACCACAATATAATCAAGTATAAAGGTGTATATAGTGGACAAAACAATAATATAATTAACGAAAGAAAAAAATCAATAATGTAACAATATCAATAATAAAGAAAGAAAGCAATAGTGTAAAGTTTCTAAATATGTTGACATAGCAGTTGGCAGGTACCTAGCAACTATTCCTGGTTTTACATCTTGAAAAGAAGTCTTATTTTTTGGGAAAGGGGAATGAATTATTATTTATTAATATTTTCCTTTTGCTAAAGTGCGGTTGTTAATTTCTCCATTTAACAAGCAACGCCTCGAACTCTCGGCGAAAGGTTAAGAAATGAGTGTGTGTATCACTAGGTTCCCTTTGCCTACCCTGCAATATACGGGATACAGCGTGAAGCTGATAAAAAAAATATATATTTAAATAGAGGTTTACACACAAGCCACAAAAGAACGTCTTGTTTGAAGATCTCCTCGCTCCTAATTCGAAGTTCATGTCGATTGAACGAATGGGCATTACGCCACCAAAGATCACGCGCACCTTAATTATTTGCTAGACCAACTCCAAACCTATTATTGACTATCAATCACGAAACAACCAACATTTATAATGTTTAATCGAACGTCTGGAGATAATCGCCTTACTCTGGCCATTTAATATTTTTGGCATATGGCTCTTTAAAATATAATTTAAGGAACAAAGAAATGAGGACATCGTACCGCATTAGTTTTTATGCTGTGGCATCTGACTGTGAATGTGATAGTTGTGGGTTCGATGCTTGGTATCAAATATCTAAGGAACAGCATTGCGTGCCGCAACTTCACAATAGTATAATGTGTATAATAGTGAAAATTAAGTGAAAAGTAGAGGAGAGTGTTCTTAAAGAGAAAAAACTTTGTCAACTCTACTAAGCCAGAGGATGAGGTTAAAAAAATATGATTTTTTTTTCTCAATTCCACGCATCTATCTCCTTTTTTGAAGAATAAGCAGATTCCAAACCTATTACTAATGAAGTAATATCATCTCTACTATTTCACATGGCATCATCTTTAGAATCTCGATGCATAACAATATTAAGGTTAAAATACGTTGAAATAAAAATAAATTAAGAAAAAAAATCAGCTTCGCGCTGCATCCCGCACACAGAGGAACCTAGTGTTAAGACACCCCGTTCCCGCCGAATTCTGGAGGCGTTGCGTGAGTGGTGGTAATCAACGCAGCGTTTGCGTCTACCAGAGTGAAGAAATGTAAAAATATAAATTTAAATAAATATTTCATCTCGTTTTGTGTCTCGCGTTGTATTGAACCCACAATCCGTCGCGTTTACAGCCACACACTTGGGCCACTGCGCCTTGACGGCCTCTAAAAAGAATTAAGAGAAGAAAATATTAATAATTTTATATAATATAATTGCCATTTATAATTAGTATAACGATTATCAATAAGAATGCAGCGTTTATCCCAAGCCGGAGTTAATATATAGTTATTTGTAAAACATATAAGTGGATTAAAGTATACCACAGTAAATGATCTAAGTAGAGGCAAAGTAGAAACATAAATGCAATTTTAATTAAAAACTGAACGGGATGTACACACAGCAAGGTCAAATAACTCGATGACATTATGATGATAGAAGTTTTTTATTTTTATTGAACGTACGAACTTGGTCTTCCTTATTTCCCGCTTTATCGCCATCCGTAATCTTGTCTTTTTAGTTTAAAGTGTTATTCCTGAGTAAAAACGAATAATATAGAGTTTATAACGTAATGCTCTTTAAAATTAGACTGTTTGGAGCAGCGGCGCAGTGTCTGACTGTAATCGCGACGGTTTTGGGTTCGATTAATTCAGGGGAACGAATTAATTTCCTTTTTCGAGCTAACAACCTTCTTTAAATATTTTTTAAACAAAGTAAAGTGTTATTCCACACTTAGGAAAGGAAAATATTTATTTAGAAAACGTATAAAAATTTGAACGTAGCGGGACTCAAACCCGCGCCTCCTGGAAACCGACCAGGCGCTCTGACCACTAAGTCATACGTTCTCATTAAGCTACGCTGAAATTCTTATACGTTTGTTACAACTTATTTATACGGTAGCTTCGACGGTATCCTAGAGGCGCGGGTTCAAATCTCGCTACTTTCAAATTGTTATAAGTGTGGAATAACACTTTAAATTCATTAAAAATTGCTTATTTTTTTAAAACTGTCATGGCACAGGGGTACGGGAGCAGCGACAGCGAGGAGTGGTTGTCATGATGAAATGATTATATTTTTTTCTGTAATTTTTACGTTGTTGTAGACAATTCGAGCCGTTGAGTTCCAACACCTAACATACAATACAATAAGAGGCGTAACCTTTTTTGGATTAACATGAGATGCTTGTTCACAGGTAGTCGACTTACACGAAAAACTCCAGCTTCGTATGCTGATGGTGTGTACATGATGGCAGGTGTAGACAGGCCTGGAGCCAGGACGTTGTCTAAGATCTTTATGCGGGGACAGGATGGGCTACCGTCAATTGCGAATAGAACAGCTTTGCTGGCATTCTTTGGTAAGTTAAAGTATCTCTAAACAATGTAAAGTCATGTGTATCTCAGCGCCTTTATATATTAAATCTCTGCTTTCTCATGCCAAAAATTATGGCACTAGGCAGGATTGGAAGTCACATCTCACTAGGAACAAACATCAAACTTCGTTACTATAGTATCACTAAAAGGTTACAAACAAACTATCAAATATACGACCTAAGTTAATTTTTATGTACTTGTATACAATACTTTTGCCTTTTTAAAGTACTACAAGAAATATAGCCCTATCAAAAAGTTAATTCTGTAGTCAACCTTTAAATTTATTAGTAATAAACAATGTAACTTTTGTATATGTTGAAATGTTTATTTACTTGCCCTAGGCCAAGTGGTCACTGGTGAAATAGTGATGGCTTCAGAATCCGGATGTCCAATAGAGCAGCATAGGATTCCAGTAGAGAAATGTGATCACATGTACGACCCAGAATGCCGCGGCGCAATGTACATGCCTTTCCATAGAGCTGCGTACGATAGATCTACTGGACAAAGTCCTAACAGTCCACGAGAACAAGTAAGTTATTGTATTCCTTATTAATTTGAATATAACATTTAGATATAGACCACCGTAGCCTTTGGCTCTACGTTCTCTCTAACTAGGGATACAACGCAAAGCTTAAAAAAATGGTATAAATTAATTTAAAATTAGTGGGTCCGATCCCCACTCGAGGTAATGAAATATTTATTTACATTTATATTTTCATTTCTTCGCTCTGGCACCAAGTCAAAAGCCCGGCGTTGAATTCCGCCACTCAACACTGCAATGCCTCCAGAACTCGACGGAAAGTGGGAAGTCGTGTAAGCTTACAACTCTTTTACGACAAAATATTAAAATAATTGAGATAAGCAAACTTGCTTACTAAACTTACGTAAATCTCCTATAAAACACAATATATTTCTCAATTTAATGTATATGCCCCAGTTAACTTAAAACAATGTAATAAATTTCATAGTTTATATCCACAACCCATTATACGGTTTTCAATTTATATATAACATATTCTAACATGATTGTTAGTCGGTCTCGGTACCGTACTATAAATGAAGGTTGAATTCTAGGCATTAAATCTAATAGCACCTTCTAACCTAGATCGCATCTGAATACGATGCAATGATTAACATCAAATAGGACCCGACATTGGCCACCGCGACATAAAGTTCAAACACTCCGTACCTGTCACGGGACGTTAATTGAATATAAATTACGTTATATTGCTGCTTGCTAGAGATCTCTGTGTAAATATTAATTTAATAAATAGAAAAATATAAAAAAATTGAAATGTTATTTTAAAATAAGTAACAAAATTAAAAATATTATTTACTCACATACATGTATTTCTACTTTATTATATAGATTTTTAATTCTATCATATTATATATCTTATAAGATTACCTTGTGGCGTTGAGTTTCGCCACTCAACACGCAATGCCCCCAGAATTCAACACTCAACTCTAGGCTTCCTCTCTCTATCCTGCTACATGCGGGGTACTGTGTGAAACTAAAAAAAATAGATAAAAGCTTACCTATAATAAGCTAACTAATAAACCTGAGAGAGACCTAATAGAATCTTCACTTATTTCTTTAGAATTATAAATTTATTTATTTTCATATTCTCATATTATTTTCATATTTTTTTTATCTTTTGGCCTTACCCTTATATATTTAAAAAATATAATAATGTAATTCTTTCATTTCTGTTCTTTTATAGCATGAATCACATATGTCAGTACCATTTACTTTTTTTATTCATCCTTACACTCTATTCTGCATATAGCAAGATAGGCAGAAGGAACATAGTGTTAAGATTCTCCGTTGACCACTTTTCGCCGAATTTTCGAGGCATGCATGTTGAGTGACGGAACACTCCAGGCCGATTTTTTCCCTTGGTACCAGAGAAAAAATCGTTATGCCTCTGCGCACGACGGTCTCTTAATTAAATGAAATATTTTTTATGTAATTAAAAATGTCTTGTTACAGATAAACCAGATAACGTCGTGGATCGACGGCAGCTTCGTTTATAGCACGAGCGAGGCCTGGGTGAATGCAATGAGGTCATTTCAGGTGCCACCAGCAGCCACGCCTGCCTCTTTATGTACATTCATATGCCTATACGTACTTATATGCATATATCTATATATTCGGTAGATCGCCTACTGGATGCACTATGCTATATTACACTTTTCAGTTTAGTCTAATCATATATACTGTTAGACCTGTTAGCTGCCAATGCTTTTTTTAACGGCACAGTACGTTATAAACTTAAATACAATGCTACTTAAGTTATCTATATAGATGGTGGTACTGGTATTTAAGCTTGCTGGCCACAAATCTATCTAATGTCACCGGCGACGCACCTGTAGCTCCTTTGGTATAAGACGGTATCGTGGATGGCGGTGATCACTTATCACCACTTACTTACTCGTTCGCTTTGTGTATTCCATAAAAAATACAGATATAAAGTTGTAATTATATTATTTTATTGATAATAGTAATGCCTATACAAATAACTATAGTTAGCTACTAGCGCTATATAGTGCTATATCTAGTGGACGATCAACCCCAATCCCGATGGCTACTTAATACACTGATATCTCGAGTCTATTGCCCAATTATCGATACACTTGACAGGTTGACTTGGTGCAGTAACTAGATGTGACAGGTCATTGCCTTTTGAGCGAAATACTTAAGTGCAGTAGAATTTAATCAGTAGTTTAATATAATTTGTTACTTTTATTTAACTTTGATTAACATGATTTAAGTTTAGTTTTATGGTTTGTATATTATATAGCACTATGAAATGTGGTGAAGCCAGTTGTGGTGCAGGCGCACAAGCGGGTAACTGTAAACACGACAGGTTGTGGGTGCGATTCCCACTGGAGGAAATGAAATACTTATCACAAGATTTTCCTCGCTGTGGTAACGAGGCAAAATGCGGCGTTGAGTTCCCAGACTCCTGAAACTAAAAAAAAATATTTCGTCATACTCACAAGGGATAAATTTTATGATAAAATAAATATTTAAGATTTTATTTTACTACATAATGATAATAATTGTAGAAAATTAATCTCAAATAACATTGCAGAATGGAAGTCTTGCAAGTGAAGGAGGGTTGCCTTTACGAAACAAGAAACGCGTACCACTCTTTAATAATCCAATACCTCATTATATGCGGATGCTGAGTCCGGAGAGATTATTCCGTAAGTATATTTAAATTTTTATATATTTTAAATTTTGTATTAGCAAAGATTTTAAAAGTATTTTATATTAAGTTTATATTATACAAAATTTTGCGAGACTCGTGGATTTTTTAATAAATATTTATATTAACGAGTGAGAATCGAATCTACTACATACAAGTAACTCCAAATATTTCGACAAAAAGAAGTAGTTGCTTAAATTGTACTTGCATAAATACATATTGTTTTGCTATGGCCTGTCCATGGTTAGCATTAGATTGTGATAAAACATTCAACCGGAAACCCGCACGCTAATGTTTAGAGTTAAGCGATAATAAACTGTTAGACTTTGACGGGAAATGTGAATGAGGGTAAGGTCGGGTGAGCTACGAGCCTAATACAGAATTTTGTAATAAACTTACAGACAAATAGAAATATTATCGTATGAGCTAATATAGTATAAAAAAATAATAGAAACAATACTGTCATTTTTTCCTTAATTATTTATATTATTTATTATCTGGTTCCTTATTTCAAAAAGACTCATGTAATAGCAGTAATAGTCGCTATGTGAGCTTAAGACACACTTCCCACAGTTTTTTTTGTTTTTAAGGTTTTACATTGTTTTTCGCATGCCAGGGTAAGTACTCGTAACTCAGTGTCAAGACACTCCGTTCCACACTTTCCACAATTTTCTTACCACATTGCGTGTTGAGCTGTAAAACACAATGCTGCTCTTTGTCGTTGTATTGTAATGAAGAAATGATAATAATTAACATTTCCCAGAGTGGAGATCGGACTTAAATTATGGTTTACACATTATTATTTACTAAATACAAAACACATAAACATTGTTAGACTGTAAACGAGAAAATTAATTATTTTTAAATCCACATTTAATATGCCCACGGAAAATCAAGAATTTTAACAGAGAACAGAGTGACTTAAGACTGTTTTATTTGTCAATGCGGTGTAAAGTGGTGAGGCTACTTAATAAACTCTAAAAAAAATGTCATTCTTATTACAGTCTTAGGTGATCCACGAACGAATCAGAATCCCGCTATGGTTACATTCGGTATACTGCTTATGCGCTGGCACAATGTAGTGGCGGCGCGGATACACCGCCAGCATCCGGACTGGAGCGACGAGCAACTGTTTCAAAGAGCAAGAAGAATTGTTATTGCTAGTTTACAGGTAGGTGCTATTAAACTAACTATTAAATAAAAATATATATATATTAATATAGTTTTCTTTTACGTGAGTTCTTGAAAAGCTATAATGTCTACTAAATTCCAATTGTTACTTAATTATCTTTTACCTTTTATTATATTCCGTTAACGATATTTACACAAACAACCATCACATTCAGAATTTTATTACAAAAAAATAATAGGCAACTTTATCTTTGTTTAGAACATCATCCTATACGAATACGTGCCAGCGTTCTTAGGTGTTCCAATCCCCCCGTACAAGGGGTACCGAGCGGAGGTAGCTCCAGGAGTGACGCATGCGTTTGCAGTGGCTGCCTTCCGCTTTGGCCATACTTTAGTACCACCAGCGATATTATTGAGAGATAGAAACTGTAAATATAGTAGAGCCCCTGGAGGACACGATGCGATAAGATTGTGCCAGACTTGGTGGGATGGAAATGTATGTACATCTTGTTATTTTATAGATTATATTTTCAGTAATCACATTTTTAGCATTGTGCCCCATTGTCCCACAAGCGTGCTACTATAAACGGGCCAAGTTGTGGATTCGATCCCCACTTGAGGACATGAAATATTTAATCTTTTTATTTCTGCGCTTCTTAACAAATAGGAACGTAGAATTCCGCCACCCAACACGCAATGCCTCCAGTATTCGGTGGAAAGTGGGGAGCAAAAGTGTCTTAATGGAAAGGGCATGTCTTAACACTAGGTTGGGACTTAAGTTACTCCGTTCCCCAAGCACCGCCCAATTTTCGAAACATGGTGTGTTGCGTGACGAAGCTCAACATCGTACGTTATCTTATTACCAAAGCGACGAAATTAAAATATTAAATAATTCGCCAATACTATTAAACTATTGACTGATATATTCAAAGTAAATAAAATTATGATTTATGCATAACTATTATCGCATATAAATCTATTTGCTTATAAACAAATATACGCGATTCGCCATTAGTCTTAATGTTTTTCGTGAGCTTTGAAACTTATACAATTACTTTAATTAATATTTATATTTAACTTTTCTCAGGAACAATATTTTCTTAAATGATATTTATAAAATATGATAAAATTCTTCCTTGGCCTGCATAAACTGCTATCATACTTATTATTATTTTTAAAAAATCGTGTTTTAGTGTTCAATAAATATAAACATAAGTTACTCCGTAGCTAAAGTTAATTTTGAACTACAGAAATGTAATTATTTTTCTTCACGATTTTAGGTTTAGTTTATTTTTAGTATGTATTGAAATTATCTATTGCACTAAAGAAAAATCACTGATCCCATTATATTTTGTATACAGTGTTAGCCTCGGTTTGTTTAACTTAAAGTATATGAAATAGAAACGGTAGGTGTAATTAATAATATTAAATCGCTTATTCCTATATTTATTTAAAAAAAAGATATTGCAAAAAACTCTATTTTTTTACTTTTTTTATTCTAGTCCTAGATGTCCTAACACTTAGTATATAAAATATTGAATTCCAAAATATAAACGTCATGGTCAACCTACTTTAAAAATTAAAGATATCGCGATTAGTAGTTTTATAACGTTTCCCCAAGCACAGCTTCCCACGAACGAGCTGAACAGTGTGAACTGTGTTAAATCACAATTTAGTAATAAATACTTATATCACTCAAACAGTGAAAGTTTTAAATAACAAGTTTTCTACAAAAGAGCACGATATATTCATAAAATGTAATTTTTAAATAATTTCAAGGATGTAATGTCGCAAGTGCCTATAGAAGAGGTTCTTATGGGCATGGCGTCACAGTTATCGGAGCGTGAAGATGCCCTCCTTTGTTCTGATGTTAGAGATAATCTATTTGGACCCATGGAATTTTCTAGACGAGATCTTGGTGCCTTGAATATTATGAGAGGGAGAGATAACGGCCTGCCTGATTACAATACTGCCAGGTAAATACTAAATATTGATACTGCATCATATAATCAGACATAGTTTCTTCTGCCTTACTTTCTAGCATTCTTAAGGTAATATGTATTTGTACAAAAAATTGAGAGCATATATCTTAATAGTAATAAATACAATGTAGTGTGCTCTATCCATACCTGATATTACAATATACAAATTATATTTTATACTCATTGGCTTCTTCTGGCACTACATTGACTGATCTGGAATAATCTGGCTACCATAGATATTATAGATAGAAATGATTCGTAACTCCATATTATTTTACTTTGCACCTAATATTTAAAATTGTAACATTACAGAGAATATTTTGGTCTTCCTAGAACAAAGACCTTCAATGAAATCAATCCTCAACTTTTTGAGGACAACCCGGATTTGCTTCAAAACTTAATACAGATATACGAAGGCAAACTTGACAACATCGACGTTTATATTGGTATTTTTTTAATTGTTGTAACTTTTAAATGTGGTAAAATTAAAATTATATACTTTAAATATAAATAAATTACAAATTGCGTTGCTATTTTACTTGAAAATGGGAATATTATCATAAATTATAACTAACATGAAAAACTCAAGCTAAACATATTTTCAGGTGGAATGCTTGAGTCTACCGGCCATCCTGGAGAATTGTTTAGAGCGATCATCATGGATCAGTTTACTAGAATACGAGATGCAGACAGATTTTGGTTTGAAAATGAAGGAAATGGGTAAGAGATAACATTTTATACTGAATGTTTATTTCTGTAGATCTTAAAACATTTTTTTGACAAATTATTTATAAAACTTACAAGACGCTAAAAAAATCCATATTTTATAAAAGATTTTGTGTTATTTATTCTTGTTGAATCTGCATTTCAAATGATTTAAGAATTTACAATTGAAATCAGAATTTTATTTGGATCCTTTAAAAATTATAGAATATTCACCCCCCAAGAAATAGAAGAGTTACGAAGGATTAGTATGTGGGACATAATAGTGAACAGTACAGCAGTGGGTCCAAATGATATCCAGCGTGACGTGTTTCACTGGTCCGAAGGTGACCCTTGCAAACAACCATATCAGCTAAATGCCTCTAAATTAGCACCATGCAAATATCTTAAAGGATATGATTATTTTGAGGTAAGAATTTTATATCTGAAATAAATAAATAAATAAATTAGATTCACGCTGTAGGCAGAGGGAACTTAGTGTTAAGACACTCCGTTCCCCACTTTTCGCCGAGTTCTGGAGGTATTGCGTGTAGAGTGGCAGAACTCAACGCCGCGTTTTGCCTCGACACCAGAGCGAAGAAATGAAAATATAAATGTAAATAAATGCTTCTTTTGCTCGAGTGCACAACCAGTCGATTTTACAGTCACATTTTGTGCCCCTGCGCCACGACTGGCCTCTATATCTTATCTTTCGTGGCTTATAAAAAATAATCTTAGTTTCGAGAACCACTAAAAAAAAATTTACAATATTATATTACTATTCCTATATTATTTAATCTTCTTCTTCTGTCTCAATGGTATAATTTTTACAGGGAAACGAGTTCGCATACATCTATACCTGCTTGATTTTAGCGTTTGTTCCGATACTTTGTGCGGGCGCTGGATATGGAGTTGTAAAGTTACAAAACAGTCGTCGACGCCGTCTTAAGATGCAACAAGAACATTTAAAAAATGCTGAACAAAAAGGTATAAATAAATACATATAATTTTTTATAAAATTGACTGACTTAAATATTTGTTGCTATAATTCATACTAAACTAATATTTCTAATTACAAACTTAATTTACAATAATTTATTTTGTAGGTTCAGTAGATAAAATGGTATGTCGAGAATGGGTGCACGCATCACACAAAAGATTAGTGAAATTGAGACTCGGACCCGAACCAGCATTATACGTAACAGACAGGAAAGGTGATAAGTTGAGGACTCTACCGCTGCAAAATTCTGACCAACTAACTGTTATCGAAAGCCAGGTAACGATAACCAGTCTATAACAATATCTTACATAGTTTTACAGAAGTAGTAATCATATTTTTGGTTCAAGGTGTGGGTTCGATTCCCGAGAAATTATATATTTACTATTTTCATTTCCTTGCTCTGCTAACGAGGCAATGCACGAAGTTGTGTTCCGCTACTAAACACTCAGTGCCTCTGAAATGAGGCGGAAAGTGGGGAACGGAAGTGTCTCAATGAGAACATTATGTTTTAACACTAGGCAACACATTAATAATTATTCAAATTTATTAAACTTACTATTGTGTGGGCTTATTACAGTTTAATTATTATTATTATTTTAATAGGAAAGCAATAATAAGCGTCCGCTGGTTCTTATAAGAGTGCAGCGGGAACACGATCTCGTTTTGGAAATGGATTCGCTTTCTTCAAGACGGAAATTCCTTGTTAAATTGGATACCTTTTTGGCGCAACATAAGAAGGCGTTAAATCTTACTCAAGTAAAGTATATTTTAATTATTTCAACAACCATTATTAAGTTTGTATTGTAGAAAAAATTGTTTATTTTAACTCTCTTACTTAAAATTATGTAAAATCTTCAATTAATAAGTTAAAAACTAATAATTTAAAAAAAGATTAAGATATATTCATTGAAATTATGCATATAAAATTAATGTTCTTGAGATTATTCAAAAAGCAGAAAATAATATGTTAATATATTATAAAGAATACATTTAATAATATTAAAGGGTCATCGGGAACAAATCTTAGCATCAGCTGAAACGAGAGAGCGTCGACAACGGAAACTTGAACATTTCTTTAGAGAGGCCTACGCTATTACTTTTGGTTTGGCGCCTGGAGAAAAGAGAAGGAGATCGGAGGATTCTGATCCCGAGGTAAAACTTTTTCCTATACATCTTGATCCTTGTTGGCCTTTCACATCCTTACTTTGAAAACGTTATTCTGTAAATATAGATGTAAATAAACTAAAATACAATAAATATATAAAACTATTAGCTTTTGTTTGAAACATTTCCCATTTCAGTCTATAGTAATGAGAACCTCGTTATCAAAAAGTGAATTTGCAAACGCGCTAGGAATGAAAGCCGACGCAGTCTTCGTCAAAAAAATGTTTAACATTGTGGACAAAGATGGTGATGGCAGGATATCTTTTCAGGTATATATTACTGTATATTCATAAATATATATATTGATATAGTTTTAGTAAAAGCATTTCTTACTACAATTTCAGTATTCAAAATACCAATACAAAAGCGTAATATCGTACAATGAAGAATACATTTACATTTATGATAATCCTGTGTTTCCTGACTTTATAAGAACTTTTTTATATAAAAAAAAATTAAATTAGCTTCACGCTGTATCCCGCACACAGCAGGGTAGGCAGAGGGAACCTAATGTTAAGACACTATATTATATTATAAAATTTAAAAAAATATTTAAAAGTAAAATAAATTACCATTTACTACTTACTACGTTCTAGGAATTTCTAGACACTGTTGTATTATTCTCTCGGGGAGCAACGGAAGATAAACTTCGTATAATATTCGACATGTGTGACAACGACAGAAACGGCGTTATAGATAAAGGCGAATTGAGCGAAATGTTGCGGTCTCTCGTTGAAATTGCGCGAACTACATCACTTCGGGACGAGCACGTTACAGAGCTTATTGATGGAATGTTTTCTGTAAGTATTATTGTGAACATCCCATGTACATATGTGTAACTAATTTTATACTTTTTATAATTTTAAAGTGTTATTTTACGTTAGGACAGAAAAATATTTACAAAAAAAAAATGAATGAAAGAAAGATTAACTGGCAAGATATAATTTTATATATTATATATTACCTCATGATCTTAATGATTTGTAGAAATCTATAAAACTTTGGAATAATAAAAATACCTACAGTAATGCTAATTACATAAATAAGTGGTAACAAGGGCTTAATATTTATGACGTAGCTTAGTAGTTGCACTTGTATGGTCTTCAAAGCGAGTTCGTATTTTTTTATACACGAGCTAAAATATTTTATTAAATTAAATTATCTTACAGGATGCCGGTCTGCAACATAAGGATCATCTTACTTATTCAGATTTTAAAGTAATGATGAAAGAATATAAAGGAGAATTTGTAGCTATTGGTCTCGATTGTAAAGGCGCTAAGCAGAACTTTCTGGATACTTCGACTAATGTTGCACGAATGACTAGCTTTCATATTGAACCATCCATGGAACAATCTAGGTGAGACCGTTATATTAGTTGTTTTTTTTTATTCTTTAAGTTTTAAAAATAAATTCTTATTTTTAACGTGTAATATGAGACCATAATGACATGCAGCATTAAATAAGTTTTTCTAAAATATATTATAGAATCCATTGCAATAAACTCATAATATTTTACTGTGAATATAAATTACAATTCATAGTTATTAATATTTATTTTCAGACACTGGTTCCTTCTTAAATGGGACTACTTAGTAACATTCCTTGAAGAAAACAGACAAAATATATTTTACCTGTTTGTGTTTTACGTTGTGACTATCGGTTTGTTCGTGGAAAGATTTGCTCATTACTCCTTTATGTCGGAACATCTGGATTTGAGGCACATAATGGGAGTGGGGATCGCTATCACTCGAGGATCAGCCGCATCTTTATCCTTCTGCTACAGTCTATTGCTATTGACCATGTCGAGAAATTTATTAACTAAGCTAAAGGTAATTGATTGGTAAACATTAAAATCAGTAATTTCTTTTGACTGACATGTTTTATTAGAAACTGTGTTGATTATTAAAAGTTGAGGCTAGTCGTGGCGCAGCGGCACGAAGTGTGACTGTAAAACCGATTGGTTGTGGGTTCGATCCCCACTCGAGGAGATGAAATATTTACTTAAATTTATATTTCCATTTTCTTCGCTCTGGTGTCGAAGTTAAGCGCGGCATTGAGTTCTGCCACTCAACACGCAATGCCTCCAGATTTCGGCAGAAAGTGGAGAACTGAGTGTCTTAACACTAGGTTCCCTCTGCCTACCCTGCTGTGTGCGGGATACAGCGTGTAGCTGATTTAATTTTATTTGATTTATTAAAAGTTAACAAAGTTAACACTTTATGTCATGCAAGCCCGAATTATATATTACCTTTTCTAAAATGTCCACTTTATAAATTGAAGTGAATTCATTTAATTTACTATATGCAGCAAATACCGCATTAGTATTAATTTTCAATGACAATAAATAATTATAATCAAAATACCTATTCCAGGAATTCAGTATTCAGCAGTACATACCATTAGACTCCAGCATCCAGTTCCACAAGATAGTTGCTTGCACCGCATTATTCTTTTCTCTCCTACACACAGCAGGCCACTTAGTCAACTTCTATCACGTGTCTACTCAACCGGTAGAAAACCTGCGGTGCTTGACCAAAGAAGTTCATTTCACATCGGATTTCAGGCCTGGAATCACCTATTGGGTGTTCCAAACTATCACAGGTAATGTTATAACTATTATTAAAAATGTTTTTAATGGATCATTTGAAAATGTTCTTCGTAGTATCAAAGATATCCAAGGAAGCTACCAACAGTATCAGCGCATACTATTTTTTGCATGTGTATAAAAGTAAAATAAAAAAAAAATATCACTTATTTTAGACAATAGAGATTGGCAAAGGATAAAAAATATTATTTGCTTTTTATTAACGGAAATAATCCATTTCACTTACTATAATTAAGCAAACAACTAAACCAACGTTTACTATTTACATATCATATAATATATAACTCCAACAGGTGTAACAGGAGTTCTTCTCTTCATAATAATGTGCATAATATTCATCTTCGCCCACCCTGTGATACGTAAACGCGCGTATCCATGGTTCTGGCGCGCCCACTCGTTGCACGTAGCGCTGTACGCTCTCTGCCTTGTACACGGCCTCGCCAGGCTGACTGGTGCGCCGAGGTTCTGGATATTCTTCCTGGGACCAGCAGTCGTTTATATATTGGATAAAGTAAATATTTTATAATCTTAATATAATTCGTTTTAAAAGAAATTGCTGAAATATTTTGCATGGACATAAATTTTGAACTAATTATATAATCGTATTAAACACCTAAATTGGCTATGTAGCATCATTAAAAATTAATGAATTCCTATTTCCTAGATTAAGTATTTATGTATTTTTTTAAAATTTATGAAGTGTTATTTAGTACTATAGTAATAAATAAAATATCGATATTTTTTCAGGTGGTATCTTTACGCACTAAATACCTGGCGTTGGATGTATTAGAAACAGAAATGCTACCTTCAGATGTTATTAAGATTAAGTTTTATCGGCCGCCGAATCTAAAATATTTATCAGGTATGGAGAATATTATTTATTCTAGGATTATAGAATTACTTTGTAAGTAATAGACATAACTTACCTTAATATATTAATTTTGGAGCTATCTTACCTGAGTTACAGTATGTACAGATTTGATTCTGCAAATTTGGGCGGTACGCAACCACGGAATCTTGACCCTGTACATCAATTCTATAAGAAAACCGATAGACAGGGTCAAATTTCCGCGAGATAAAATATAAATATCCATAAATATAAAATTGCCTGATCACCATTATAGTCTAGTATGCGCTTTGATAGCCATATCAAACCGTATATAATACTATAACTGTACTACTACCACTACAACAGACTACCAAATTATAATTACGCTTCTTATTATTTACTTATTTCTGAATAGGTCAGTGGGTACGTCTCGCTTGTACCGCCTTCAAGAAAGAGGAGTTTCACTCATTTACTCTAACATCAGCTCCTCACGAGAACTTCCTCTCGTGCCACATCAAGGCGCAAGGACCGTGGACTTGGAAACTTAGAAACTATTTCGATCCGTGTAATTTTAATCCGGAAACTCAACCAAAAATTCGGTAAAAATTGTAGAATATTTACTATACTTACCTTAAATGTTAGTTAGTTACTTTAAATGTTAAATAATTATATATTTTTAGATAGCGAAGCAAATATAAATAACATGTTAATATAATAAGTATAATTAAAATAAAAATTACCGATTGATTATATTTAACATTTTAAAAGTGTTATTCCACACTTAGAAAAAAAATCTCTATTTAAGTATCGACTTTAAATATAGATCGACTGTCTATATTGTACCTACACGTCCCCTCATGTCCCCTCCAAAAATATGTGAATACCTCAATATATATAAAAAATATAGTCTTGAATTTTTGTCTGGAAATGAAACTTTGGCTATAATAATATTTCTCTAAGTTGAAATGATGTCTCATTTACCACCACGATATGACTTGACCGGCCGAGAAATTGAAAATATACAAAAATACATGTACCTACACTTACGAAAGTTAGCACACATTTTTAAAAGCCTGAATAAATAATTAAACTCTAATATCCAATTTCAAAAAGATATATTATATAGAAATATCATATTTCGAACATATATTTATAAAGCAGACGGCTTTAATTCTTTTTCTATTTTAACCAGAATACAAGGTCCTTTCGGTGGCGGTAACCAGGACTGGTACAAATTCGAAGTGGCAGTAATGGTCGGCGGCGGTATCGGTGTTACTCCTTACGCCTCTATACTTAATGATCTTGTATTCGGCACTTCTACTAACAGATACTCTGGAGTTGCTTGCAAGAAGGTTAGTTATAATTGATCCGTATAATTAAAAAATGTAATAGAAAAAATAACTTATATTAAAAAAAAATACTTAACCAACCATATTCTCATTTGTAATGATTGATACAAATGAGTGAGTACTCATTTGTATCAATCATTACAAATGTTATTTATTAACAACAATTTTTTGATATGTAAATTGTTTATAATAGTAGCGATCTTTAATACTGATAAGACTAACTACTTTTCTATTCAATTGCTAATACAAAGCTTAAAAAAATAAGAATACCCTATATTGTTTTCATTATTAAAAATATATCTAAATAATTAAACTGTATTTAACATGTCAACTTAAAACAAATATGTAAGTCAGTATCATAATCTCTTCGATAGTAAATAAACTTTTTCCTGTGCAGGTATACTTCCTTTGGATCTGTCCATCACATAAGCACTTCGAATGGTTCATCGACGTGCTTCGCGATGTTGAACGCAAGGATGTCACCAACGTCCTTGAAATACATATTTTTATTACACAATTCTTCCACAAGTTCGATCTCAGGACTACTATGCTTGTAAGTTTATAAACGTTAAACAGTATACAAACGTTTACTTTTTGACATAAGAATTTTCTATACGTATCGCTTAATTAATGTGAAAGTAACTTTGTATATCTATTCGTATCGATAATAATAACTATTTATCTTCATTTTGTATTTTAGTACATCTGCGAGAATCACTTCCAAAGGCTGTCCCGTACATCAATGTTCACAGGATTAAAAGCAGTGAATCACTTTGGCCGACCAGATATGTCCTCTTTCCTAAAATTTGTACAAAAGAAACATAGCTACGTAAGTAACAACCATTTATTGTCGTATGTCGACCTAATAAATTAAAACTAAATAACTCCTTACTTCGAGTCTTCACAAGTATTTTCTCATAATCATTAGCATCTATTTATTCATAATATTTAGCACCTTTTTAGTCCCAGTCTTTGTATCTGTTTCTCTTCATTTTGAACAAAAAAGAGAGCATCATGGATATGTTCAATAGAACCGAAAACAATCTTTACCATATTCAGAAGCACCTAGTACGTAACACTTTATGAACGTTGCATAACTGATCGTCTAATCAGTACTAAATGATACTCGATAAAGACGCGTTAAATAATAATATCAAACGCACAATAGAATTAGTCCAAATTTATCTCTTACAAACTTATGTGCACCTAGTAAAGCGAAGGCTGAACGTAACTAACAACTACATCCGAAAAACCAAAGCACTAGTTATTAAAAATGGCTGCTTACAAGGCTGAAAATAATATGTAATTAAAACTCAACTTACTTTAACAACTTAATAAGCTTTTAGGTTTCGCAATTTTGATTTTGTGTGTCAATGAGACAGATACAGAATGGAGATTAAAAAATAAAATAAAAAATCTCCTTTGATTTTAAATTAAGAAAAAAATAATCTATTTTTTATTGTCCAATGTCATTACCTTTAAATCTTCTTTATTGTGTTTATTCGTGATTCTTTATAATGTAATTTTAAAATAAATAATTGACAAATAAATATATGTAGTAGCTTAAAATAATCAAATGTTAAAGTTAAATAAAATCATAAAATAATAATAACATTGCATTCAGGACATAGACTGATTCTGTAATAAGTAGTAAATTAGACTTGCCTTTCCATTCATACATCGTGTAATAAAATCGTGACTGATCGCGGGTTACACAAGGATTTAAATTATAGTCGTCTACGCCAAGTTGCTAGCATTTACTGTTTAATAATTATTTCTTATATATCTATTGATACAAAGGATTTTTGATATTACCATTAATACCTAATAACTTAAGATGATATAACAATATAAAAAATCGTAGCGCTCAGATAAAAATTGATAACTATACAAAATTATGTTAAAAATTATATATTATATTAAAACGTTAAGATATAAAACATAAGCATATAAGTTAGGCAGAGGGAGTCTCGCTCTCCGCTTTCCTTTTGAATTCTAGGGGCATTCGGTAACTTTTCATTTAAACTCAATCAACATATTTAACCATTCTGAAATAGTTTTTCCAGCAACTGTCAACCGAATGAACTATGAACTGATAAAGACAGATGTTATCAGAAAAAATTCAACTACATGATTTATTTTTATACAGGTATCTAAGATCGGCGTATTTTCGTGCGGCCCGCGACCGCTCACCAAGTCAGTCATGTCTGCGTGCGAGCAGGTCAACCGCACGAGGAGGCTCCCCTATTTCATACATCATTTTGAAAACTTCGGCTAAAATTAAATACATAATTATAAATATTATTTAAAAGATTAATTTTTATTTCGGGCTACAGCACTTGTTTTTTTACAAATTTGTTGTGCTGTAAACGATTTACCGATACTTTAGGCATTTATCGATTATTTGTGATTATTTTTTTTTTTTTATTTTAAAATTGTCTCATTTTTTATTTATAAATATTGAAGTCATTTAATCAATAGATCAGGTCTTATTTAAACAAGTGATATTATGATTTTACATAATCAAATATGAAAATTAATAAAAAGATAAAAATAACGACAAGTATAAGTAAAAATAAATAGGACATTTTTTTTATCAATTTATACTATGGAATCAATAATACTTTGTAGTTGATTAAAATATATTTCATGCATTAGATAATTATAATTACATATTTAAATTCACTGCCCTGAAAAAAGTAATAACAATATTTATTTAAATTAAACTATTTTAGATGCTATTTTTGTGTTAGTAAATAAAAGTTTTCAACATTAGTTTTATAAAAAATACTCTTAGAATTTAATTAAAATAATTTCATCCATTATTTTGTACCTTCAAGGTTTTTATTTCATTTAGTCATTTTTGTTTTAGTAATATTAAAACTATGTTATTAACAATAACAAAAATGCATTTCTTTTAAATTTTATTTTGTACCCAATCATACTCTAAGGCACGCATCACTTAAAAAAAAATTGTATAAAACGCGGTCTAATGGCTAAGTAGCCATATTTTTCTTTAATTATTTCTTGTTACAGTATAAATTTTATTCAATTAACATACAATTAGAAATTGTTAAGCAAAATTATGATTATATTTGAGACTTAACACCAATGGAGCAAACCTGGTTAGCATTATTGTGACCATATTTTATTTAAATCTATTCGTTACAGTTAATATTGCGTAGTATATTAAATTTATTCCAAATGTACAGATGGGTACTAAGTTGATCTACTCAAATTTTACTCCTTATACACATATCTATATTTTATTTACTAAAATTGTAGAAAGTAGTACAAAATTAATTTATTGTAGATATACGTATATAATATGTACAAAATTATACCAACAAAATTTCTAAATTTGTACAAAACACGTTGACACTAAGATTAATTTGAAAATTACCGTTAATATTAAATATACATTAATATATATTAATTGTAAATAATGTAGATAAATATCGGCTAGAATATAAGTTACAGATTTTTTATTTTATACTTTTTGTAAATAATACAATAAATTTTGTTCCATACAAAACGTCTATTATTTTTTTTTAATCTTCTCTATTTTTAAAAAAAAAATCGTCTATTATTTAGTAACAGATCTTATTCATTTTCACTATTTACTAATAAGCATATATGTTAAAACTTTTACGCACCTGTCAATACCCAAGTCGAATCGATCTGGAAAAACTGCCGCAGATAGACTATTCCAAATGCGTGGCGCATGGAAGGAAGTTCCAACGAAAACGCTCAGTAATGGAGTCACAAGAGTAAAGTAACATATGGTGCGGATGGTGTTTGACTATGTAAGGCACTGTATGGTCAGAAAAATCAGGTATCAGGTAAAGCAGTTCCCCGGAACACTTCCCATGATAAGTGCGGTAGAGAACGCAAAGCGAGGAGACGCAAACAAGCAACACGACAAGAGGCAAAGTCACAGTTTCAAGCCTTTCACATACCATTGGGTCCCCTACGATAGTAACGGCTCTGCGTTCTATGCGATAAAATAGGTCAAGCTGATACTGAGGTGCACCACCCCAGAGATGAGAACAGTACTCCATTTGAGAATGAACCGGGACCCTATACAGAGTCAATCGATGTTTTGGCGTGAAGTACTGTCTACGATGACTCCATATTCTTTCAGGCTAACTCGGCCTAGCTTTCCAGATGATCGCGATACTGACAGTTACTTGAAACGCTAAGGCCCTATGTGCTGATACTGGACGCGGTTTGATGACACGACAAATAGGTTTTTCTTAGTGGATAACACGCAAACTTGTGTCTCCTGAGCGTTGAAATGATCGAGTTTGTAATTTATAGGTAACTAAATAAATATTGTGCTTTAATATCAATTTTTCACAAATAATCGCCAGCCTCGCCACTTCCATCTTTTATAAAACAACAATGCATTATTAAGTAAAACCTTGGTATTAATTTTAATCTTATGATCTACAAGGTATAATATTTACGACGTTACTTAATTACGTACCTAACTTTTAAAATTATTAAAAAGAGTCGGAAGACCTTATCAGGAATAGATATTCCAATAACTGCGCAAATAACTGCCAAGATACACATCTTTAAAATATCTACATCTTAGAAAAAGTAGAAACAACCACATGATCTTCTATGAATGTCAAAAAAGAAAATTAACAAATTAATAACCCAACTACATGTGCTTAATATAAGTGGATACAATATTTTCCAAATGTTTATTTCTAACACTAATAAGACTACTGGCTACTGTCAAACTGTAAGTGATAATATTAAGAGAGGCAGCCGAGCTTAGTATTGAATACAATTTACCACTGCGGTTAAGATTATTTAAAAAAATGTTTCATAATGCGTTTAAGTTATACCAATTAAATATTTTTAATATAACTTATGTCTTTTTTTAATATTTAAAAAAAATCGAAAATATTATTCAGTGTACCTTCACCAACTTTTTAGCTCAACTTTTTTAAATAGGTACATTTAAAATAAAAATCAGTTTCACGCTGTATCCCGCATACAGCAGGGTAGGCAGAGGAAACCTAGTGTTAAGACACTCCGTTCCCCACTTTCTGCCGAATTCTGGAGGCATTGCGTGTTGAGTGGCAGAACTCAACGCCGCGCTTAACCTCTACACCAGAGAGAAGAAATGTAAATATAAGTTTAAGTAAATATTTCATCTCCTCGAGTGGGGATCGAACCCACAACCAGTCGGTTTTACAGTCACACTTCGTGCCGCTGCGCCACGATTGGCCTCTAAAATATGTACATTTTATAGTAAAAAATTAAAACAAAATAATTGTACAAACCCCTCGGAGTTCATTTTGGCAGCAAGAAAAAAATATTCAGTTATTTATTCATTTTAATTATGTACATAGTACCTTACAATATAATTCATTTCGTCGGTTACTATTCAATCGTACCTATTAAAGCAATATTAATAATTTTATCTGCACAAGCCTTTAGAAGTGTACTTGAATTATTTGCGGACGTACTTTAAGGTTCTCTTAAGTAAGAGGCTATAGATAGCCTTGTAGTTTATATAAATTAGAGACGTTTTTCTACATATTTCTTAGAATCATCATCATCATCATCATCAACTCAACACGGAATGCTTCCAAAATTCGGTGAAAAGTAGGGAACGGAGGAAATGGAGTGTCTTAACATTTGTTTCTCTCTGCCTACGCTACTATTATCACAATCATTTTTTAAAACTAAGTATATTCTGATTATTAAATATAACAACTGTTGTATTTTTTGAATATTTAATGTGATCATCGTGGCGACAGGAATAGTGATTGTTGTGATTGGGTTGCAGTGCTCGGCTTTAGCTGATAAGAACAGAGTGCCTTAACACTCCGTTCTCTCTGCCTTCTTTTATTTAAGTGATGCCTTCTTTATATGCAGGATCTCTAGCATATTTTAGCTGGACGGTCCCTAGGTAAAGTATCGAAAGGGAAATATCTAAATATCTTTAATCGCTGGTTTGAACTACTAACTTGTTAGTTAACTACCCTTGGGCAGTTTTCGAATACATAGACGTTTAAAAAAAACGCATGAACAACTATATTTTTGAAATTTAGAAGAAAAAAAATAATTAAAACTACTCTTGTTAGTAGTGTAAAAAATCAATAGAAACATTGCGAGGTTTCATTTTCGATACTTCACCTAGGGACCGTCGATACATATGTATAATGTAAAAATAATTATAACAAAATGATCGGCCGCAATCACCAGCAATGAGAATAAGTATAGTTTCCTTCGAGGTCTTTGGGTTTCATGTGACCTGTAATGCTAGACATTTAATTTTCTGATGTAATCATAATTGCTAATTATAGGACATCGTGGTGCAGTGGTATAGCATCCGACAATGAACACAATGGTTGTAGATTCAATCTGTAGTGAGGAGAATGAATTATTTGACCGGCTCCTCTACTTCTACTAGAAGTACTAATTTGGGCGGAAAACCTACATTTTCCGTTCTTTTATTAAGTATATTAACAATAGATTCATTTTAGTTTCTCTTCATAGTAATATATAGATTTAGCAACTTCGTTTGCTTGGTTAATAAATCGTAAGCCACTTTTTTCTGTTTTCATAGATATAACAGAAAATTCCCTGTTAGCGCTCACCCAACTACATACTCAATCACATCCAATTTCAGCTTTAAAAGCCCATATTTAATATTTTAGATAAGAATAGCTGTATCGCGCAGGTTCACCTACGTGAATCCAAAATATCAGCAAAATTAAATGTGATATTTCAAAACATCTGTTCTGTTGTAATTATTTGTGCCGTGTGATCCCGGCCTAAAATAGGATCATCCTGGTACTGGTGGCGTCGTAAGAGGCGACTAAAGTACTTGTGGTAGAGTCACGTCGCCAGCAATGGCAGCACGCATGGGCAGACTCGACCGGATCATTACCACCCCCGGCATTTAAGACTGGCGTTAAATAGTGATTTTATGCTGGTAATTGGCAATGATGGTAACTGGTATCACTTACCATACCATGTGACCCGAACGCTCGTTTGCCTTGTCTTTTCCATAAAAAAAAATCTATATACATACATAGATTGTATACTAATACATATACTCTATTATCAAGTTGGAACATTATTCGAATGGTACAGCATATTTATATCGACTTCTGTTGGCTAATTTACAATGAAAAAGCTTATGTTACTCGCTGACAATGTAATTACATAGGGAATTCTAGTTGATATTGGTGCAAGATTTTTTTATATCAATTATGTATTTTTTGAGTTTGTAATGGACAAACATAAATTAATTTTACTTCTGTATTATAACAAAATATATAACAAAATATATTTATTTCTGAGGCCAGTCGTGGCACAGGTGCACTAGTGTGTGACTGTAAACGCGACTAGTGGTCGATCCTCATTCAAGGAAAATTAATAATTGCATTTCCTCCCTCTGGTGTAGAGGCAAAGCGCGGCGTTTAGTTCTGTCACTCAACACGCTATGCCTCCAGAATTCGAAAAGTGGGAAACGGAGTGACTTAACACTAGGTTCCTTCTGCTTACCGCTTACGGGCGGAATACAGCCTCAAGCTGAATTATTTTTATTTATATTATATTTATGTCAACTTCAGCAATTTGCTTTACTGTCCTAGTTTTCGTGTTCCACACAATGGTTACGCCATGTTACAGATTGTATAGATTTTGTTTGACCTTCTTCCCGCATAGATTTACATCTTTATGTTACACACAAATAAATGCCGTTTTCGGAAAATTTACGAAACTGATTATAATTATTTATCTTCATATTACATTAGTTGTTTGTCACTCTTTCGTAGATCAATAAACAAAACCAGCTCCTTCTAGAAATTTCACATCCACAAACTTGTACAATGCTTGTGAAATCCGAAGGGCGTTGCTTATTTTGTTAATAAATTTAAGTATTGAATATGACAAAGTCAAGGATGTAGCCAAAAAAAAACAGTTTTTAGGGTTCTCTCAAAAGTGAAAAACTTTTTTATCTGTCTGTCCGTTGCTCAAGACCATTTATTTCGAGATCATTCATACTGTTTTTGCTGAACGTCGTATGAAATTTGCGTAATTAAAACCATGTCAGAGTGGAATCTTCTGCGCTTCTTTTACGGGAACAGGATATAGAATAAAATATTGCAAGGCCATACCTAAAAAAAATATCAAGATTCATCAACAGTTTAGACGTAGGATTTTTTTTTCATTTTACGATTTTTATTCATACTGTATATATTACGTGTGACGCAATTACGAATAGATACCAATAGCGTAAACACTTACTACTACATAAAAATATCCGATCCGCCATTTTCATTCTTAGAAGACATATCAGAACGAGAAAGGGATATCTCTTGTAGTATTTTACGCAATTATCTATTTTCTATAATAAACCTAAACTACGTTCAACTTCGCCGCCAATACTTACGATTATTGCCTTGATAGGTTAGTGTCTGTGAGCGTCATTTTTAACAAATCGTGTCTTATTTTACAACGATAATTTTATTATTTATTTTGTTTAAAAACATCACTTTTTTTCATTTTTGACAAAATCTCTTTTATTTTAATTGTATTAGGTTTTTATAGAGTAGTTGGTATGGTTTATATTTGTCAACTTTTATTAGTAGTATTTACCGTTACCGTACGGAACCCTCGGTGTGCGATTCTGACTTACACTTAACCACTTTTTTTTTAACTGAGACTACTTTATCCTGTATTACCATATATGCATATCTACTCGTATGTATTCAACAACTTATATAAAACTGTTAAATCCGTTAAAGTCAATTATGTATATAATATGAAATTATATAACAGTTTTTAGTAAGAATTTGAGGAAATAAACTATAGCTAATATAAAAACTAAAGGTAAGTTATAAACAAAACAATAACTTAGCCATTGTAATAACTAGTGACATATAAAACTATACTTTTGCTTTGACCTACTCTACCGTGCCGTATCTTCTTTTACTTAATCTATTTTTTTTTTTACTTAAATTAATTCTGCAGAGAACGGAGGGGTTTTAACGCTATGTTCTAGACGTACAATGCTATATATGGAATATTGAAATAGAGAATAAAGCTTAATAAAAGATAGTTTTTCATACACTTTTATTAGTTTCTATTAAGCACCAGAATCGTTATTTTACTTACTATAATTAATTATGTTAATCGAATTGCAATATATGTACAAACGTTATAATGTTGAGAATCGCTAAGGGCATAGATACGTCATCTTTATGCAACATTGACGTTGAAGTCGCCGCTAGGGCAGTTGAGCAACTAGATGTGAACTTCACCTGTTATCTCAAGAAATCATTTCGAAATAATCTTCTTAGGATTCCTTTTATGTAGCTTCATATATTTAAATTTTTCGTCTATATTTTCAATTCGTTCTTCTGGTAACGAGACAAGGCGCGGCGTTGAATTCCGTCATTTAACACGGAATGCTCCTAGAATTTGACTGAAAGTGGGGAACAGATGTGTCTTAATGGGAACAGAGTGTATTGCTACTAGGTTCCCAAGTTGTTTTTTTTATTTTAAATTCTATAATAACAACATATACTATGTCATATTTAGTTTTTTTTTACAAAAATTTTTTTTTTCCATTTATAAGAACACGAAGTTACTGTAGTATTTTTCAGCCAGTACACATGTTATTATACCCACCTACTTTAATTTGTAATTCACTTCTAGCTGTGATCACCTTAATTTTATAAAATATTGAACAATAAAATAAAAAATAATGTTACTTATCACAAGTGAAGGACTTATTGCACCTAAAATTTAAAGTGAAGTGAGAAAACAATACAATTTTTAGTTCACGTTTAAATTATAGAATGTTATAATTAAGTATATTAATACGGAACCATCACATACAAACAGACTTCTGATCTTGTATATTTTAGGTTAAGCGTGATTATATTTTTTCGTACCACGTATTCTTTTTTGATCATACCTACTAGTACTATCTACTCTGTTTAATCGTAAGAACATATCTAATTTTTTACATTAACCTTGTGCCTAATGTAGATATTATTTACTCATATACGTGCATTTACAAAGTCAATTATAAAAGCAAACAGTATTGTAATAATTATACATAAATCCAATATTAGCAAATATATATTTTACTATATAATGCATAAATAAATAGTCTACAGGAATTATAATGTTAATCACTTGACAATTGTCACTAAAAAATATATAGAACATATTTCATACTTTAAATTAATTTATTACTTATGTACATGTTGTGTTGAATTTTTAAAACTACATTTATATTGTTTTTTATTAAAATAACTTAAAATACCCAAAGAGCAAGAATTACATGCAGAATTATATTAATTTGGCGGAAAGTAGGGAACGGAGTATCTTAGCACTAGGTTCCCTCTGCCTGCCCTGCTGTGTGCGGGATACAGGGTGAAACTGATAGATTAATTGATTGTTTATATTATAATAATATTTTGATATCTTTGTTAATATTTTTGTCTTATTACTTATAGTATATTGTTTTTTTTTTTGTGATTATATAAATTGACGGATTCATTATCTAATATATTCATGTAACAGGTCAATAAAATAGCATAACCTCATTTGGGATAGACATTAGAAAAGTAATAGCACATAAAATGATATGCGAGATTTGCAGATTTGCATTTTATTATTATAGTGTATGTGCAAACTTCTGCTACCGTAAAAGCAATTAGGAACTCTCCATTAGAGCAGTTGCAAACGGTCAGTGCTCTGTTGCGGTAAACTAATGTCCTCTTATATATTATTATATCCTCTAATATTATATAATATTGTAAAATACATTATTAAATATTATAAAAAAATAATACAAAACAATAACAAAATAATATAGAGGCCAGTCGTGGCGCAGCGGCACAAAGTGTGACTGTAAATCGACTGGTTGTGGGTTCGATCCCCACTCGAGGAGATGAAATATTTACTTAAATTTTTTTTTTCATTTCTTCGCTCTGGTGTCGAGGCAAAGCGCGGCGTTGAGTTCTGCCACTCAACACGCAATGCCTCCAGAATTCGGCAGAAAGTGGGGAACTTTCCGTTCTCTCTGACTACCCCGCAAAGGATAAAGCGTGAAGCTAAGTTAAGTTAGTTAAGTTATAAAAAATTACTAATATTATATACCAACCGGTACCAACACTACATTGTCTAGCAAAACTTGGGTATTAGAAAAGAAAAATGAAAGAAAGATGAATGCCGTGTTGATGCTATCTCTTCGTAGAATATGCGGATCAGTTTAGCTGATCGAATCTGCAATGAAGAGATACATAGAACGGCAGGTACTACTACTAGCAAGGATGTTACGGTGAGAATGAAGAACAACGTGCTCAGCTCGTTTGGACACATCGAACGAATGAGTGATGAAAGAATGGCAAGAAAGTTTTATGATGGAAAAGTGAATAGTAAGAGAGGTAAGGGGAGACCTCGGTTGACCTTCGAAAACACAGTATTAAAGATACTGGAGGAAGGTCACGTAAAAAATGAGAACCCCTGGGCATGTATGAAGAGGTAGATAACAGTGGACGAGTCGAAAGAGGTACGCAGAGAACGTAGTGTTTGGCGCTCCGTTGTCTCTGACTATCCCGCTAGGGATAAAGCGTGAAGCTAAGTAAGTAAGCAAGTAAGTACATATAGACTTATTATTTAATTTTAAATGCGACGTCTTGATATCAGGCAGACATATTGTTTTTATAAAGTAGGTACTTCATATAGTTGTCATTGGTTATTTTAAACCTAAAACAATTTGTTCTGCCGTTATACTAATTATAGTGTAACTTTCCAGTTGTAGATAGATTTCGAGGATTTCAATCAAGTTCATTAATGGTTTTTACGTAAAGAAGATTTATCGTATTATATAATTATTGTATAAAGGACAATATATGTCACCATTGTTATTTGAAATATATTAACTGCTTAAAAAATACAATTTTATTATATGTAAAAAAAGGGCAAATAATATTTTCATTTCTTCGCTCTGGTGTCGAGGAAAGCGCGGCGTTGAGTTCCGCCACTCAACACGCAATTCCTCCAGAATTCGGAAATTGGAAAACGGAGTGTCTTAACAGTAGGTTCCCTATCCCTACCCTGCTGCTGTGTATGGGATACAGCGTAAAGCTAATTTAATTTAATTTTAAATATACACAGATAACCTAAAAATATTTGCAATTGCAACATGCAATTAAAATGTAACCGTACGTGATAATGATGCTTAAATTAACCTCTATATTGTTGGAAATACAAAATGTATAACAGTAATGAACTAATTTACCTTATTAACGAACCATGACTTCTCTTAAAATTATATGCTCTGTTTAATTGTTATATAATACGCAAGTAGGTTAAACGAAGGTTACGATACTTTGGTAAATTATGACATCTTATACATTATATCTGTCCATTCTGACATTGAAAGTATCATTTTTCATATTTAATATTTGTATGTATATTTTATCTTGGGCTTCGAGATTTTATTTTTATTACTCTTAAACACTTTAAAAGCTTACAGCTGAACGAATAGTTTTTAAATTAATAGATATTTTGCGATACAATATGAAAAAACTTCTTATTATACAAAATCACCATAAAGAATATACACGGTGGACTGGCTTATGCATAATATAGAACGATACAGAAAAGGTGAAAGTAAAAAATTACATTATTAATGCATTTATATAAATAATGTCCAGCAAGTACTTATACACACGAGTACGCATTTAAATATGTAATATGGTAGTTGAGAGATCTTAATTTAATTCTACGAAAAAAAAAGTTATATATCAACTATACAGGGGATAAATAGCTGTCTATAGCAAAAATCATAAAAGAAAGTAAATATCTAACACCGGAAAACGATAATAGGGGGCGGATCTGTTTCCACTCGGGTGCGCACGCGCTACCTGTACAGTGCATATAAAAAAATATATAATTTCATCCCTACCTTACCTCGTGTATCGATGAATAACGTAAAATGTTTTAAAATTTTATATATGTATGTACAAATAAATACAAATGAGACGAAATAGTAAACAATTTCAAAATTTTAAAAACTTATGTAGGTATATCATAAAAGTAATATAGAGTCACAATCTACCTTTTTATAACAATTTTAGATAAATGTTTAAGTCTGTACTCTTCTAACTAATCCTATCAAATTAAAAAAAAGGCGTTAAATAAAATTTTAATTTTTAAGGCGAATATTTTTTCATCTATAGATAGATAGATTACGTACTAGATGATCCAACGTCGTCGGCGTCAAGAAAAACCTATCGAGCATTTATTAAGAAAGCTGTTTTCGCTGCACGAACGAAAGAAAGAAATGATTGGTCGTCTCTTTCACTCTCGCTTTCATTCCGAGGTTCAGAGGTGTGCGGTTCGAGAGTGAAGACTTTAGTTTGACTTTAGTGGCTGGTTTTCAGTGTTCGCGCGGCAACGGCACTTTGGTGACCTCCGTGTACATTTCCTAGTGTTTGTGTTGTGTGTTTGTTTGTTAAATACTTTGTAACAAGGACCTTTATCTATACTCTGAATAGGTATATTATTTCATTTAGAACTCTTTTTACGACGCGCATGATCACAGCCGACATCCTTGTCCTCAATTAAAACAATTTACGGCACTCCTTCGTTTGACTTATATACTTTACGTTGCTAATATTATTATTACCAATAAATATTATTTTCTAATTATAGAATGAACTTGAGAAGGCGTTTAGGATAACATTTTATGTTGATTACTTTAACAAATTCATTTTTTATATAATCTCTTCAATATGATTACGTCGTATCGTTCAAACTGTATTCATATTTTGTATTGTTTTATAAAATAAAATTTGTGTAATCAAAATGTATGTGTGTAAATACTACATACTTAATTTTTAATCAGTAATATCTAATAAATATAGAAATATTTAAAAATGATGAAAACGTACCAGCAATGATACTTTAATCTTTGAACTTGTTTACATTAACTTCTATTAATATTTAATTTATACGTCACTTATGAAATTAGATATTATTCTGATAATGACAAATGGCCTAACTTTTCATTTCAAAACGGCAGTAAGCATATTTCAAACTAAATGGCATCAAGAGTTCTATCGCGGCTTAATCTTAAACAAACTCAACTCCGAAACTAATTGATGTTGAAAGACCTTCCAAAATTTAACTTTGCATAACGATCAATCAATACTGCTATTATTGAAGTTAAGGTTAGAGTTAGAATTCCATAATTTTCACCGTAAAATTAAAATAAATCCAATTAAATATATATTAATAGTACAGTCATTTAATTTGTTATTAATAGTAGACATTTTTAAATATTTTTGTATTGAGAAAAAATAAATATTATTTTGAAAGTTTTTACTGTACAGATGTTTTTTATTTGGATATTTTAAAGTATTGTACTAACAAATCGGTAAGCCCAAGAAATTGTAGTAAAATGAAAATATGAAACATGATACGTATATGTATATTACCAATCCACAGTAGTAACAAAATGATTACGTGAAGATGTTCGCGTCTTGCAATAAACACGGCACTAAATGTTTCTTTACGTATTTCAATGTATTTTTAAAGTTTAAAAATACAAAATTTAATGTAAAAAATCCTCATGATTTTGCTTTTTCTAATCGTAGGAAGCTTTAAAATATTTATCGAGAGAACAAACAATATTATTTAATGTTGTTTCTATGGTCCTCATATTGCGACACACAGTACGCGACAGCTGCCTACGATCTTGACATTTGACTAAAATGCCGCCTTTTACATATTGCTGTCTCATTTCTATGTTATACGGTAAAATAAATTTGGAAGCAACTATAGTTTCAACTATTAAAAAACTATAACTACCAACATAATGCATATAATCATTTGCGTATATATTGTTATTTATTTATTTTTTTTAATTATGTAAGTTCATATCAAGCTAATATCTAAATTAAATGTTACCTCGATCGCGGAAACTGAAGACTGCTATTATGAGCTTTAAATACGAAATCTAAATTTACTGTAACCACAGATAGACGCTCGTATATTAAATTCATTAAATCAAAAATTACCTACTATTAAAAATCTGTTGTTAAATTCGCAAGTTTTATATAGATATTGTCACATTTCTCCATACACTTCTCAAAAAATACAACAAGTTAATTTTAATTCAAGGAAAAAAAGATTAGAACTTTTATTTAAGCAAGCCTCTTTTTGGATAACTCTCAGTTTTGCTTAGACACGTCCGATCTAATAAGTATGCCAATTTATGTAAACTTAACTCCCACGGCTGTAAACACAAAATTAATTTGGTTTTATTCACAATACGTTACAATTTCTCACGTATCATTGTAAGCACGGTCTGTGGCTGGTGGAATTTACAATGTATGACGTAAACACCATTGTTTTTGCCTGTCCATGTATCAGTTCAGTTCTTCAATTATGGCGCTTCGAGCGTGCCAGTTGAGCACTAATCACTTCGCCAATGTCACGTTGTATGGAGAACACACGAAGGAGATTGTACGGTAAAAAGAGACTATATTACACAATAGGAGAATGCATGTCAAAAAGTAGTCCAGTCAAAATATTGCCTTCACCTATAAAATTAAAAAATATACATAATTAGAATATATACATAAACATGGGTTAGTAATAAATAAAATTTTACAAATATGTTAGTTTATAACTTAATATTATTGTATCTAATATATTTACAAAGAAATTTACATAAAGGACTAAACACAAACATTAACAGACATTGAACATTAAGGGGACGGGGAACTTTGTAAGGAAGGACATCATATAAGGGATGAGTTAATTTAGGACAGGAGAAAAGGATATGGGAAGGGGAACCGTCGTCCAGGCCACATTCACACAATGAGTGGTCCCTGACCCTGATCTTCGCTAGGTGTACAGGCGTACATGCATGCCCAAGGCGCAAACGACAAATAGTTGATATAACCCTCCGTTCAGTATTTTTTTGAGTAAAAAACCAAGGTCGTCTTGGGATTTTGGGTTGTAAAGTGGCATAATACTTACCTTTCTGAGATTTTGATAATTCCCAGAATTTAGTCCACGACATATCCAAATGAGTTTGTGCAAGAGACAACAGATCCTGAGCCGAAATAGAAAAGTGATCTAAAGTTCCACACTGGATGGCTAATTTGGCACAAGAGTCTGCAGATTCATTCCCACTGATTCCAGAATGCCCTGGAATCCATGCCAAAGTAACATCCAAACTCTTTAGATAACATGAGTACAATTCTTCACGAATCCTTAAAATTATGGAAGACCTTAATTTACTATAAAATGGATTTCCCTTTATAGCCAATATGCAGCTTAATGAGTCAGTACAAATAACAGTCTGTTTAATATTGTGGGACAGTGTAAACAGGATTGCTTCCAGCAAAGCAACAGCCTCTCCTGTAAACACAGATGATTCAGGAGGACATTTAAATTGTAATATAATTTTGAATTTTGGTATCCAGCAAGCTGCACCAACACAGGTCTCCTTTGATAGCTTCGAAGCATCAGTAAAAATGAGGACATGATTTGGCCAATTTTCATTTACCATGGATTGAAACTTTGCGTTGGTGTCAGCAGCTCCCTTGGATAGGCCAAGATTAGCAATAACAGAAGGATGATGTACTAGAGCCTGATAAGGCGTACAAAATAAAGGATTAGATGGACTACAGGACAAGGGATGAGGAAGAGAGGTAAATTTAAGGAAGCTATTGAGCAAGTATGGTAGCGGTTTGCTGCGGGGGATAAGGTCCGCTAGCTCAGATAGCTTAGGCCATAGGGGATGGGAAGACAGCTGTAACATTTTACCTACAAATCGGTCGGATAGGAATTGTCGGCGGATAGGAAAAGGAGGATCCACACACTCCACCTGCAGAGCATTGGTGGGGGAAGACTTCATTGCACCTAAAATAATTCGAAGGCACTTGTATTGTATACGATTAAGTTTTTCAGTAGCAGCTTTATTAAAGGGGTCGAGAATAAACAATCCGTAATCAATATGACTACGGATTATGGCATTGTACAGTAGTTTTTGAGTATAAGGGTGTGCACCCCACCACACACCAGACACAGCTCTTAAAGCATTAATGCCTTTTTCACACTTTCTAGTGAGATATTCAGCATGAGCAATTCCATTCAGTCTTTTATCAAGTATCATGCCTAAGAATTTAACATTTTCTGCAAAATTTATGTATTCATTATCATACAAAATTTCAAAGTTAGGAATAACTCTCTTTTTTGTAAACACCACCGCTTGGCACTTTGCTACAGATAATGCCAAACCATGAACAGAGAGCCATTGGTTAAGATAATGCAAAGCAGTATTTAATCGATAAGTTATGTCCTCCACAGAATTTGAGCTATGATAAAGGACGATGTCATCAGCATACTGAAGAATATTACAAAAGTTATTAACAGACAATTCGAGGTCATGTGTGTAAATATTATACAACAGAGGACTGAGAGCTGAACCCTGAGGAAGTCCTTTCCAGACATGTCTGGAAGGTACAGTAAGAAGCGGATGTTTAACAGACACCATTCTACCGGTTAGCAAATTACATATGAAATGGTTCAACCTCGGCGGAATACTCAGCTGTTGCATTTTCTGCCTGAGCACCGGAGGCAGAACATTGTCATACGCAGAGGCAACATCTAGAAAAACACCAACCAAATACTCTCCTTTGGCAAAAGCTTTACGAATGTCTGTAGAAAAAATGCTGAGACTATCTGTAGTACTTAACCCCTTTCTAAAGCCAAATTGAGAGGGAGCTAAGATATTTCTGCTTTCCACTATCCATTCCAGACGATTTTTTAAAAGCCGCTCAGTAATTTTTGATAATGTTGATGATAGGGCAATGGGTCTGTAAGAGTTAGGATCAGATGAACATTTTCCAGGTTTAAGGATAGGGACAATAATTTGGGATTTCCATGAATTGGGGATATTGCCTGATTGAAATATATTATTAATTAAATTTAAAAAGACGAGTTTACTCTTTTCATTAAGTCTAGTAATGAATGAATAATAGACACCATCTTCACCTGGGCTAGTGTCTTTTAAATCCGCTAAGACGTTTTTAAGTTCTTCAAAGGAAAAAGAAGCATCCATTTCCTCTGTAGATTCAACCAGCGTGGATGTAAGGAGGTCTTGTGATGGAACAAAAGGAGGAGCCAATTTGTCTGCAAAATCATTAAGCCAAATAGA
Source organism: Heliconius himera (assembly GCA_021202915.1). Lineage (NCBI taxonomy): Eukaryota > Metazoa > Arthropoda > Insecta > Lepidoptera > Nymphalidae > Heliconius > Heliconius himera. Next base: position 714,959 of record JAJHJA010000175.1, on the reverse strand, counting down.
AGGGTTATTGGAATTAGGACTGTCGACATTGTTAAGTGACCGGCGAAATCTCTTAACATTTGTCCAGACAAGGGAGAAAGAGGAGCGGGGATTAAGGGATTCACAAAAATTAACCCATCCAAATTTTTTCTTCTTCCAAATCAAATTTCTAAATTGCGTATCGTTACGTTGATACTCAACATAATTCTCCATTGTCATAGAGACTGCGTATGACACCTCGGCAGATGTTCGCCGATCGACAGAATCAGAGCATTCCTGATCCCACCAAGGATTGAAAAGCATCTGATTCTGAATGGAGTGCTTTTTGGGGATATGAGAATCTGCCGCAGATAAAATGACAGAGACAAACCGATCATAGCAAACAATGACATTCTCATAATCAACAGACTCAGGAAAATCGCACAACATACAATCCACAGAGTCAGCATACTCGATCCATTTAGCTTTTTTTAAATTAAATTTGAGAAGCGGATAAGGATTTGATGTAGGTAGTGGTCTATTACTAAGAGATAAAAGGATTGGGAAGTGATCACTACCAAAGGTGGAAGGAAGTACAGACCAAGATAGTTTGGGAGCAAGAGAAGGAGAGGATAAGGAAAGGTCAATAGCAGTTCTAGGATTCTGATTAGGATTAACCCTACGAGTCGGTGATCCATCATTGAGAATGCAAAGATTTACATCATCAATCATGTCCACCAACAAAGGAGAAAACCCATCACAGTAATAACACCCCCACAAAGTGTGATGAGTGTTAAAATCACCCAGGACCAACACAGGACCAGGAAGCGAAGAGATGATAGACTTAAGCTCTAAGAAGATAGAAGAAGAAGGATGAGGGATATAAACAGATAAGAAGGAAATATCAAAGGCCCTCACAGCAACAGCATTAATCTGTTGACTGTGAGTTGGGAGAGGAATACGGGAATAAGGAGAGGAGTGCCGGATAAGGATAGCACTACCTCCATACCCATCACTCCTGTCCTCCCTTAAACAGGAGAAGCCTGACACTCTAAAAGAAGAGTCAGGCAACAGCCATGTCTCCGAGAGGGCAACAATGATAGGCTCGTGCAGTGAAATAATATTAAGCAGTTCGTGCTTTTTAGGCCGAATACTTTTACTATTCCACCGCAGGAATTTCAGTGGCGCCATTATTAAGGACTTTGTTGTAAATTTTTGTAAGATTTAAGGCAACGTGGGACGGTAAGGGAAGTTCATCAAAGGTTGAAATTATACTCACAAGGATGTCTGTTAGGGCACCTAACAGATCCTTTGTAGCTGTTGTTGAGTTTTCAACACTTTGATTGAGAGCACAACCATTGGAAAGGGAAGGGGAACAATTACCAATTATGGACTGGTGAGCTTGTCTATCATATCCCTTTGCAAGAGGAGCGCGGGGACGAGGAGTTTGAAAAACGGTCTTGCGATAGGACTTACTAAGTGGAACAGGAGCAAGTTGTTGAGGATTAGGAGTTGAGAAAACTGGAGGGGAAAACATAACCTTAGCAATATCTGCATAAGATTGTTTGACAGGAGGGAAACGGGAGGATGCTTCTATGTAAGAAATACACTCTTGAGACATTGCAATTTTGATGGACTGCTGCCTTGCAAACTCAGGACAGTCTTTATCTGTTGCAAAATGCTTGCTAGCACAATATAAACAATTAGATTTTTCCTTGGTTGTGTCACATGTATCACCAGTATGATCCTGGGAACACCTGTAACACCTGGGCTTAGATCGACACTGTGATTTAATGTGACCAAAACGACAGCAATTCAGACATTGTATTGTTGGAAATTTGTAAGGTTCTACAGGGAGAGAGGAATGATAGGAAAAGACCCTATCAGGCAACTCTTGTCCACGGAAAGTGACCACAACCGACTGAGTCGGAATCCAAGTAGTCACCCCCTCACTAACATTCTTCCTATTCAGCCTCCTTGCTTTCATCACCAATCCACTCCCAGAGGGAAACACCAATGATTCAACAAGCTCGTCTAACGAAAAGTCCACGGGAACATCTCTTATTATGCCCATTCGAGTGATATTAAATGTAGGGATAATGGCAACATATTTACATAAACTCAACACTGGATTAGTTAAAAATAAATTCGCTGCAGTAGCAGTTGAGAATTGAACACTTATCTTATTGCGTCCAATGTTCTTAACACCATCCTTAGTGATATCGGAAACTTTATTTCTATGTAAGAATTGGCCAAATTTTATAGCTTTAATAGAGGTACCCGCGGCGGGGTCTGGAGTTTCCCTCGACACATACACAATAAAAGGGCCTTTATCGGAATCTAGATAGGATTTGGGGCTCTCAGTTAAGGAAGGGTGTACATACAGGTTCTGGATTGAAGGCGTAGCTGTATCTGGATTAATAATAGTTTTTTTAACTAGACCATCACTATTAGATGATGAGTCTCCACTTTGCCTTTTTCTCGTGGACATCTGAGAATCAACACTACCTCCAGGGTCAGGGGGATCAGGAGGGCGATCCGGCTCCATTATAAATACAACTAACTCAACCTACCTTATATTACAATCACACAAATAAAACAACACAAACACTCACTACAACTAACCACCTTACTAATATAAATCTTTTTTTTTATACTTTTTGAATCACAATGAAAGATAGAAAAAAAAATCTGCACTAAAATAAGAAAACTCTCACTAACACGTGTGTCAACCAAAACAAACGTCAGCGAAGTCTGTCCATGTATCACCATTGCGTTTAGCGACGAGCCAACTGACTGACATAATTTGTAATCATTTTGACAAGACAAAAGTTTAATTTGACAGATGTCAGTTAAGTCAATTTTATTGAAAATTATGAAGGTAATATATTTTAGAAAAGAGTGATATAGTATATCTACATATTTTTTTTTTTGTTATAGAAAAATAATAAGAACAAAGACTAACAAGCCAGTCGTGGCACATGGGCACAAAGTGTGACCGTTAACGCGACTATTTGTGGATTCGATCCTCAATCGAAGAATATTCATTTAAATGTATATTTTCATTTCTTCATTCTCGTGTCGAAGCAAAGCATGGCGTTGAGTTTCACTTAACACGCAATGCCTCCAGAATTCGGTGGTAAATGGAGAACAAAGTGTCTTAACACTAGGTTCCTTCTGCCTACCCTGCTGTGTGCGGGAAACATCGTGAAGCTAATTTAATTTGATTTGAAGACTAACAAAAAAATAAACGACTTACTACATTGTGACTACATACATGCCTTGAGGTAAATTGTAATTTAGTCAATTTTATGGTTTTGCAAAAGTGTTAATGAAGAAGTCATATAAACTTGCCAACCGAAGAATTTCGGGCAAGGCCGGTTGTGATCGATGTTTGACCAAAGCTATTCTTGCGCAAATAAACCATGTTCGTGGTGTCGCTGGCCAAGATGCGATCGTCTTATTTGCTGTTTCTTTTTTATTTACTTTGTCAACGTGCCTCGGTTGTCCTTGCGTTAAGTATTTTAGGATTATAGACTTAAGCCACACTGTAAAAGGTCACCTTACTCTAAAGTTGTCATTTGCTAACTATACAACAATATTCCCGTATATCCGAAATAACGTTTCGTAATTATATTACGAAATTGACCTAATATAATATGTAAATAAGCTTACATTGTGCAACTATGGCAATATCTAAGTTAATCGATATACAGGGCATTGTAAATAAATATAATGTACAATATATTAAGTATTAGCTTCGTAGAGTCGTGACTAAGTGTATAATAGAGACGAGATTGAAGATCCATTAGTATAATGAGTAATTATTGTAGGTGCTATAAACGAGCGATTGTCCGCAAATGGCAGCCTGCCTCTGGTTCTGGTGACTTAATATGAAGGTCTTCTTTTGCAATTGAATAGACCTAAAACTTGTGGCGCCAAACTCACTGAACTTATATTTTAATTGGTTTCAATAATAACCACTTAAGTTCGATTATTATTACTTTCAATTTGGGCATCTTAATGCTTTTTGCGATAAGGCACAATAGAGTAACTTTAAAAAAAATTCAAAATCGTTTTATTTATTTTTTTCAGCTTTTGTAGGTACTCACATTTCCATTCTGGTTATCCAAAATATATATCTTCAAATGTGAAAATAAATAATTTAAACATAATTATTACATCTTTTTAACTATTCGTTTATCAAGACTCCATTATAGGTATTTAGATTTAAACGACATTTCAACGTTATAGCCCTAGAGCAGGGGTTCCCAACCTTTTATTGATCAAGGACCACTTTTATATCATTCTTGGTAGCAGGGACCACTATGCATGTAGGTGGAATAAAAATTAACTGTGACTATTAAGCAGAAACTTCATCTCCAGTCATAAAATTAAAATCGTTCGCGGACTATATTCATGCTTCTGCGGACCACTGGTGGTCCGCGGACCAGTGGTTGGGAACCACTGCCCTAGAGGAATAAAGTATTAACAAATCTCCAAATAAAAACGCATTTTATATATTATGACTTGATTTCTTTCGGAACAAAAATGACCGTCACCCGATTATATATTTGTATGAGCTTTACCATAGTTTTACAAAATACTTCTGTTTATAGATAAGCATACGTAAAGTTTTACTGACAAAATATAATTTTTAGAACTCTCACTGTTTACTTTTTTATGTCATACCTACTGAATACACACTCGTTATTTTATTTTATTTGCTTGTAACGAAATAAAAATGTATTAACCATACTGACCTTAATTTAGAATTTCCACATTGGCACATGTAAGACGGTTCTGGTAGTTTTATAAACGACAGTACAAAGAAACAGAGGTAGAGTAAGAGTTACTCTTTTTATTACACATTATTGTTTTATCAACTATATAGAATTATTTTCAATTATTAAAATTATATTGTCACGAATAGAAATTTTTTAACAAAAAAACCGACTTAAACCGAAATGTCGTCAAATTGAGAGCCTTCTTCTTTTGCAGAAGTCGTTCAAAATAAATAAAAAAATGTAATATATTTTTTATGATTTTAATGCATATCCTTCATGTATGTCAAAGCCCTTACTTTCTAAATATTTTTTTAATATCATACCAAAAGAACACAATAAACCGAACAAAATTTGAAATATCAACTACGCGCCCAGCAACTAACTAATCAACTGTATCAAGAAAATGATAATAATAAGAATATTATTTATACTATTATTATTAATAGACACCTAACTATTTTCTTCACGAGATATACAGACATTTAAGGCTTTGCTTAATGAATAAGCAGAATAGATACACAGCTGTGTACTCGAGTGCGTATTTTAACTCACAGTTTATAGTTGCGAAAAAGTGTTGCAACTATTTCGATATTGTATCTGGACAAAAGGCTGTCTAGACTTAACACGTGCCTAGCTAACAGTTCACTTTAAGTTGCAATTTAGATCTGATTAAAACTTTTAAAGTTTGGTGCCATTTATACCTGGGTCTAATTATGGTTTAAAAAGTTTCAAAATATAGGAGATATAAGATTCTAGTAATTATAGAATCTGAGCCAATTAAGAAACCATAAGCTCTTTTATAACTATACCATACCTCTTTGGTCCTTAATGTAATATATATGTTATTAAATGTTTTTTAAAGCTATTTTACATTTTTATATGAAGATATTACCATATATGTACCAAAATTATAATTTGTATTAATAAATGAAATATCTAGTTTAATTTAGTCAAATATACTTAAAGTTTTGACAATGTTTACAGATCTGGAAGATAATGTAACCGATGTGTACCTACCGTGAACTCAATCATATGAAAATGCATGGATTGTATTCTTTGCCAATGTATTTGTATGTGTTGTGAAATGAACAGTGCAACCTTGTGACTTTTGTGACGTGGAAATGAAAAGAGAAAAGTATAAGAAATTTTTGCTTGGATTTCGGTAAGCATTTTATATTTTTTATATTTTATTTATAGTTTTAGATTTATACATGGGACCGGTCGTAACGCAGTGGCACAATGTGTAAACACGACAGATTGTTAGTTCGATTCCCACTCGAGGAAACGAAATATTAAATTTTAATTTTAATTTTCATTGCTTCGCTCTGGTGTCGAAATAAAAGTACGGCGTTGGTATTCGCCACTCAACACGCAGTGCCTCCAGAATTTGGTGGAAAGTGTGAAGTGGAGTGTCTCAACACTAGGCACCCTCTGCCTACCCTACTACATGCGTAATACATGCGTGGTGGATGTACAGCAGTTTATATCAAACAACCATTTGATAAGTCAAATATGCCATAATTTACTATGCCATAGGTAATGTTTCAATATCAAAAAAGTAATAGCTGCCTTGTTGCCACACTCTAATGCGTCACTAATGTCTTGCCATCAAACCCATAACTAATTATCGAATGAACTGTTGAAAATATTTTAAGAGTAACTAAATAGCCAATAAACTATATTTGCACAAGAAAATAACGTAACACAAGCTTGTAGTTTTATATCAATAATAATATTATTTCTGTGAAACAACGTGAAACGTGAAAACAGTATTCAAAATATATGTATAAACATAATGATTTCAATTATTTCTGTAATAACTTAAACTTGATTTTTTTTGTTTATACCATTTAAAAAAGTGTAATAGTTGTTTTATAATTTCTTTTATTCCAAACTGAGTAAGCCTAGGCACCTAACGGTAAGGCATTTAAATTAATAAAACACTTTCGTTACCCACTTTCCACTGAATTCTCTCTGTTAATTGGCGTAACTCAACAGCGCGCTTTGCCTCGCTACCAGAGTGAAGAAAAGAAAATATTAAATAGGTCATCCCCACGAGTGGGAGTCGAACCTACAATCGTCGCATTTACATTCGCTCACTTGTGCCTCTGCGCCAAAATTTTATCATTTTTAAATATTAAAGAAAAAAGAAACTCATCATATAAAATTTTCTTACAATACACAAAATTACAACTTAAAATTAATGATCTTGAATTAAAAAATTGTAAAAATAAAACAGTCTGCTGTAAGCGTAAACAATAAGCTTAATTAATGAATGTAATGAGTACTAAGCAATTACTGAGATACGAATTTATTACAAAAACAAGGATGTCCGATTACGAAGCCTAATACAACTGACTACAATGGGCCTTCGGCTGTATTCTGTTACTTATTAAGAAGAGGTGTCGAATAATACTTAAAAAATGTTAAAAATACATTGTTATTCTTCTAATAGTTTTGTTTTCTTGTGTTGGAAACCAGGGTGAACGCGTAAAACAAGCAAGGGCGACAAGACTCTTTTTCTTTTAAAAATATCTCGTACCTGATAGTTCCTTATTACAAAGAATATTGAGAAAGAAAATCATAACATCATCTATATTTATAAGATGAATCAAGAACAAGAAGTATTTTAATTGCTTTATATATTTTGTATTATCATCCAGATGGGTGACAAATGCTTAAATATATAAAGTTTTAAAGTTCAAGAATCTACCGATTTTTAGAGAGGTAGGCAATAAAACTTAGTAATCAAACATTACGTTCTCTAGTTTTAGATCATATTAATGATATAATGTATTTTTTTAGACAAAATATTAGCGTATACAATAAAACTCTCCAAATGTACCGTGGTGTTGTTATTTAGTTTTAATATACCTATTGATATAATTTGCCAAAGTTGACCTATAGGTGGAAAATCATCAAGTTAACTGATTGACCTATTAATAATTATATAATTATACTATGCCTTTCAATTTTAACTTATTATTTCCTTTAATAAAAAAAATCATGTCTGTATATTGAACTCATAGAAATAGTGCACTAACATATTTAAAAAGTAAATTTCACGGTGATATAATTGTGCTGGTGACGTAAATTCCAGTAATGACTTAGCGCAGTGAAAGTGACAATAAGACGACTTCGTAGCGAGAAACACAGTATCGTCTCTAAAAAAGGATGTTTACTGAGATCCAACTTCCTTCTGTTTAGTAACCTACATACAATTAAAATCAACATCGACTAAATAACTTTGTATAAGGATGTTGAATAAAATTATTAGTATTATTGGAAACTACTTACAAGAATTTAAACTGAATGAGTAAAAACTAACTTAAATATCTTATTTAAAAGTTTATTTATTTTTATTTTAAAAATAAATTTTGAGGCCGTTTTTAACCTTCTCTCCCTATTCTGCATTATGCAGCAGGAAACAAAAAGAATTTACACTTTAACACTTTGTTAACAACTTTTAAAACGGGCTCAATAATTAACTAATTGTGTAGAAATTCTTTTCTCTTTAATATCAATGCACGTAAAATTCAATAAAATCAACATTTAGGCCATCGAAAGTGATTTTATTGTGTATTTTAAAAAAATACTAAAGAAAGCAGAATTTCTGCCAAAGTTACAGCTATTTAAGTGTTCGCGCAAGGGCATTTTTATTGACATTCTTGTATTATTTTACAAAGCAGGCGATATTATTTTACAATACACGAGCATTTAAGGCTAAGCCTTAGGGCGTATACTTATAGGTACTTACTTATATTTAACTTTTATTTGATCTCTTAGGGGCTTTAATGAATTTAGCGTAAGGACTACGTCTACTATAATTACGTCGTCCCTTCGATCTAATGTGGTTTATATTTAAACAAATATATTTTTGTATCATTTTATCAAAATTTATAGCTATTAGTTACAACTACATCACGTTTTCGAAAGTGCTTATATTTTATAAAGCAAAATAGAAGGCTATCACGATCAACGAAATGTTTACGATTGTGTAAATCCTTTTAAAATTACACGAGATTTTATCACATCCATAAGAGAAGGATAAATAATATAACACAAGTTAATTCTTTTTGAGGCACCGGCGAAAAGATGAGCCAGCTGTTGGGTGGTTTAAAAAAAATAAGCGCCATACCAACAAAGAAATATCGCATTTAGTGCACTTAATACACTGTCTAGATACCTTGAGATAGGTACTAACTGTTTTACTCAGTTACACCTCTCATTCAAATTAAAATTGACTACAGCTGGAATATATTTATATTATTAAAACTAACCTTCAAAATGCTGTTTTCTTGTATAGTTGATATACATTTTTTTTCCTTACTTACTCTCCTCTGTGTTTAAGTTTTAGGATCGGGATGTTGTACATGTATATTTTGGTTTTCATATTCAGTATTGTATTTTGAGTGCCCCTGCGCCACAACTGGCCTCTATTTTAAAATCAAAGCTTAAAGGGTTAAACGAAATGAATAATAAAATACAATTAAATCTTTACTTAAATAAGGCCACAGATTCCATCACATCGCTTTGAACCACCTTGAACAGTCACCTCAATAATCAACCTACCGAGATCTGTAAACGACAGGAAGTGTCATGCATAATAATATCTCGCAGTGTTACAAAGCACGCATACATAAAAGAATAACTTTAATTATTTTCGCTTGTTGAACGTCGAAAATTAAACAATTGACATAGTAGTAAACACAAATCATTATAGATATTAAAAATTCTCCAGTCAGTAGTGATTATGGGAAATGTCACAAATAACCTTAAAATATATTTAATATGCCCTAAAGTATTGATGCCGTTAATTATTTTTAGTAAAACAATATTTTATTCGGTTATGTTCCTAGAAGGAAAGATATATATATTTTTTGTCATGAATAAGATATTTTATCTTATATAATTATTTCATATTATCCTTAAGGCTTAAAAAATTGCAACACTAATCTGTATTCCGCACACAGGTAGGCAGAGGGGAACCTAGTGTTAAGAGTTAAGGAACTCAACTCCAGACTTTCAACAACAGACATCGACACAACAGCGAAGAAATGGAAAAATAAATTTAAATAAATATTTCATTTCCTTGAATGCAGGTCGAACCCATAACTAGTCGCATTTACAATCACACTATGTGACTCTATTATAAAATAATATACCTACTAATAATGTTTACATATTATAAAATTATGTAATTCAAGTATTAGTAAAGTATCCATTGACTGCCCTTGTGATATCTAGACCAAACCGATCGTGTACGTTGAAAGGCTCACCCGAATGTTCAAACTATGAATCTGCATGGTTCTTTATCTTCATACATTTCACCTAAACTTACAGGATAAGTAAAAAGGTCAATTTATCAGTATATTATGTATTTTCCGGTCGTTTAAAGAGATCTAAATGCGATAAGCCAGCACCACGACGGGGTCCATTGTAGTTAGTTGTTTCGCTGGCTTCGTAATCGGACATCCTTGTTTTCGTAATAAATATAATACATATCTCACTAATTGCGTAAGTACTAATTACATGTAATTTATATCTTATTGTTTACATCATCATATATTAACGGCTTTTATTTTATAATTTTATTTTGTTTTTCATCTTCACCCTGTATTCTGCATGTAACAGGGCAAGTAGATAGAGCCCAATATTAAGACAATTTCCACTTTATAATTTATATAATTACTTTAGGCCAGTCATGGCGCAGCGGCACGAGGTGTGACTGTACTGAAAACCGACTGGTTGTGGGTTCGATCCCCACTCGAGGAGATGAAATATTTACTTAAATTTATATTTCCATTTCTTCGCTCTGGTGTTGTTTCAAAGCGTGGCGTTGAGTTCTGCCACTCTACACGCAATGCCTCCAGAATTCGGCAGAAAGTGGGGAACGGAGTGTCTTAACACTAGATTCTCTCTGCCTAGCTTACTGTATGCGAGATACAGCGTGAAGCTGATTTTTGTTTTTAATTACTTTATAATATAGCCTAAATCATTAATTTTAAACTCTACCTTAATTTTATATCTTGTAAGAAAATATGTATCCATAGGTCAATAGAAAAAGCAATTTTTCTCATATGCTGGCGACATCCACATACATGTCGCGTCTGACGCAAATGATTGCGCTGTCTATATATACTGCTTTTATCATAAGGTTGCATAATTTTTATTACTATATTGATGAACAACATATCAGCTATCGTTTTTTTACTTTGTTGTTTATGCTTATAATATAATTTATATATTTTTTTCTTTCTTGCAGTATATTTGTATGTATATAGCATTTATATGTATATATCATACATATGTATGATACGAAGTGCAAACATTTTTTAAAGTATATAAGAATACCTGTTTAATATTTAAATTTTGTATTTCTATCTATATTATTGTTTATCTTTACTCTTTTATATATTCCATTACCTACCTATTAATTTTAAACACCTGATTCTTTTCTCCCTAAAGATTATCTGGAAGAGATGAGACTGGAGATGGAGACTGGCTATTTATAAGAAAACCATTTGTCTTTGGTTACCTTATAAAATTCCTGTGACAATCTTAAACAATCTTGGTGTATAAAAAAAATCGATAATAATAATAAACAAAAGTATTCTTGACAACAATTCCCATACACAGTTGACCTAGGTATTCGTTACATCGTTACGCAATAGGGAGATATTGGGCGAAGAAAGCGTCGTTAAATGCGTCAGTCATGCGGGTGTACCGTGTATACCCACAAACACACACCGCAACAAGTTGCCGTAAGCAATATTTCGTAAGCATAAAATATTATTTTTAAGTAGGGACAAACGCAAATTTCCAAAGCTGACCTCGCATTGTCGTATTGATGAATCGATTCAATTAATAAGAATCATTTCCGTATCCGGTTAAAATTCCTTAAGGACAGACTATTGTAAAGATTGGACGTGTGTCCCGATTATGTATAAAAGATATTGACACACATTCCTTTTTTAGTGTAAAGGTCAAAGGCGGAAGTGATACGTACGACAGGTTCCATTGCCTTAAGACGGCCTCGACTAAAAAATCATATTCCAATCATTATGTAATGTAATGTCTTATTCATTTAAATACTTTTGGTCTCATCATTTGTTACTTAACATATTTTATAAACAAAAAACAATTTATGATTGCACATAAGTGTTTTGTAGATATAAATCATCGATCACAATTTTTCAATCATGTCAGTAGTGGTATTGAGGCCAGTAGTGGCACAGGAGCACAAGCGTGTGACTGTAAGCACGACAGATTGTGGGTTCGATTTGCACTCGAGGAAATGAAATATGTATTTTTTTCATTTCTTCGCAAATCACAGCGTTGAGTTCCGCTACCTAAGACGCAATTCCTAAAGAATTCGGCGGAAAGTGTCCCCCCCGCGGAGTGTATTAACACTAGATTCTCTCTGCCTACCCTGCTACATACGGGATTCAGCGTGAAGATGATAAAAAAGTATTGGTTATGTTAAGAAATTTGATTTATATGAAAATATTTATGAAAAAGTTACTTAATACATACATACGCATAAAAAAAATACAAAAGTAATTATTGATTTTTCGCTATAGAACATAATGTTAAGCATTACACAGTGTAATAAAGGTTGAAGACAGTTTAAAAATAAACTGAAGAGAAACTGCTTACGCAATAGCAAACAGCGTACATTGTTGCCTATACTTTCTTTGCTTAGACAACAAAATACATTACATACTTAAATAGCAAAAAAACTGACTCTACTCTTGTATCAACAATATAATAGATATTTTGACATATGGTAGGTGTAGAAACGTGTGTGTGGCTGTAAATGCGGTTATTGTGAGGTTGTGGGTTCCACTTGACGAATTGAAATATTTAATATTTTAATTTAGGCTAGGCAAAGCACGGCGTCAGTTTCCCCACTCAACACACTACAGCCAGAAGGTACAGCGTGGAGCGAAAAAAACAATTTTTTACCTTTGCTGAACTGTAATAAAAGTCTTTATTCTCTTATTCTTTATACTACTACTAACCGCTAAGAGTAATATTTCTTGTATTACTGTTAAAAACTAATAAAAATGTATAATGCACCTTGAGTTTATTTTTAGATAGCAAAGCAGCAACTTACTTGCTTTGTAGACCTTGTGAGATTATTTTTTTATTGACATCGGTCATAATACGTTATATAATAAATAGTAATGTATTAAAATGTTAACCTTAACATACAAATTTTATTTGCAATAACTTCAGTAAAAACTTATTAAACTTTTATTACACTTGCCATAACAAAAAAAAAACAAGTGCCACAATAAAAAAATGGTAGAAGGTCTGTAAACATATTTTGCCTATATTATACAAATGCAGGATTAAGGAAATATTATTAGCATATGCTAGTTAACATTTTTTTCTTTTTATAATCACAAAATAGTTGAATATAAAATACAGACTCTAAAATCATATATACCTACAAAATTAACTTAGCTGGCACTAGAACCTTCTGTTTTTCAAAAAAAGAAATCGATTACAAAACACGCTCCAAAGTATTTTCTCATTAACCTGGTTTCCTGAAAAGAACGTTTGAAATTCATGATAAGTTATTAAAATAGTATTTCGTTGTAAACGGATATACGTACGAATTTTCAAGCAAATTTTTATGATGGTTTTCATGAAATGTAATCGTAATTTATACACAAAATAAAAAAATATATTTCTTTTATAAATGTCTTCTCATTGTGGATTTCTTACACTTTATAGTCTGAACGTCAAATTCTATGACGATGAAGGTGGTATTACTTATTGTGTGGCATCTAAATGGAGAAAAAGTATGTTGTATTATATTTCGGAGAATTAAGCCCACAACTATTGCGTTCTGTGAAATCCTGTTCAATTTCTTTTTAAGTTAAGTTCACATTTTATCACAATCTACCGAAATCAATTATCAATTCATAAAACTTAATAAACATTAGTATTTTAATCATAATAAGAAATATATATTAAATGTATCCTTTATTTTAAATTTTTCCTTGTAAGGATCGTTCATAAAGATTCTAAAAAATGCGCTTATGAATATATAATAATAGTCGAATACTTATTATAATTACAAATAATATTCAAAAACAATTTACATTGCAAACAATTATCTGAAACATTTTTTTTTTTATTTTAAAGTTGTATAACATTCATTTATACTACCTACTACAATATTATAATTTTAATTATACAACATTTAATATTTTCTTATTAAAATTATATGTAGACTAGCGATATCGTCATTTACTTGCTGTGTTTGCCAACCCTCATGTCGCTCGATTTATTAATAAAATAAAAAAATAAATTCTATATACAATACTACACTCTTTCTTGAATAATCAATCATTTTAAATAAAATAATTATTTATAACATTTTTAAAGTGATATTCCACACTTAGGAAAGAAAAATACTTATTTAGAAACCGTCGAACCCGCGCCTCCTGGTCGTTACGTTCAAATACGTTTTCTAAATCAAAATAATTATTATAAGATATAATAAGAGTAATTGTTCCTTAAGTTATTCTGTGTGTTCTTACCGGGTTTTGTTGCTATTATATATAAAAACCTATATGAGTTACGTTGTAATTATAATATATTTCTTAACATTATAGAAAAATTTCTGAAAATCTGTCATTATGCCTTTTATTGTCTGTTGTAAATGCGTTGTAAACTATTGTTGTAGATTGGAAGTCCACTCCTAATCCGCCCTGGTAATAAATCGCAACGTTTAGTTACGCCACTCAGCACGCCACGTCTTAAAATCGCGCGGAAAATATGGTCACCAGGAAAGTCTTGCCACTAGGTTCTCTATTTACGTTACTATACGGGATAAAAGTGAAACTGGGACAATATTAATGCATTTTCTTCTTTCTTCTTTTTTAGCTTCACCTAACGAACCTAATATTAATAATTAATAACCTTATATATTAAAATTATTTATAGTCTTATTAATTCAATTTATTACCTAATTTATAAACATAATTTTAGTTTATTTTTTTATTATTCATAAATTGCGTTTATGTACGAATAAGTAGTTCACAAACGCTGAATATAAGAAACATCTAGACATTTTGTACCTTGAAGGCGACCTCTCTGTGACCTCCTCGGACAGGAAAACCGGATGCTTCCGCGCACCTGTGTTGCTAATGATATATGTACATATAAATTATTTATCTAAGACTATTATATTTCTTTACTACGAATAAAATTATAAATCAATTTGTACAGTATAATGCTTATAGCAATAGAAATACAATTCAAGTTAATTTAAAAATAATGTTATATTATAAATATTTTATAGCTAGCTAGCAACAGTTTTATACATTTTTGTATAGAAGTCTACCCATGGCCAAACATGCTTAATACTAACATGTACGTAGTTAATCCGAGTATACATTGGGTATATTTTCCAGGTAATAATGTAATAATTCTACTTTAAAGTGTGAGTTCAATATATAAAAGTTGACAAACTTAAATTTGCGGACACATGCACTCATTTTGTATGAAAAAAGTACAAATATAAGTTTGTAACGATTTTTTTTTTCGTAAAATGTCTATAAATTTACAGTTTTCGCAATTTTTCATAAATGTGCCTGTGCTATAACAGTTTTTTTGTAAAAAATAAATGATGGACAAAGTAAACAAGTGTACCTACTGTATACATGCAGCATAATATTTGTGTAATTCATAAAAACTAATAAAAATAATCGTTTCGTATATAGCCGGCTACTAAAATGAATAAACAAATGTAAATTTTACCTGTACAATAAAACTCGTCCTTCGTTCATTCATACATCGTCCGTCCGTCCATCAACTTTAAATAAGTAAAGCCTATAAATGAATAATCCTTCAAACTAGGAAACTAGGCAACAATGAAATAAACAAGAAATGACTACTACTACGTATTGCTGCTATTAGTTAAATTTCGCTATTGCCAGATGCCAGATTCATATATAAATATATAACAATGTCTGTAATAGTAAAAATTAAACATTTAAATTATAAGATGTGTCACATTATAACATAATATCTTGTTAAAATAAAATCTAATTTAAAGAGTCGGATTTTCAATTTCATGAAGAAAAATATAGGTCAGGATAAGGTTACTTCAAGTGAACCAAACTAAAGTAATATTAACTTTAAGAACCCATGAACAAACATAAAATTTTAGGAAAATAAAAAGATAGTAAATTTTAAGCGTCACTATGACTGAATTAAAAATTAATAATTGAAATTATCAACGCAATTCAGTTAAATATTGAATAAAAATTAATATATTATTAAACAAGGAAGTAATTTCATTATAAAAAACAATATTTATAAGTAAATGTTTTGTGAATAAGATCATCATTGGAATTTAAATTAAAGCTGCCTTTCAATGGCCAATCGTGGCGCAGGAGCATAAACTTGTGACTGTAAACGCGACAAGTTTTGGGTTTAACCCCCACTCAAATTAATATCAAGTCAGTTCACGCTGGAGGCAGAGGGAACCTAGTGTTAAGACACTCGGTTCCCCACTTTCCGCCGAGTTCTGGAGGCATTGCGTGTTGAGTAGCAGAAGTCAACGCCGCGCTTTGCCTCAACACCAGAGCGAAGAAATGAAAATATAAGTGGAAATACATATTTTATTTCCTCGATTGGGGTCGAACCCACAACCGAGTCGATTTTACAGTCACACTTTGTGCCATTGCGCCACGAAATTAATATGAAAGGAAATATTTAATATTTTCATTTCTTCGCTCTGGTGTCGAGGCGTTGAGTTCCACCACTCAACACGTGATGCCTCCAGAATTGGACGAAAAGTGAAAAGTGTATTAACGTGACTTAAAAAATGCAGGATGCAGCGTGAAACCTGACTCAGCACAGTAATTAAATTGGTAATTTTGTTACCAAGAAATCTTAGTTAGATATTTTTTTTACCTTCAAATTGCAGTATTTTAAATTAACCTGCTTGATTTAAGATTTTTTATCCAAAACCGTAAGATGTACGAGATGTTTCGCAAGCAGCCTCGACGCGAACGTGACTCACAGAACTGGTGACATAGCACATTAACTACACTGATTTAAATTTAACGCTAACTGCCCTTCTAACTTGTTAGTTCGTACGAGCAAAAATAAATAGGTTTTGCTTATTTCAATAGAAGTATAACGCAATTACTATTTTTATATTCAAATATCGTAATTCAAGTATGTATATGTTTGTATATTTATGTGTATATATTTATGTGCTAATAATATATACATATTAATAAATTAAATATAAAATTAATAAATTTATAGTAAATATTACTGAAAAAATTAAATGAATATAAAGCACATGCATATTAGTTTAAAATAAGGAATCAATGAAGAATATGAAAGTTAACAAATTGTATAATTGTAAGTTATTCTTTTAAATGAAACTATTTAACTGGATTATTCGCGTATATTTAGTATTATATAATTTTGGAAACCCGCCGTTTCCAGTTTTTCAGTAGTCCATGGTCACTGGTAGACTGAGATGGGATATGTCTGTCGGTTGACATAATAATTATATCAAACTATTTGTAAATAGAATTCTTGATTGAACAGAAGATATCCAGATGTGAGGTAATGTTCTAAAAGTCCAAGATATTCCATAGGCATATTGTTATCTTCTAGCTTCCCGATTCCCGATGCCGTCCTCAAAAATGTTTAATACTAAATATACGCGATTAACTATAAGAATTATAAGGTTTATTCATAACTATGACAGATTGGAAAAAAATGTTAGTATTCGGTGTCATATATCAGTTTCTCCACAGTATATATAATGTAGAGTACCTACTTATCTTAATATCCTTATGTTTAATCATGCTAAGTTGGTGAAATATGAAAATTTTAGCATAACTATGACATATTTGGAAAAAATATTGGTATTCGGTGTCATATATCAGCTTCTTAATAGTATAATGTAGAGTACTTACTTAAGATCGTCATGTTTAATCATTCTAAGTTGTTTAACCAATCGCCAAAAGATTAATCCATAGAGCCTAGACTAGTATAGGGAGATATAAAAGATTTTACATATAATATAAAAGTTTTAACATAACTATGGCAAATTTGGAAAAAATGTTAGTATTCGGTATCATATATCGGCTTCTTAATAGTATAATGTACAGTACGTAGAGTAAACTGGTAAAATCCATTACATGCTTCAAATGTTATAAATTATATTTTCACTTACCTACTTGAAAAGAATAAAATCTTTTCTTATAAACTTAGATATTTAATAAATAAATAAATAAAAATAAATCAGCTGCACGCTGTATCCCGCACACTGCAGGGTAGGCAGAGGGAACCTAGTGTTGAGACACTCCGTTCCCCGCTTTGTGTGGAATTCTGGAGGCCTCTTATATAGATATTTAATATGATATTATATAGATATTTAATATGAAGTATTAAATATTATTTCAAGAAAAAAAAATTGGATATGGCTTCTTAAATGCAAATAAACTTGATTCTTGTAATACATAAGTAACAAACATGTAAAATTAATGATGACGGAAAATATTATTCTAAGAACATTTATTTTAAATAGGTACTTATCTATCGATACATCAGTTTATATATTTTATCCCAGTATAGAAGGTCAACAAAATATTTTGTTATTAAAATATATCTTTTTGTAATAACGTTCTACACAAGGCTAAGTATTGAGATAATATTGTATAATACACGTTTTTTAACATTTTTGAAGTCTCCACAATTAGCAACGAAAAATACTTATGTAGAAAACGTATAAAAATTTTGAACGTAATGGGACTCGAACCTTCATTCAGAAATGAGCAAACTAATTGATTAAAATTATTTAAATTCTACATGTAAATGTTTCATGTTTTTTCAAATAAAAATACAAATTACTTTTTATAAGCAAGCATAAAAAAAGCATTATATTAAGAGATATTGTTTGAACATTTCGTGCTGTTTTCATCTTTAAATTGTATTGTTTTTTTATATACACAGCTTTTCCCAATTTAAAAAAAAAACAATTATAGAAAATGTTGGTTGAAATGAAATATATATATATATATATATATATATATATATATATATATATATATATATATATATTCTGTAATAGGCAATGTGTGGCAATATATATGCCGAATTCTGAAGGCATTGCGTGTTGAGTGGCAAAACTCAACGCCGCGCTTAACGGGGAAATATAAATTGGAATTATAAATTTAAGGAACATGGAAATATAAATTTAAGTAAATATTTCATCTCCTCGAGTGGGGATCGAACCCACAACCAGTCGGTTTTACAGTCACATTTTGTGCCCCTGCGCCACGAATGGCCTCAATAATAATTAAATGTGTATAAAAATATAACTGAAGTCTTTTATTATTTTAAATAAAAAAAATTAAGGACTTGAGCCATTATAATACTCTTTGTTGAAAGCGGGCAATTATCATGACGTGATCTACAAGTTCCTGATCAACATCCGTTTCGTTGACCTTTTTTCTTATAATTCATTGCCATTATTTATTATTTTACTAAATCACTAGTTTATGACTGCGGCTTTGTCCACATGTTCAAATGGAAATTAAGAGCTGTAACTCAGACCAGGTCCAGTGGATTATATGGAAAAGATTACCGTCAAGTGCCTTCCTCGATACATGGACTGAGCTATCCGATGCAAAAATATTTTTTCAAATCGAACCAGTACTTTCTATAATAAGCACGTTCAACCTAATTTATTCTTTTCTCAGCTTTTAAATATTAAGTATAGATAGACAAAAAAAATGCTTCCAGTTTTAAAACAAAATGATAGATGTAAATATTTTTGAAATAAAAAAATATAAAATATATTTCACATCTATCTATATACTTAATTTTGTAACAGTAATAAAGCAAGATATTTATATTTTTTTGTATAAAAGGAAATAATATGTACTTTATATAATATACCGATTATTAAGTCGAGGCCACGTGAACAAAATATCACTTCCGGTAGATATTTATAAATATATTATTCGAAATTTACCAATTAAAGCTCTGTTGCTATATAATATTGTTTCGTTTCTTAATTTCCGGTTACAGGCTATGTATGTCTGAAAACAAGCATAACTAGAAGGTTAAGTTTATTTAAAAGTTATCTGTGCCACTGGAGTAGTTCATACTTCATATTCCTCCCACCGGACGAAATAACTGCTGAATCATTTTGTTCACTTACTAACCCATAACACAGCCTCCATCTGACTCATATTTATTATTACTTTCATAAGATAACTTGTTATATTATGAAAGTAATAATATTAAGATAAGATTGAGGCTACCGCGGCACGGAGGCACAAACGTTTGACTGTAAACGTGATTGTGGGTTCGATTCTTACTCGGGACAATGAATTATTATTTATTAGTATGTTCATATCTTCCGCCACTCAACACGAAATGCCTCGAAAATTCGGCGGAAAGTAAGTAATGGAGTGTCTTACCTCTAGATTCTAACAAAAAACAATATACATAAGTTTTCACAGGGGTCTTTTTAAGTAATAAACAAAAGCTTTTGTATTTTTTGTCTTGTGTTAAATGTAATTGTAATCGATTGTCGCTACCGACTGAAATGAATTTTTCTTTAGAGATACATATATTCAGAGGGTTTGTTTAATTTATTTTTGGTGCAAATACATTCCAAGTTTACGTAAATGATTGTAAATTTCGTCACGTTACGTATGGCGTGCGTCACGTGTCACGCGTCACTTGTATGAAGACGTGAAGTCGTGCACGCCTGTACGGTGCGCCTGTGGCATCCACACGGCTTAGGAGGCGCTGATACAATACCTACATGTTTAAAAACACGTCCTCGCACGTCTATTGAAAACTACAACAAGCTACTTCACATTTGCTTGTTCAATTCACAATACAATTTGAATATTATTTTCTTATTCAGCTTTCTGAAAAAAATGCTCATTTGCAAAGTAAAGTGATAACATTTTCCATACGTTAATTTCGAACATATTTAAATTCACAACATGGAATACCTTAAAGCATTATAGAAGCTTCCTCTCTTCTTAATTCTGGGTGGACATAAGAGATCATTTACATTCATTAAATTTTTGAAAACCTTAAGAATATAACAATATAACGACTTCCGCTGGTTACCCTTACCAAGATGCAGAGAACGAGTGACTCGTGAGCGACAAAGACGACACAGATAAGCCTTGCTGCGAGGTACGTGACTCGCCCGCGGCCGCCTGAACCTTGAATGCTCCTTCCCTCGTTATAATAATAAACCGCTCAGTCCGGTCCGTGCCTTTACCGACAAAGCACGATACGATTTTTTAATATCACAATAACTTAAACGATGCATCTCGATCCACCGCACCCCCAGTGACTATAGTGTAATACAACATTATTCACTTTATAGTGTATTTGTGATGTTTTGTGCCAAAATCTTCAGTGCCATATATATATTGGGGAACACTTAAAATTTATATCAAAAAAACTGATAACAAGTGGGTATAAAAAAACAAAATACTTCTATAACAATAGAATTCATAAAAATAACATTTCATTTAAAAACAATGATAATGTTGCCATTTAACAATTCACTATACCAAATTGACCATGTCATAATTTACATAACACCAGTATCAATATTGTAGTGTTAAATCATATATTGCATAAAAATATTATTCAATTATATTCACAATTTTTGCAATAAATTCTTATGATTACATCCACTGATGTTGTTTATAAAATGGAAAAAATATTATATTTCGTTATAGGAAAAATTTTAAACTATAAAAGATATTATTAAAAAAAAATCATTTTATTTATTGTTAACAATTACTCATCCATCCATGTGTGCGTAAGAGGCTAATGTTGTAACAGTAGATATTGATTTTGAATACCACAATTTGTTACATTAACATGCATAAATAATATTTAAGAAATAAAATTATGAGGCAATTAAAGTTGAGTTTCAAACTTACCTGAGGATATTGTAGGTTCACTTCTCAAGAAAATATTTATATTTTAAAATGTTTCATTTCCTCATTCTTAGTAGACAAAGTGCGATGTTAAATTTTCCTTCTAAACAAGTTAGAGGCTGAAAATTTCTTTACAACTTTTACTTGGTTATATAACAAAAGTTAACAAGATTACAAAGAATTACTTAAAACAAACAATTCTAAGTTTTTCGTTTTCGTTTTTTAAAATAGTATAGGTAGTATGCTGTATTATCTAACAATAATAAAATAATTATTCATATTGTAAAGTATATTATTGTTTCTACAGATATAACACGTAACAACTTATCTACAAATAAATATGACTCTATTGGTAAACAAAGCTATTATACATTTTGGTACGGTTTCGGCCTAGAACCAGAACACGATCCAGAAGAACAATCCTAACAATGATAATTGCTATAATCCACTTGCGTCATTTGGCATATAAAAGAACAAATTTGCAACTCGTAACAACACCATCTGATTGTCACTCGTGTCGGTAGCATTGTATACAAAGGTCAAATCAAACACATCCTGCAAATAGAATGACTTATAATTTTTGGACTATAGTAGAAGTTATTAACACAAACGACAGGAATGCAAGTTAAATCCGCCTAAGTAAATTGTTATAACAACAATATTCATCACTTTTGTGGACGTCATTCTTGAACCAATTCGTGTTTTACGTATCTACTATGTGTTTATTTATTATAATTTAAGCCCCGAAGACTTTTGAGAAATAATAAAGAAATGTCTATTAAATTAGATACAACAAAAAAATGCAAAGATCAAAAGCAAAAAAATGTCTATTAAATTAGATACAACAAAAAATTGCAAAGATCAAAAAACTTACAAAGCCGTTGCACATGCTGTGCCACGCTAACGCAGTGAGTGACCAATAAATCAAAAATAATAACATTAGGTACACTCTGTCGAGTATTCGGCATTAGTCAACATCACAATGATATATGTGCTTGGACAGTGACCAATAACCAAATGTATTAGATATTGGATTATGTTATGATATGGTCGAGTTTTGTCAACGTTGTGACATGAAGTATCATACAGATTAATTTTAGGGTATCGTAGCTCACGTGGAGAAATCGTATTATTAAGAAGTATGAAGGCAGTATCTTTTTTTTTAATCTTTTACTAAACACTACAGACACGGGGTCCGTACTTTTTTTATTTTTTATTATTATGAGCTAATCAATAGTTTTATATATGTCTGCTACTTATACAAGGCTTATAACTAGAGATAATTATTTAGATATTTAATTCCTAAGAAAGTCCAGGTATTTTTAGATTGCCTTTTTTGTAAACATTTCACTGATTATCTATTAACTTAATACCTATTACAACTTTATAATTTATATATAGTTTTGTTTTTTATTCTAAGAAGGCAGTATCTTATATGAACCTGTTTTTGACAAGCATTCTCTCATTGTCTCTTTTTCTCCTTCGTGTGTCCATAAAACGTGACATTAGCGATGTGATTAGTGCTCAAATGGCACGCTCAAAATCCTATAAACTAAGAACTGAACTATTAAAGTTATTAAAGTTGATCAGGTTTCTCTTAAATAAGATGTTTATTAAGTAATCTGAAAGTGTTCTTAATAGTGATGTAAAAACGGGGACTGAAGGAAATGGATGTTATGTTTTAGCGTTTTATGTTAATTATAATGCCATAAAACATTGTTGACTATTAATTAATTATACAAGTTTTTTTACGCGAAATTTATGTATAAATATGTTTTTAATATCCACGCCTTATTCCTAGCGGACTAGGTAGAGATAAAATTAAAACTTAAAGTTAAATTAAGTCTGCTTTACGCTGTATCCCGCATACAACAGGGTAGACAGAGAGAAACAAGGGTTAAGACACTCTGATCCCAACTTTCTGCAGAATTTTTTGAGACATCCAGTGTTGAGTGGCGGAATTCAACGCCGGGCTTTGGCTTGATGCCAGAGCGAAGAAATGAAAATATTAAGAAAAAAACCCACAACCGTCGCGTTACAGTCACATCCTGCACCACGGCGGCCCCAAAATGTTAAATATTTTACTATAATATATAACTAAATATTTTTTCTTTGAAATCTATTATACTACTAATAGTAGCGAACTTGGAGCTCGTGACTGTAATGTAGACGAAGGTAACACAACAATAGAAAATACCATTCACTTTAACATAAGCAGTTATTTATTCATTATGCAGTTTAAATATTTGAAATAAAATATTTTATAATATGATTATCTACGTATGTAAAGTTAATACTATATTTTTAATATAACCTCAAATAAATTATTAGTGAAATCAAATCAATTTACCAAGAATAAGTGTGATTTAATACATCTATAAAACATTGTTAATACCCATTATAATACACTACATTATTTATTACTAATAGTAAAATAGAATCAATTAATAATTATTAATTATTTGAGGCCAGTAGTGACGCAGAGGCACAAAGTGTGACTGTAAATCGACTGGTTGTGGGTTCGATCCCCACTCGAGGACATGAAGTATTTAATTAAATTTATATTTTCATTTCTTCGCTATGGTGTCGAGGCAAAGCGCGGCTTTGAGTTCCGCCACTCAACATGCAATGCCTCCAGATTTTGGCGGAAAGTGGGGAATGGAGTGTCTCAACACTAGGTTCTCTCTGCCTACCCTGCGTGTGCGTGATACAGAGAAAGCTGATTTGATTTTTATTATGATTTTTTTTAATAATTATTTATTATACAGTATTTTACGCTAACATATTTGTAAGAGTAACAATAATTGGAGATACGTTGCTAAACTTAGATCTTTCATTATTAGACTAACAACCAAATGCTCTGATTTGAATCAGATGGTATTCCACTAATTTTGTAAATGTGAAATCGTATTGTTGGATGGATGTTTGTTCCACTTTCAGGCAAAAACTACTGAACTAAATAATGTAGCTTATACATCAGAATAACACATATGCAATGCATAGCAATTTTTGTAAAGATTTTGTTTAGTTTGGCTATAATATAGAAATAATTATAAAATAATAGAAATATTAAATTTAAGCCGGCGAAGCTACGTTTGGGGCGCTAGTATTTCATAATTGTTAACCATCAATCGGACAATTGATATAACAGCTTCACGCTTTTTTTCCTTACAGAAGGGATGGCAGAAAGAACCTTACATTATGACATTATGTTCGCCACTTTCCGCCAAATTTTAGAGACATTGCGTGTTGAGTGACGGAACTCAACGCTGCGCTTTGCTACCAGAGCAGGGAAATTAAAATAAGTTGGAAAGAAATATAGAATATGAGCCGCACAGTGGGAATGGACCCCGCAATCATCACGTTTACTTTACAGACATTGGACCACGACACGGTTGTTATAAAAAATTAAAAAATCTATAGAATATCTTATTGAAATCTATTGTAAATATTTCGTGACTGCCGACCATGGCAATTCACAGATTATCTATTCAATTATTATTATATATTTGTTACTAAACAGATTTAGCAATTATAAGATAAAATAATTCATATTATGAGGCCAGTCGTGGCCTGTAAAACCGACTAGTTGTGCACGCAATGCCTCCAGAATTCGGCAGAAAATAGGGAACATAGGATTTCCTCTGCCTACCCTGCTGTGTGCGGGATACAGTGTGAAGCTGATTAATTCATATAAAATTATAAATACTATACTCTCTTTAAAATATTGGATGTTGCATGATATACATTGCATTATTCAAAATAATATTAAAAACTGTCACGGTCTCGTGCTAGCTGATGTAAAGTATTTGTAATATAATACGAGCGAAAAAGAAAATATAAGGGTTCTATGAGTCCCAAATTGTCAAAAAAAATAATTAAATAGGTACTAAGTTTAAAAACTTATCAAAATATTGGTGTTCTCGTAATAGGAAGTCTAGGGCTGTAAAAGGGAACTTTATAGAATTAAGTAATACGTCACTATAATCTCGCTTTGAGATTGAGCCGAGATGAAATAGACTCTAAATAATTTATTATAAAAACTATCTTAACAAGTAAGCATATTTTTCTCGATAGGCTATGAATGTTAGTTATGTCAATTATCCGTACAATAACGCCATACCAGGTAGAGTCAAATTTATTTAAATACAAATATTACTTGAAATCCTTGATTATATGTATATTGGACAGGCGGATGCAGGTGATGAACGAGCGTATTAATTTAGCTGCCAGTTTAATCGCCCAGCAAGGTTCTTGCTTTGTTAGCACCTGAGTGTATATTGATAATATCTTGTGTGTACTATGTATGTATGTATGTATGTACATATATTCAGAATCAGTTATAACACACGCTTACTGGTATGTCAAGATATTTATTGATGCATTTTCAAAAAGACATTTTTATCTTGTTTTTTACGTTTGTGTAGAGGAAATTTGTAAAAAAATTCAACAGAAATGACGACAACATATATATGTTTTCATACGTTTTCTTAATAATTATAGTTGACATTATTTTGAATAGCTAATATAAGTCCAGTGATAAATGATTTTCTATTGTATTTATGCGTAAATGAACGTAAAAAATATATAAAAATATGTTTTTCAGAAACATTTATATATCTACTTATATTTAAAGTATAATTATGTAAAATAGTCTTAAAATAAATAATACAGAGCATATATTGTTATTTATTAGTCAGAGGCCAAGCTACGACCTCGTGCAACAGCGTACCATCTACATCATCCAGTACCTACTTAAAACTCATTTGCGGAAATCGTCTTCTCTAAGAAGAATTATAATACGAATGGTACGACAACAAACTACTTAAAAAACAACATTAAATGGCATAAATTAAAATTAAAAATATATATTGGATTTGGTTGCTTAAAAAAAACGAACTTCACGCTGTATCCCGCACAAAACAGGGTAGGCAGAGGGAACCTAGTGTTAAGACACTCCATTCCCTACTTTCTGCCGAATTCTGGAGACATTGCGTGTTGAGTGGCAGAACTCAACGCCGCGCTTACCCTCGACACTAGAGCGAAGAAAATGGAAATATAAATTTAAGTAAAAATTTTATCTCCTTGAGTGGGGATCGAACCCACAACCAGTCGGTTTTACAGTCACACTGCGTGCCGCTGCGCCATGACTGGTTTCAAGTTGCTTAAGATTTGTCTAATTCTAATATAATTCCATTATTTGTATATCATTAGAATCTAACCAGAGTTAATCACGTATTAACCGCATTCATTTGATCGCTGAAAGTCAAGCGTACTTAGTTAAATGATGTCAGTACCTAATCTCGTAAGCTGTTATTTATGGTTATTAAGTTACGTACAAACTTTTATTTAGATATTTCTATTTAATATTTTCTTTTTTTCGCTCTGGTGTCGTGGCAAAGCGCGGCGTTGAGTTCCGTTTAACACGCAATGTCTTCAGTATTCCGGAGAAAGAGGAGAGTGGATTGTCTTTACACTAGGCTCTCTCTGCCGACTCTGCAAAATGCGGGGTACAGCGTGAAGCTAATAAATAAAGATATTTTATAAATGTGATAGTTAATAATAGCAAATATGAATCACGCCTAACAATATATTCGAATTTTAACAGTCAATTTTTACTTATTTTATATAGTATGTAATATAATTTGTGAAGTCCATTCTAAAACGATTCTTAATGTTATGTTCCGGTTGTGTAAGACCAGGCAATGCAAGGTTGCCCACTTACCTACGATTAACAGGTTAGTTAGATTTTATGCAGTTATTAATCTATTCGTGAATTATTCCAAGTTTTATATAAAAATGGCCGATGGCTAACAATTTACAATTAAGTTAAACATTACAGAAACTTTGTAATATTGCTTACTTTATGCTATAACTTATAATAGTCATAAATAAAACGTAATTGTTTATATTCTAGGCAATTAAGTTTTATTTATAACAAACCAATATAACAATAGTTATAGTTCATAACTTATAGTTTTGTTCTATGTCTGTAATTTTTTTATTGACATTGACATTGCGTGTTAAACGGAACTCAACGCCGCGCTTTGCCACGACAGCAGAGCGAAGGAGTGAAAATATAAATGTAAATAAATATTTCATTTCCTCGAGTAGGGATCGAATCCACAACCAGTCAATTTTACAGTCGCACTTTGTACCCCTACGCCCCGACTGGCCTCAAATATTTTATATAATCTACAATGTATTACTTAAAAACATATGCATAGTACGAAATATTTATACAAAGTAGTTTCATTATTTTAGTATACTGCGGATGTAATGTATTACGTGTGACAAGGTGAAGAAATAGCAACAATAAGCACTTCGAACTGTGCATAGTGATAATAATTTATTGTCTTACACAAACCCGAACCCACGGCTCGTATATTACGTGTAATCTTTGTCCACAATAAGACCGTTCACTTGATTAATTACAGCGCCGGTGTCTTTATCAACTGGAGCTGGCTGGAATTCTCTTAATTCTCTTTGTGCGGCTATCTAACTTAAATATCTCATTATTGGGCCTTGGCTTGAATACCGAATGTCTGTTGTTATGCTACGCTGTCATACGAGAAGGCTATAGAGCACTCAATGCAAACTTGTTACAGTATGGAAGCACGCTAATGTCGGCACCACTCACTTGAAAAAGTGCTGGTCTCACAAATAAACGTTATTCACGTATTTGATTTATAGTTACGCGGATCAGCCTTACTGTATAAGAAACAAGGAAATGGCTCCGAATTTATCTTGTAAAAAAGGTATGTCTTGGGATCTGAAACAAAATTCAACCGCTAAAATGTATTTAAGTGTAAAATGTATTTAATATCTGTCATATAAAATTAAGTATCTATGTAAACAACGCAAAACTGATTTAATCTATTATTTACATATTATTTTATTTTGCCGATAAACAACAAACTCATCGAGCAATTTAATTCACCTAATCCAAGTTGGTTTGTCATTAAAACGAGTAGTCCGCGAATGTGAAAAAACAAGGTCAAGTTCCAACTAAATCGGAACTCGCACACTATTTATTACATAAGAATGGCACAAAAATCATTCAGGCATATATGATATGTACTCGTATCATGAGATAATAAAAAAACACCTAAGTGAGAATTAGAAAATAATTTTATTTTTTAAACCTATAAACAACAATATGTTGAAGTCTTTACCACTCAAAAAAATCTTATTTTATATTTAATTTCATATATTATAATTCAAAGTATTTTTTTAAAAATACCATATTAATATATGAGAATATTATTTATTTGCCATAGCTAGTGCTAAATATAGTCGTAGGTAATCTCATACGAGAGACGGCAAGTTAGAAGATATTTTAGTAACTTTTTGTCAATAACCTTTATAGTATCAATGATCTAAATTATCGGTACATCTTAAAACTCGTTTTGGCATTTGAATACAGTGATTGCGCTAGTGACTTTCACCCATACCGAATTAATGAATACCATCTAAGGCGACACAATGGACAGTAATCTCTAATCCTGTATTGAAATAAAGATAAAATCTTAGATAATTTAAAATTGGAATATATATTAAGTATATTTGCATTAAGTCGTCATATATTATTAAACATTGTCAGTTTAGAATATAACTTAACAATAATTATATTGTTAATTTATTGGGGCGTCCGCCGTGGCGAAACAAAGGTGTGACAGTAAAAGGACGATTGTGGGTTCGATCCCCTCGGAAGTGAATGAATTATTATTTATTATTATTTTCCTATCTTCGCTCTGCTAGCAAGGCCCAGCGTTGAATTCTGCCACTCAATACGCAAAGCTTCCAGAATTCAGCGGAAAGTGGTGAACGGAGTGTCTTAACACTAGGTTCCCTCTGGCTACCCTGCTGTATGGGGGATGTAGCGTGAAGCTGATTATTAATTAATGCAATATTGAATAAATAGTATTAGAAACTATAGCATAGTTAATATAAGTACCAAACTATATTTTTAGCCGCCCATATTAATTATAGAAGCCAATTATGTATAAATATAAATAACATTTACCGTATCATCCTTGTATTGTAATGGTTTTCTGGACTAAATTTATTTTATAAAAAAAAATATATTTAGTTCAGAACGTTAGAACAAGGGAACGAATGGACATGATGAAATCAGCATATTTATATTTCATTGAATAAGAAATTATGGGTACAACAATTATGGAGAAACAAAGTTTTTCAATTGAGAATTACGTTCATTTTGAAATATTAATGTTTTAAAAAAATAATGAGGCGCTGTGGACCGTTTCTAAATGATTCTTATGAAACTATGACAAAATAGACTGTCATACTTGACGTTGGGGTTATCTTTAAAAATCCCACGTTCGTCGCATAGCTTAAACTCAATAACAATGTTATATTTGAGGCTGACAGTGCTTTAAATTTTTCACTTATTATTGTCTCGACACCAGAGCGAAGAAATGGAAATATAAATTTAAGTAACTATTTCATCTCCTCGAGTGGGGATCGAACCCACAACCAGTCGGTTTTACAGTCACACTTCGTGCCTCTGCGCCATGACTGGCCTTATTATTTTTATTTTGTATAAATAACGAGTAAGAAGTCTAATATTCGTATATACATATTACACAGGAAAAAATCTTAAAAACGGGCCAAAATGTCGTCATCTCACAACAAAAGCCTTAGAAAACTTTTGTTTTCACGTATCTAATTGTTATTAGTAAAAATATCTCTACATTAAGGTTAAGAGGCTAGAAGGCTAAGAGCGTTGTATGATATAACATAATTACCGTATTTAAGCAATCTTTATGTTAGAAGGAAATTAAAACTTATAAAAAGATTTTAGTTTTAACTTGAATAAAATAGAACTTTTACAACCTATTTTAGTGTTCATACTATAAAATTAAAATCTATTAATAGTATGAAGAATAATAAAAACGCTGAATAAACTTTTAATCATATCACATATTTATTATACGTACGTGATTGCCGTCATATATGGCGTGAGATGGGTATAAAGCAAGGTTGATTCACTTTAGGATGAACGACCATCCATTGAACATCCTTATCGGCATCCTTGTTTGTAGTCCGAACAATGGAAAAATATTTTTAAAATATTAAGGAAAAACCTGAGTAATGACTATGGAAAAAAATGGACATATGTAAAAATATATTTCCCTTATCTCTTAATACATATTGCCTAATTTTTCATACTTTAAACGTAATGGAAACACTGCCAAATAAAAATGTTATTTAGACATCCATCGTTATGAGATATAGATAGATATAGTTACAAAAAGCTTAGAAATAAAAAATCCGCAATAATATATAATTAACGTGGAATTTACAATTGCACTATACGCTGTTTTCAATTTAAATATTTATGAATAATAATAACATATTATACATTATGTCACATTGAAACAAAATAACATTGAGAGAAGTTCAAGGTACCAATGTTTGTAGAGCGGACCTAAAAGTAAATAACATTAAAATATACAATTTATAATCTTGAAAAACAACAAAGAATTATACATACAACGAATTATACATACAATTTGAAACGCACAGACTATATATTATATCAAAATATTTTTTAAATGATTATACAGATGATAAACAGGCATTATAATCCCATTTAGTTCTTTTCTCTACATGAAACTGGCCGTGACTTGTTGCCCTTGCTATCACCTATGGAGGCCGGGCACTGCGGCCTTAGGCTCAACGACCGCTGCCGCTTCCGGGACAGGGCAACGCCTCGATAACTATAGTAAATTATAGACAATCATAATTAATATTGTCGAAAATATATCAATAAACAACCCAATAGTTGTTAATAAAATTAAAAACAATAAAATTAAAATGACTCTTAATCTAATATGTATGATATACGTTTATACTGATAAACTTTGCGGTAAGTACTATGTACAATTTGTATATGTACTAACAAAGCGATATTTAAATATGCTTAAGTTACCTTTTATAGAAAGATACTTGAATGTATAAAAAATACACCCCTATAAAAACATTTAAAAATATAAGTTAATTTTAATATTCATTGATTTTGATTACCAGATACCAAAAGTACCTTTTTTACTTTCTCTATTATTATGAAATGTATAACATCTTACACAAAAGAATAAGTAAAATGTCGTCTCCGTTAAAATCTATTTTAGATTTACTGTATTATAAATTATTATTAGAGGCGAGTCGTGGTGCAGTGGCACAAAGTGTGACATTAAAACCAACTGGTTGTGAGTTCGATCCCCACTCGAGGAGATGAAATAATTTTTTAAATTTATGTTTCCATCTCTTGAGTGTCGAGGCAAAGCGCAGCTTTAAGTTCTGCCAGTCACGACGCAATGTCTCCAGAATTCGGCAGAAAGTAAGGAACGGAATGTCTTAACACTAGACTCCCTCTGCCTACCTTGCTCTGTGCGGGATACAGTGTACAGCTGATTTATTTGATTTTTTTTTTGTTATCTATAATAGTTAAGTATTTACTTGTATGCTTAATAACACCTTGATCTACTGCTACCTAAGGCTTAAAGGTTAGGTACTCAAAATTAAATATAATTTGACATTTAGTTTATACATATTAGTAGTAAAGTCCATGAGCTATTTCATAATCTTTTTTCAATTACTTTTTTGTGTTATAAAAAGGAGAATATAAACGAATTTAAGCTATTAATAAATTTAATTATACGTTGTCAGTTTTATTCATATGATAAAAACATATATCAATATAAACAAATAACTCGTTGTTTTGGAAATATATTTTTTTAAATAATTTTCACACACTCATCCAACATAAAATTACATAGCATTAACTTATAATAGATTTATCAATTATTTTTTTACAGAATGAAATACCTATTTATGTATACCTACTTTATGCTTAAAAAATATACAATAGCTTTAAGATTTCACGCTTGAAAGGTCAGCGTGTACTAATGACTGATGTAACTGTGCATTAAAACTGGGAAGGTGTTATAACCTCGAATGATCTAACGCACGTGGTCTTCCGGATGCTAGTAAAAAGTTAGAATCATAGGAAATTGTTTCCTATACGGCAGTACCGCCATCGCCAGCGCATTTTAAAGTATTTATGTCAAGAACTCGCTGACTAAGGTCGACAATTATTACTGACTACTCTTAAATGATTTTTAACATTTTTAAAGTGTTATTCTACACTTAGGAAAGAAAAATACTTATTTAGAAAACGTATAAAAATTTGAACGTAGCGGGACTTGGAAACCACGTCCTGGTCCTAGATCTGGACCTGGTCGGTTTAATTTTTTTTAATCATTTTCTAAATATGTACTTCTTTTAAATGACTTTTAAATATTCAACACTATCTAAATAAACCTACATTTTGTTCTTGGTTTTTATTTTACTTAGGAACACCATCGTACCGTAAAACCGTTGGAAATATATAAAATTGATATTTTCTAAGAAATTTTAATTACTCTTACGTAATATAAATAAACGAAATTTGATTTGTTACTAAAGCGTTCATTTATGTCGCGTTTGTTTACCCCAAACATAGCCACAATAAGGGGCAAGTGTAAGCATTCCGACTTTCGTTGTTTTTATAATGTTTTCAAAAAAAGTAAGCAACATACTGATTTTCTTTTTATTTTTTATTCATAGAACAATAAATGCTTATTTTGAAATAATATAGTTTCTTGTTTTTATCTAATTTTGCTATTTCTTACATTGCACAGTGACAATCCAAAGGTAAAAGTGGACTAGTCCACTTGACCCGGACGACTCTACCTGTCACTTTTACCTACAATACTTCTTTTTCTCTTCTTTATAATAAATAGAAAATATAAATACTATTAAAGAATCAAAGAAATAGATAATGCCAAGGCAGTCAAATAGATCGCAAACGTTACACAATAAACTTAATCAGTATTTGATTGTAACTAATTTCTAATTAATTTAAATAACAACAAAAACAGCATCGTAAATTGAAGTTTAACATTATATGGCAAGAAATTATGTCAAGTACGAAATATTCTGGGAAATATTTTAGATTTAATTGTTTTAAGAATTAGAAAGCTCTTCCAAGAACTAGCTTATTAACCTTTATTGTTAATAATTTAAATTAAATTTTGGCTAGTAAAGGAAAATTATTACAAGTGAAGAAGATATATCATAAGTTTCACTCTACCTAGCGTAATAATGTGGAACATGCGTAAAGATCAAAATAAAGACCAATAAAAAGATTTGAGGCCAGTCATGGCGCAGAGGCACAAGTGTGACTCTAAACGCGACTGGCTGTGTTTCGACCCCATTCCAGGAAATGAAATATTTACTTTTAATTTATATTTTTATTTCTTCGCTCTGGTGTCGAGGCAAAGCGCGGCGAGCTCTGCCACTGAACGCACAATGCCTCCAAAATGCAGCGGAAAGTGGTGAACGGAGTGTCTTAACACTAAGTTCTGTGTTGGAGATACAGCTGAAAAACATTTTTTGTACTTTTTTCTGAAAACAATTACAAATATCTTAACAGGTGTTATTTTTATTCCTTCGAGTATTAATCTCTATTGACGTTTTCAGGCTGGGTAAGCGATGAGGGGGTGGTTTGACGCTTTCCGCGAGGAAGGCGGGCCAACCCTATATGCGTACCACAACAGGACCGCAGTCGCTGCTGATGTACCGGCACTCGCGCTACTAGTCGCTGCCCTCACATTATACCTCGCGTTCTTAGCCATCTTCCCAGGCATTAGAAAGGAGGTAAGTAAAGGTTCTTTTGTCAGAGCTTACAGTCTCCACAACTGGCCTCCCGACTAAATATCAATTGATATAATGAAAATAATACTGAAACAATTGTTTTCGAAACAATTATAATTCAACTTCAATTTTTTTTTATTTTGAAATTTTTCGTCCATTAAATGGTATTAACAAATGAAAATAATATATTTTATTGTGTGTAAAAATGTACTTTTGTTTATTTTTCAGAGATTCTCCACTTTTACAATCGTCACGCTTAGTTTATTCGTAGGAACTGTGATTTTAGGTAAGTTTTTGTTATATTTTCAGAAAGAAATAGATCCTAATTAATTTTGGTTAACATGGCGAGGCTATGATACATGCCAACCCACGTACTGTGACGAATTTAAATATGTATCTACTCTAAACTTATAATAGAATCTTAACGGATCGGTGTCTGTACATGAAAGATTTATAAGAAAAAAGTTATTGATGGCCTTTACAATGTAAAAGAACTCAAAACAAAGATTTTTAAAAATTTTGTCTGTTTGTCTGATCGTTTGTTAATGGTAATCTCAGAAATGGCTTAACCCATTAAAATGCAGTCTGCACTATTTTGGTAAACTTCTCAATACCAAAACCCTCAACTCCTCAATTTAGTGTTTGTTTTATTTCAATCGGTTCACAAATAAATGTCAATATAGAGTTGCATGCTGCAATATTGCTGCAAAATAAGTGTTTTATGGAATTGGCTCAAAATTTAGCTATCAATATGGATATTATCTTTAAATTTATAATATTATTACACCACTAAAACGCGGGCGAAGCCACGCTGGGGCGACTAGTATCATAATCATAATATATTATACAAGTGGCCCCGCGCAATGCTTAATGCAAAACTCGCAATGCTTGAGGCATACAGGTTAAGTGTTTTAATATCAGTTAAAACTATTAAAATATTTCACAATATTTTTTTTTGCTGGTTTTAATTATACTGAACTATCACACTGAAATTTCAATGCGATTTTAACAACATTTTTTTATATAGAACTCTTCTTTTTCTTTAATTTTTATACTCTGTTTACTGTTTGTTGTATAAAACAAAGAGTAAACATAGAGTGTAAAAACTAAATTTGTTTCTAATTTTTTACTACCGTAAAATTAAAAATCTGTGAAATCTAAAATTTATTTTTATACATTAAAAATATATCTAATATAATAAAATAAATAAACTTTTTTAATTACATCCTTCTCTTTCTATTTTTCAGTATGTAAGCATGGGTCATCGTGGCATGTCGCGGGGGCTCGTGTGGCCCGCGCCGCGTACCGTGCGTTCTCCACGGACCGCCTGGACTGTTGGCTTGCGGTCCACGTAGGCTTGGGCCACGTCAATGTTACCCTCTCCGGTAGGAAACTATAATGAAATTATAATATAAGTCGTAGCCGCCTTGTAGCTGGCTACGCCGACTTTAGAATTTTCTTTTATTTTCTCACTATATTATTTTCTATGTATGCTCAGATGCGCAACAGTTCGAAAAGCCTTACTTAGGGACGGCTACGACTCTAGATAATACTTCTTTAGTATTGTCTGTCTTAATTTATTATATACTTTTAAGATTACTTAAAATGTTTAAATAAATGACAACGATTTTTTGTGAAGTGTTAACTCTATTCTAGCGTTATCGTGGGGCAACATATCAAGAGGTGATCCTGGCGTGGACTACAATGAACAATTCAGGTGGGAAGAAGCGGGGGCAATCCAGGAGTGGTACCGTGCTGGCCTCTTACGAGGACTACCTTATCCCGTCCTGTCTGTCGCTGAACATTTTGCAGCAGAGCATGAAGGATTCGAATGGGGTGCGAAGTACCGAGCCGCTGGATATACCACGACGACATTGCTTTGGTATGAAATTATAAATAGTGATCTTTAATGGTGGCGTTGGTATGTCGTTGTCTAATATTGATTGGTTTTTGGTTATTTGTTTGGTTATAAAAAGTTGATTTCAATAATCGCATGCCCACGTCTTTCCTTTATACAAATATCAAGAGCCATATAAGGACATCATTCTGAAATGATAACATTATATTTTAAATTATTAAAATTGTTATATAGGCTATTTTAATTATAATTATTTTTACATAGCAACGCCACAACTTGAAATCAATAAATCCAATAACACAGATAATAAGAAAGTAATCAGTTAATTGGAATGTTCCAGGACGGCGCTTGCTTTGTGGCTGTTGATGAATCTTCTTTTAGTGGTTGTGCCAAGATATGGAGCGTACGCGATGGCTTCCCTAGGTGTTACATTATGTGCGGCAGCGGGAGGGTACTGGGCCTCACTGCCTCATGTACCCCTAATAGTTAGGATAGATGGAGCTATGTTATTTTTTTCATTGGGTTGGTGTTTTTGGCTAGTGTTAATTGCAGGTAATTTTGTTTACATTTCAATATAATATACTAGCAACACAAACGTGCCTTCCTCTGCTTAAATTTATTATAATATTTTGTCCAAATCATACAATTTTTTTAAGTTTTTATGTGAAAGTGAAACAAACATCCATCCTTACAAACTTCCACATGGTTTTGATTACCAAATTTTTAATGTACGTACATAAGATTGTAATAATATTGCTTATTTCAGGTGGTATTTGCTTAGTCGTTGGGTTATTGATAGCTGCGCTAGACCTAGTGTGGCCGCATAAGTTCTCGACAGTATTAGAGGTGGACTATGATACACCATATGACAGACACGTGCTTATAGTGGACAGTCGGCAGCGAGCCAGACCTCAGACACAAAGTTCACTGCCTTCTAGAATACTAAGGTGAGAAATTGTTTTGAATCTATATTTTTCATTGTCAATATATTATATGTTTCTATGTAAACATTAATCTATAAACAAAACAACTAATTCACTTTTTCTTATTTCTTGTTTGCCTTTCAAATTTTACTTATAAATAAAGTATTTTGGCACCTACATTTTATTATACTGCTAATACAGAACATAATATATAAGAAGACGGTTAAAATTTAACTATTTTTTAGGAGGCTTTCATCAAAAACACGGGATCCGGAGAGGCAAGTATCAATGTCAGTAGTGAATGAAGGTGGCGGGCGAGACAACCCCGCATTCCAACATGAGCAACGGAAGCCCAACTCGCCATGGAGATATCCACTATTTAGGCGACAAATAGATCGGTATATAATTACACAATAACTTAAATTATCCGAAACATTGTTATGTAAAATATAAAATATAAAAATGTTTTTTTTTCAGCGTTGATTCAGCTTCAAGCCTAGGATCAAGTATAAACGGCAACAATTCTGGCATTAAAATGTCACCTTTAGTAAACAATCCACCATCAAACTCATTGGCAATGTCTCCTCAGAGGTATTTTCCTGTTTTTTTTTATTATCTTATAAAGTTTACAATAGTAACAATATTTAAATCAGCTTCACGCTGTATCCCGCACGCAACAGGGTAGGCAGAGGGAACCTAATGTTAAGACACTCCGTTCCCCACTTTCTGCTGAATTCTGGAGGCATTGCGTGATAAGTGGCAGAACTCAACGCCGCGCTTAACCTCGACACCAGAGCGAAGAAATGCAAATATAAATTTAAGTAAATATTTCATCTCCTCGAGTGGGGATCGAACCCACAACCAGTCAGTTTTACAGTGACACCTCATTTCTCTGCGCCACGACTGGCCTCGATATTTTAAAGTAACAATATTTATTTTAAAATATCAATAAAATATTTATTATAAAATCTATCTTTTTCAGATATCGGCCCCAATTACCTGCAACGGAACGAGTAAAAGATATGTGGTGAATTAGAACCAGCCCCTAAAAATACATATAGATAGAAGTGTTTCTAAATTTCAAATTAGAGTCGTTTACATGCCGATCTCCTAAAAACTAAAAGAACTTATGATAGAGACGTATAGTATTATTGTATCAAATTGTAATTTATAAGTGATATAACATTTTAAATGTATTTATAGGAATAGGAATTGTAAATACCTAAATAAGTTTTAAGCAAATTAAATTATAAATGTTTCCGTCCAGTGTCATGCAGCTATTCTTTATGGCTATAAAGATAAAAAGTCTCGTACCTCGTATTTTTGAGTTACTTTAAGTTTAGATTTATGATAATATCGACACAAGTGAATACTTTGTGCCATTTGTAAATAACATTGATTTTGAATTATCACAGCTAGGAAATAAATATATGCGCTATAGAAAATGTCTTGAATATTAGGCGGTACGTAGGGAACGTAGTATCTTAATAGTAGGTTCCCTCTACCTACCCTGCTATATGCGGGATACAGCGTGAAGAAGCATAAATGATTTTAATTTAGTAGATATTCGGGATGCTTAAAAATATTTATTTAACTTATGTTTAAAAAACACTGAAAATAGTTGAAAATTGTTCGGAGCCATACTAGCTCCAACGAACTTGGTACAAAAATAAACTTACTAATAAATAGAAAGTCATGTAGTGATATTATACTAGTGTTAAGTAATTTATTATGTAATAGTTGCCAAACATAGAATGTAGGAGCCGATTCCTCTAACTGTTCATCCCAAGCTACATGCTGCCCTGCGTAGTCACTCTCTGCCCACTACTTATATGTTTTCAATGTTGTGAAAATGTGTTTCCAATAGTGATAATATATTTTATATATTATATTTTGCACATCCATTTGACATTTATTTGTAATTAGATGATAAAGTGATAGTTTTAAAATATTTATTGTGATCCAAAATATACCAATTGAAATAAAAATGTTTTTCTGTAATCCCCTATATACGTTATAATTATGATGCTCACGTACGATGGATGCGATGGTTAATATAATTTTAGATTTTTTCTAAGTATTATTTAAAACAATATATAATGAAAAAAAAATATAAGCAATTTTCTTGTCAGTAATTTATTAACGCTTCGTTTCGTCAAATGGAATTATAATCTATAACGAAAATATAAATATTCCCCTGAACGAGATTTAAATCCATTGACATTTAACCAAAATTTAATTGACGAAATACATTTACTATATCAAAAATGTTAATATGTATGTGTATATGTAGATTAGATGAAACAGCAATAAATGAAAGTATAAATATTAGACAATTATTATTTATTAAATAAACACAACATATTAAGTAGATTTATAAGTTATTAAAAAAATTCGACGTTGATTCTTGAAGCTGAAATCATTTTACCAAATGTTCATTGATATTTTCACATCAGTTCGTTTGTTCCTTAACTATATGTTCAAGATTAAGTTGACATAAAAATGCATCCCAATTCACAAAACCTTCATTTATGAGAGTTTCCGCTTCCACCCAAAACTTGCACTATAGATGTAAAAAATCATACATAAAATATTGAAAACCACATATACATACATATACTTATAGAAAACACAAGCATCTGCGCTTTAGAAACTAAAATATCTCGAAAATTGGGCAGTCTGGCAAGAATAGAGTATATTAACACTGGATTCCCTCTGTCCACCCTGCTTTATGCAGGATACAGCGTGAAGCTTGGAGTACCTAAAACCATTTAGCAGACATTCGGGATGCTTAAAAATATTCAAAACAACATAATAAATAATAATAAAATAATACTTTATTGCACAAATAAGAAGAAGAATAAAATACAGTACATTATAACAACGAATAACAAGTGTGCAATGGCGGCCTTATCAATAAAAACGATCTCTTACAGGCAACCAAAACAAAAACGTAAGGATTAAATTTATAAAAGAAAGCAGAAAGGTGCAAAAAGTACTAAGAAATACATAAATAAATATATAGTGAATACAAAATTGTTTTAAACATACATATATACATACAAATATACATATATAAATATATTCATACATACATAAATAAATTCATACATACATACATAAATAAAACAGTTAAAAATAAATACATATACCGTTATCATATTGTCCTTTTATGAATTAACTTTAAGATAGTACTGTTTAAGACGTCGTTTAAAAATTCCAGTCGACTGGGAACGTCTTACTTCCAATGGCAGCTCATTCCATAGTTTTACTGTTTTAACAGTACAAGAGTCACTATAGCATTTCGTGCGGCATAATGGAATTTCGAGGATATAGTTATGGCGGGAACGGAGGTTTTGGCAATGTAGGGTGTCTGACCCCAGACACTTAAAGCGGTCCTTGAGGTAAGATGGTGTAACAGGATTGCAAAGGATGGCATAAAGGAGAGTGAGGGAATGCAAATTACGCCTATATTCTATTAGCAACCATTTAAGTTGACTACGATATTGAAAATATTATTAGCAAGCAACACTAAGCATAGCCTAGATTAAGTTTTATATTTTTGTATTTTTCTTATCTTCTCGCCTAGTAACTAGTAAAATTGCTTCATTTCCTCCATTGAGTAGTGACATTATTTATGTTATTAATAAGATGAGAGGTAATGTGTTAAATATAAATGTCCTACCTAACAGACGAGACGCCGTCTCTCGTAATCTTGATATATAAAATTAATAATATATATTTTTAATACCTCAGTATCTTTCACCGGCAACGCATGGCGGACTATTCTAATGTAATCTTCTTCTGTAAGATTGAATAATGGTTGCGTTTGAAAGTTAAGAAATGACATCAGATCCTCGTACACAATGTTGCAGTCTTCGTCTTTTTCCAGACTATGTAAAATATAATAAAATGCAAATTACTTATAAAATAAAAAATACACTTTTTTTTTCTTTTACCTATAGCAAATCTAAAAACGACATGATATCACAATAAAAAAGTAAACGATAAGGTTAGAGATAGTGTTTGACTGTAAACGAGATGGTCGGGAGCTTAATCCCCACTAAAGGCATTAATTATTTTTATTCCTCTGATAGTGCGATGTTGAATTCCACCGGGTCTCGAATTTGGATAAAAAGCGGAGAAGAGAGTGTCTTGACAATAGTTTCCCTCGGCCTACATAGCTATATATATGCGAGATAGAGCGTGAATATGTAAAAATAACCAATTTGGATAAAATTAATAACAAACTCGACAAAATCGGTACATACAGATAAATAATCCACTCACATATTGAACTTTTTTAAATCAATATATATTTTTTAAAATCAATATGACACATACACTTGCAACATACAGTCCATGAGGTCACAATTAATGGGCAGTCTGTGCGCTCTGAGTATCTGTCGAACTCTCTCTACGGGCAATACACCTGCGTCGTTGGCGTCTGCGTGCAGAAGACCTTCTTTGAGGCGCGCCCTGTCGTCCCACAGTCCGCGGGTCAGCTCCGTGAATACTAAAGATCTGAACCCAATTAAGTTAAATCTATAGATTTTCTATAGCAAATACGTATAATGAACACTGTTTGTAGTTTAGACCGCATAGAGAATAAGTGCTGTGACATAGAAGCTAGTGCTCAATTGCAATCGATGATCATCTTATCAAAGTCAAGTTAATGATAAATATACGAACGGAAAATATTTGTACAGCAACGATAAACGGTAAAATTATTTTTGTGAAATATTTCCTAGTAAAGCAAGCAGTGTCAATATAAATATTTCAAAATCAGAACCATTCTCGACAGTGCCTTAAACAGATCTTTTGATGGAAAAGTTTCTTCATTCTTACTTTTTTGTTATTAAAAATTCTCGAGGAGGAACCATACTAAGGTGGGCACGTAGCACCCGGCTCATGTTCCTACGCCCATGGTGCTATGAACCTTTTAAAATTAATAGTATAACAGAGATAGTATAGGAGTAAAAATCTTACCTTATCATTTCGCGTCTTTGACTCTTTTCTTTTCCAGGATCACCGCGGAAATGTCGAATGAGCGTTAAATATTCATGTTCAGTCATTTTTTCACACATTATTTCTTTTAATGCCTGCCTTAAAATATAATAAAATAATTGATAGGTAACATTTGAAAAATCTGATGATCTATTAAACATATTCAACATAAATATAAGTAGTTTTATTACTTGAAGCATCTAA
This sequence comes from Heliconius himera, assembly GCA_021202915.1. Taxonomy (NCBI): domain Eukaryota; kingdom Metazoa; phylum Arthropoda; class Insecta; order Lepidoptera; family Nymphalidae; genus Heliconius; species Heliconius himera. The sequence goes on along the minus strand of JAJHJA010000175.1, from coordinate 672,523 downwards.
CAGACATCAATTCTTTTTTATTTGGCAAGACGGCATCCATGTATTTTGCAACAAAACTCTTGTAGCCATTTTCTTGAGACGCGAGAGTTCGGCGTATTTTATCCATTATTAACGCTACATTAGCCATGGGATACTGAAAATGAATTTTCAAGCTTACATTTTTAAAAGAAAATCACCGTAAATTTAAGTTATTAAATAAGTTAGCTAAAATTTATATAACCTTTTTAATTTGTGTGTAAGTTGCAAGTTTAAGCCGTTGAATGTATTGCTATCCGAAGTTTTTTAATACATAGGTACTGGTCATATTTATCTTAAATAATTTCTAAACATTTAGATATTAGTAAGATCGTCTACTGTGACTACCTACCTCGTTTGAATGCAGTTCCATATACCTCAGAGCGTATTCATCCGCAGCAATAAGCCTAAAGCAATGTTTATTTATCACCAGTTCGTTGCCAACCCACATATCTTTGTCCGTATACGACGGGGGCTCGTTTGGGACGAAGAACTCAACGTTTGGCAAGTACATTTTATCACGTCTAAAGAATTTTCCTCCCTGTAATTCAAATTTATTATTTTATTATTCTAGAAGTGCATTAATTAATTTACTATTGAAATTGCAATATAAGTATGATTATTTTCTGATTTACGCGTATGGCAGGGTAGCCAGAAAGAACCGTTTAGCATTTCGCGCCCAATTTTCGAGACATTACGTGTTGTGAGGCGGAACTATCGCGTTAGTTATTGTTTTAAACATAATTTATTATTAAAAGTAGTAATAAAAAAGATCCAACATAAAAAAATATAGCATTTCATACGTCAAGCATTGTTTCCTTAAAATATTTATTTTTTAGTTAATATTGATTCATTCCGGTTATATCATCAAGAACAGCGTTGTGTCTACCATATTTTTTTTTACTGGTATGTTGATGGTATGTGACACCTTTTTCTATTTTTTACAGTGATAGTGCCAACTTTATTTATACTTTTAATAATTTAAGTAGAAAAATAAAATATTAAGAATTAAATATGTGACGTTGCTATGAGTACAGACGGTGTAGTCCTGTTGTCAATAAGCAGTATAAAGTATAAACTGGTATAAGTCAAGCAATTGATGTTACACCTACACTATACATGAACACTTTCCTCGCGTACCCATTGTACTTGTGACTATTCGTTTCAAAAAATATTGTTATAATAATGATGAAAAACTTACGGTAAATCCGGAATTTCGTTCACCAAGTTCAAATACGCCAATGGTGTCATCACATAAAAAATATTTGACTATGAAATAGCGCCACTCATTTATGGGATCGTCGCTGATGAGCCTCGCAGCGAAGCGCAGAATATGAGAATCAAATCCGACTCTAAAAGATTATTGATCAGTTTAATATATTATTGGAAATATTAATAGAAAAATCTACTTCCTTTTAAAAAATTAAAGAGACTATCTTACCTGTTAATATTGAGAAACCAATTTTATATACTAATGTTTCTTTATTACGAATTTCTAAAAAAACTACTTATACCTTCTAACATAGTCCAATTAATGCTGAACTAAATAAATAAGATATACCTATCCTTATTCAAAAATTTAACAAAATCCCTGTGAGGCGCTTTCGGCTCAACTGTCCTACAGTTTTCAGCAGAGTCCTCGTACGAACCATAGCCGTTCCAAGGCGGCAACTGACGTTGAGCCATGTTTGTAGCTATACACTCTTTACTATCGTCTTTTGGTACGGATAAAGAGTTAAATGTATCTGTAACAAAAATCTTTTACTTATAATATTTACAAATATCTCAGAGTATAAGCCTGCTAAATCCGTTTATTATTTTTTCGTTGTGTACATATTTATACCATTCAGAAGTGTGAAAAAATTACCTTTATTTTATTTTACCAAGTAATACTAATTATTATTAATTTTCGAAATTGTAAAAATCTTATAATAATAAATAGTTTTTCAAAAACGTTTTTTGGCTCTCGTGATTTTTTTTTACTTAATTCGCGTTAGCAGATTTGTACTCTAAACCGAAGGTAATATTTTTTTTTTCATTTATTCATTGCAGGATCTTATTAGGCTGGTCGTGGCGCAGCGGCACGAGGTGTGACTGCAAAACCGACTGGTTCTGGGTTCGATCCCCACTCGAGGAGATGAAATATTTACTTAAATTTATATTTCCATTTCTTCGCTCTGGTGTCGAGGTTAAGCGCGGCGTTGAGTTCTGCCCCTCAACACGCAATGCCTCCAGAATTCGGCAGAAAGTGGGGAACGGAGTGTCTTAACACTAGGTTCCCTCTGCCTACCCTGCTGTGTGCGGGATACAGCGTGAAGCTAATTTAATTTTAATTTTTTTTAGGATCTTATTAAAATGACACAAGTAAATTATTTAGCTTTGCCACACTAACCCTGCTATATGCGGGGTACAGGAAACTAAAAAAAAAGTTAATTTAATAAAAATAATAACTTTCAATGACAGAGTTCTTAATATGACATCCGCGGTCAATAGGGAAATGTGTGACACACATAGTATCTTGACTTCAGAATTGTGGAGTTACAAATATGCGTAAATGTAAAAGAAGGCAAAATTAATAATTTTATTAAAATTTTTTACAAATGTAAAAAAAATTCTTAATCTTTAAATATCAATAATAATTTGGGACCAGTCGTGGCGCAGCGGCACGAAGTGTAAATTCACTTGTTGTGGGTTCGATCCCCAATCGAGGAGATAAAATATTTACTTAAATTTATATTTACATTTCTTCGCTCTGGTGTCGAGGCTAAGCGCGGCGTTGAGTTCTGCCACTCAACACGCAATGCCTCCAGAATTCGGCAGAAAGTGGGGAACGGAGTGTCTTAATACTAGGTTCTCTCTGCCTACACTGCTGTGTGCGGGATACAGCGTGAAGCTGATTTATTGATTTTTATTTATTTAAAAATCCTACTACCCACGCTATAAATTTTGCATTTATAAGCACACAAAGCACATAAACTAAACATTTTTAAAAATAAAAGACAAATTCAATACCCAATCCGTATGTAACACGATAATATTCCATAGTAAACGGATCACAATCGGTAAGGATGACATTGCGACCGTAGACGTTCACAACCGCGCCGATACTCAAGTCACCCGGAGAGTAAGAGGCGTGTGCCGGTCCGCCGGTCATTTCTATATGCGGTGGAATTTTCTACAATAATGTAAACTTCATTTAGGGCAGTAGGTACCCACTTACTTATAATTATATTGACAATAAAAAAATATAAGGCCAGTCGTGGCGCAGCGGCACAAAGCGTGTGACTGCAAACGCGACAAGTTGTGGAATGTGGATTCAATGCCCACTTGAAGACATAAAATCTGTGGTATTGAGGCAAAGCGCGACGTTGAGTTCTGCCACTTAACACACAATACTTCCATAATTCGAGGGAAATCATAAACGGGGGACAGACCGAACTTAACACTAGGTTCCATATACAGGATACAGCATGAAGTTGAAAAATATGTATATATCTTCCAAAAATTTTTTTTGTGCCATATACAAAATATTCTTATACAAATCCTGTAAAAATAATAGTTTCAAAAACTCTACCCGCGGCAGTCGCATTCTTTTCAAAAACATTGGACCAGCCTCCATTCCAGAATTCGGTGGCAGTACTTCTTTAATTTCCATAGTGTCATCAGCCAAAAAATAGTGGATTTCTAAATGGTGTATTGTACCGAATTCAGAATCTCGATCATCCCAATAACCCTTGAATCTAAAGAAACACAAAATATTAAAGATTAGTCTTCGTTCAGTATCAGTTAATACGCTGGTGCGCGCTGAACAATCGTCCGCCTACGACTGTTTTCCATAGGACTGGTTTCCGAAGGTAAGTTTCTAGTCGGAATTTACTAAATAAAATATCTTTAAAAGAGGCCGGTCGTGTCGCAGCGGCACGAGGTGTGACTGCAAAACCGACTGGTTGTGGGTTCGATCCCCACTCGAGGAGATGAAATATTTACTTAAATTTATATTTCCATTTCTTCGCTCTGGTGTTGAGGGTAAGCGCCGCGTTGAGTTCTGCCACTCAACACGCAATGCCTCCAGAATTCGGCAGAAAATGGGGAATGGAGTGTCTTAACACTAGATTCCCTCTGCCTACCCTGCTGTGTGCGGGATACAGCGTGAAGCTAAAAAAAAAAAAAATATATCTTTAACGGTACTTGTAGTCGTAATTAATTAATAGTAGTTATCCTGAGTAATCTACTACTGAATGTAAAGTAAATAAAAAGCCTCTAACTTATCAGTACTATATATAGTACTCCCTATTTTGGTCCCGTGGTCCAAGTTAAATATTAATAAAACGAAAGTAAATAATTATCAAAGTTAATCAATGCTATTATTAGTCAAATATCATGAGTTTCAGTTATTAAGTTTTTACACTTTACTTCAGTTCAATTTCACATTTCTTTTGTTTAACGCAAAATATTTAGTGTTTCCGTTAACATATTTTTCTTATCGCCGACACTTTATTTAATTAAGTATAAAATATAAATAATATAATTGTTTTTATGTAATACACACCTTAAAACTTGCCTATCGAAATCTAGAAACTGACGGAAAGGTCGATGTTTTGGAGGTTTTACGGTATCTGGGGCTCTCTGAAATTAGAAAATTTAAAGTAAAGTAAAACAGGATTAAAAAAATTTTCCATTGCCATAGAATCATATTATATACATATCTATATAATATTCTAAACGTAACTATAACAATAAAAAAAATGTTTCTAAATTCTTTGTCAGTAATATAATTATTTAGAATACTTTAAAGCAATATGTGGTAGCATCTAAACTTTTTACATATACTACATGTATATACATATAAAAAACAAACATTCGAGAAATACTATTCTACCGTCATACAGCACAGAAGTTGTATTAGGTTAAGGATAAATAAATAAATAAATAAATCAGCTTAGGTAGGCCGAGGGAACCTAGTGTTAAGACACTCCGTTCTTTACTTTCTGCCGAATTCTGAAGACATTGCATGCTGAGTGGCATAACTCAACGCTGCACTTTGCCTCGACACCAGAGCGAAGAAATGGAAATATAAATGTAAGTAAATATTTCATCTCCTTGAGTGGGGATCGAACCCACAACCAGTTGTTTTTACAGTCGTACTTTGTGCCACTTTGCGCCACGACTGGTCTTTAGGTTAAGGATTATATGAATAAATAAAAAAATGCTAAATTCTAAAATGATAAATGCTAAATGTAATAATAATAATGTGTATACATGTGTGACTTTTCACATATATCGGAAGGAAAACAAAGATTGGTCAACAGACTGATCGACAGCGTATCGAATGATAGGTCAAATAATAGATTAATAAAATGCATTTTTAAAAAAATAAATTTCATAAGAATATAACCCCGTGAAAAGCCCAACTTACCTCAATAGCATCAGGCCACGGAATTGAATCAGGAACGTTAATACCAAGTCGATTCAAGAATACTCTTGTAAAGTTGTCACAGTTAATTATCTGACGATATAAAAAATCATTAAATTAAAATTAAATAAATTAAATCAGCCACGCTGTATCCCGCACACAGCAGGGTAGGCAGAGGGAACCTAATGTTAAGGCACCCCATTTCCCACTTTCCGCCGGGTTCTGGAGGCATTGAATGGCGGAACTCAACGCCGCACTTTTGCTCCACACCAGAGCGATATATAAATAAATATATATATGTAAGTAAATATTTTATCTCCTCGAGTGGAGATCGAACCTACAACCAGTCGATTATACAGTCACACTCAGTGAAAAGGAACAAATGCAAGGATAATAGATTATTTTAAGCTGCCTAGTTAAGTTAAAGCTAAAACAAGCTTTCAAAATGATCCACAAAGATTAAAAATGTATTTACCTTAAATATTTTGCCATAAAATGTAACCTCACGGCCAATATTCAAATCAAGAACGTCATAGTATAAGTCGGCACTAAATGGCAATTTTATTCTTTGGCGACTTATAAGGGTACCTAAATTTGTATTTAATATATGAGTAAATTGGATTCTATAAAAAAAGATGTTTTTTTTGCATTCTCTATCATTACATAACATATACGTTAATTACCTTGAGACAATCCACTGTTTTCAGTTTTAGGTTCAATAACCTTTAAAGTACCATCTTCAAGAAAAAAGAAGATTTCAACTTTTCGCAGTATACGTGCCCCGGAACGCATTTCGTGTAAGGTTTGTTGAAAAAACGCTTGGAACCTTAGTATCTAATCATTATTTAAAATTAATGGAAATTCAACAACATAATCTTTTTACTGTAGGATTACCAGTGATTACCAGTGGTTCTTAGAATATCTCTAAGAAATAAATGTTATAGAGATACAGCAGCGGGACAGTCATTGACTGTAAACACAATTGCATATCAATTCGCCTTTCACTTGTGGAAATTAATAAAAAGAAAAATATATTTATATTATTTTTAATCCTACTCTGGTAAGACTCATGATGAGTTTCGCCACTAAAACTCCAAAGTATACGAATAAGGCGGAGAGTAAAGCGCAAAGTGTTTAAGCATTAGCTTTCTCTAAAGATCCTTCTATAAGATTTTTATATTGGCCTTAGCTTGTAGGCTACATATGTACCTATGTATATTTGTAATTATGAATTTATATACTAACGTACGTTTTTGTCATACATAATCCAAGGAGGAAGATCGGGTGCTTGTTTTCGACAGTACAAAGATGGTACTCGATTTATGCCCTCTGATTTATCCACTAACATATTCACTTTATCTATTGAAGTAAATATGGGTCTTACGCCAAACTTCGTTTTACCAATCTAAAATTAAAGAACAATAAAGATGCAGGTAATTAAATTTAGGAAAATATATATTTCATATAACGCGAAATTAAAATGGTGCAGCGTTTCAATTTAAGTGTGGTTGGTTATGGGTTCTACCTACAAAAAAAATTCTCAATTCGCACTGATAAGATTATAGATGTATAATATCCAAATTTCGATATCATAGCTTATTAACATTTCTTTTCAGCTACAGTAACTACTCCACTATGGTACCTCACATAAACTGAAAATCGTAGAATAAAATTTATAACTTGTTCAAGTAGATTCTTTACACTACAAGAAATATGAGAACTAAGTCCAAAGTTTTAAACAAATAAATATTTAATTTAGATAATCTAAAAATAACCATCACGGAAATTCTTAATTACGTTTTTATATTAATAACAAAATTCTTTATACATTACAGAATATAAAATTTGGATTGGTTCTGAATAAAATTACAAAAGAATAAATTATGTTTCTTTTATTACCATTGGGTTTGTTCCATAGCCGGGTAATAACGGCAATCTTGGGTTGCGTGTCGCCATGTGTATCTACAATTTACTGTCGCGTGTTAAATAAATATAGCAAAATAAATACTTTATAAATATGGTTAGCTAAAATGCAACAGCATTAATTGAAAAATTAAATGAATAAATATGTTACTATGGAAACAAAAAAATATTTTTATTACCATACTAATATATTATTACATATACTCTTTTCATCGATAGTCATTATGTAGGTTGGGTACGGTACCTACAGTACCTACTCAAATGAAACAAAATATTAAAATATATTGATCATAAAATACAATCTTAGACATTTGTTTCATTAACATAATTTCATTTAATTACTATAATATGAATGAAAATTTTGAAACAAAATTTTACTCTATTACATTCTATTAAAAAGTGTGAAAGTTTAAAATATATTTAAAATGAATGTAATTTTCTAGTAAATTTAGTTTTTAAAAGATTATATATAATATATTTGTTTTAATATACTATACCGTATTTCAATAACTGTTCCACGTACATGTTATTTTTACTGTCTTCATTTATTTTTGAACTCTGACAAGTGACAGTCATCTAGATATTGACAAATGACAATTTACGTTTAAATTATGTGTTTTTATTAATTTTTGTTGTTATTAAAGCTTAATAATTAAATTTAAGAAAGTGCACCTATCATTATAAAAGTAATTGTAGAATTATAAATATTACAAATAAATAAGGAATCATATACTACAAAGTCAAAAATTACTCTGTTTTTTCGTTTTACTATCAGAGAAGAAATTGCAAAGTTTCAGTATGATTGATATGAAGAACAAAATAAACTCTTTTTTCATATTTAATTCAAATTTCGGCCCGAAGGAGGGAGAAGTAAGTAGCTTGTGGTCATCTAAATAATGACCACAAGTCAAAGGTAATGTAACGTTTTTAATTATAAGCAATAATATCATTATGTTATATTTTATAATTTTTAGGAACTTAAAAGAATACTATTCTTCCACCCAAATCAAATATCGTCTGATGCCAGAAAAATGCAAGTTGGTTTATGCGAGGCTGTTGTAAAATTTATGACGTAAGTTGTTTATATTTATATATTTATTAGAAATTAATGAAAATATTTGATAGTTGAAAAGTGTGTGATGTTTCTAAATTGAAATATAGATTTTTTTATTATAATATGGTACATTTAACATATAATTAAGAACACACAAACATAAATTTTATTTTATAGAACATTCTCATCAGAACCGTGTGAAGCATTACAAACTCAAACAAAAAGATATATTTTTTACCAACCAGAGAAAAATTTTTGGATGGTCTTGGTAAATATTGCTCTGAATTACAATCTTCGAACAAAATTTGGCAAAATCTAGATCTGTTAAATTTTTCAGGTTGTAAGAATACCATATGCAACTAAAAATGCATCCAGCACTGGTGGAGATAAAAAGGATTATGTGGGTAAAACATTATAAATACAATTGTATTTTTTTACTGTACCAGGCATGAATAAGTTTACTCACATGCATAATTTTTTTTATCATAATTTACATCAGGATTAGTTTATTGAGTAAATGAAATTACTAATATGTCTGGTTTACTAAACAATACATACTTGTGATTTTTTAAATAAATCTCTTACTTAATCTACTGAGGCTGGGAATTAAATATTTAAATGTTTTTCACTCTGATACCAATGCAAAAAGCACCACATTGAGTTCTGCCACTCAACATGCTATGCCTCCAGAATTCTGCAAAAAGTGAGGAATGGAAATGTGTCAATGGGAATGTAGTATCTTAACACTCTGCCTATGTTTGGTATAGAGCATGAACCTAAAAGAAATGTAGTGTTAAAGGATTCATTATGATTAAAAAAGCTATATACATGTAAGCCGATAATACAATATCCACGCCGATAACAACATATTCAAGCCTGATATAGATGTTATATTATGTATCTGATAATTGAAATTTTTATACCATTTTTATATTTCACAGATAGAACCATCTGTAATGTATGATTTACTAGTGTCAGCTTACAAAATGTTTAGAATGTTTGTTGGTCAGTTGAAAGATATTCCACCAGAAGATATCTACAACAAATGTGAACAATTTTTTACTCCAGTAAGTTCAATTTTCTTCTGTAGATTTTTTTTACCCCACATGAAAACAGAGGAGTGTTATAAAATTGATATGCCTGTATATGTGTTTATTAATCTATATTTATCTGTGGCATCAAAGCCAATGCCCTAACAGAAGAATCAATTTTGATTTAGTTTTTTTGTTGGAAAGTGACTTAATTGAAAATTTATTTATTTAAATGTTCTTAGCCGTGATTTAAGTAAATAAGTTCATCCCTTGGATTTTTTATTTATTTATAAAAAAAAAAAAATGCCATCCCTTGGATATATAACAAATTATAACTTGTTTTTTAATTTTATTTTTCAGTATATTATGTCCAGGAACATTCCAAATGATATAAGCAATATCATTCAAGGAATAAACTATTTGCCTCTAGAAAAAAACTCTTTTTTCAAAGTTGTATGTTTTATTGATCACCTTGAAATCAGTTACCCAGATTTTAAATGTGTTTCTTTTGTTTACAATGACCAGCTTATATGGTAAGTACTAGTTACTTAATTATAATTAAAAAATCAGTAAATATTTTTTATTCTGATGCTTTGTTTTTTTTCATAATTAATCAATTTATGACATATCTATCACATCCCACTAGGGTGTTTTAGCAATCATCTCTTATAAATTATATTATATAAACAAATAAAATAAAATTGCAGGAATGGTCTGGCAACCAACGACATGTTAACGCTTTATCAATATTTAGTACATAGTTTACTTCCAAAACAAGTAGAAAAGGAAATTCAAGGTGGAGCCGTGACTGCTGCTCAGAGACATGGTCGCTATATAAGTCCACCAGAAGGCATTTGCAAAGCAGAAGACTTACAGAAACTACATAAAGTGTATTTAATGTGTGAAGATGATACTGAAACAAAGCAATATTATCTTGTTATATATAGAACTCTGAGCGCCACAGTTTGTTTTACAGTAAATGGTAAAAACCTCTCTGTTTTGTATATGGTTTATTTATCTAATATTATTTGTAAAAGGTTAACAAGCATTTGTTACATTAACATTTTTATATTATTTAAACAGATATATAGGTTATTGTACTATAGTCTATGTATATACTATGTAAGTAATTTGTAATACTTAAACCAATTTTCTTTAAAAAGAACTTAAATATATTACTAGTAAAGACTTTAACAGATACTAAAATATTTATAATAGATACATAGGTATACATTTTAAAAAATGTGTGATATTATAAATGTATTGTTGCAGTAACAAAAACACTAGAGTTGGAGACTTTCAAGGCCTTAGATGCATTTATTGGACCTCATTTATCAACAATTGCATCTACCATAAGTGAACAGTGCACAATGCATGCCCTGCAAAATGCAAACTTGGCTACTTCTGATCACAAGTTTCTATATTTTAATAGACTTAACTTGGCTTACAGGTCTTCAGTAAGTACATTTATTATTTATTTATTTAATACTTTATTTAGCCTACATGATTTATGCATCTTACACAGAGTGTTTTTGTCATCACCACTTTAAATGAAACCACAGTTTTAACTAGTCTATAAAAACCGAATACAATTAAAACAAAAGAGATTTTTCCAAAAATTAAAAGATGATTTTGGTCGCCTCATTCACAAGATAGATAGTAATTTTTTGCTTAATATCTACTAATATCTTGAATTTCAGCCACCACCTTCAACTCTCACTCCATCAACAGCAATAAAACCAGAAGTTCTGAGTATAATTGCTGGCATTCATTCTGACCGAAAGAGGTAACATCAGTTAATCTTATTATCAATGTGAATATATTCCCAAATTAACACAGTACTCTTCAGCTTCACACTGTATTATACACATAGCTTACCTTGTGTAGAAAAAACATAGTGTCAAGTGGCTTTCTGCCCTACATTGCATGTTGAGAGGTGGAACTCAATGCTGCGTTTTGTCACACTAGAGTGGGGAAATGAAAATAATTGGTTCTCAAGTAAAATGACGATGAATGATTCTCAGGGATAACACACCACAATCCATGGGCATAGGAAGAGGGGGGCAGGGTTGTCCGTGGTCACTCCAGAATAGTTTGGTGCCCACCCCAGAAATTTAAGTAGCAAAAAAAATTACCCCAAAAATTAACAAAAGTTAGTTTAGTGTGCGGTGGACCTTACTTTACACTCCCCTCCCCCAAAAATATCTATAGATACAAAGTCACACTTATAACCACAATATTGTCTCACAGCACCAACATAGGTCAAATCACGGTCAAATATTAAATTATCAATAAATTTAAATTTACAACTTTATTTTATTAAAAATCATGTGTTTAAATATATTTTCTTTAATTCTTTTAGCATAGGTAATTACGGTGAAATTATCATTAAAACTCCAGATGAGTACTGGATTGCAGGAAAATCATCTAACGATAGAGAGTTTTATGTTGTAATTCAAGACAAAAATGCAAATTTAAAAGATATTGCTGGTATGTTTTGCATACTTTATATACTTTCTATATAATAAGAACTTTAAATTTTTAAATTATGATAAAAAAAAACAAATTCCTTTATTTTTATATGATATGTTTGAAATTTAACACACAAGTGTAAACTTTTCTTTTTCAGATGAAGTAAAGAGAATGTGTGAAGAGCAAATGAAAGGTGTCTTCTTCTATCCCGTATAAAATTGTTATATTTGTTAAGTTTCCTTAAGAGTAAAAGTTAAAATATTTAATATAAATAAACATATTTATTTTTACAAATTTTATTTAATTAAATGAAACATAATTTTATTAAAGGTAACATATATTATATTTTTGATAGAGTAATTCTATATACATGTTATACAATTTATAATCATATTGTTATGTAACTTAACATTATGTGAAATTCTTAATCACTTGACAATTTCTTTTCTTCTTTTATCATAATTTTATTATATATCTTAGTAATAAGATCTTTATTTTCATAACCCCAGGACAGAAGTACACAGGTTAAACATACTATACCTATTCCAATATGCGTGATTATTGAAGTATTTGAAAATTTATTTTCTGAAATTTTACAAACACATCCAGCAACAAAAAGAGTGATTAGAAAATACTTCCCAACATATAGTCCGTTAAGAGGCTTATAACTTGTATTCTTATATTTATTATTAATAAAATGTACACTATGTATTATTCTAGCAAACATATTTATACAGTTGGAAATAATAAAGCCAACAGGCCCAAAAATGTATGTCAAAAGATATGACAATATTAAAAAAGTAATTGAAAAGAAAATCATTAAATAATTGTAACTGTTGAGTTGTGCACTAGTCATTGTTGCAAATGTGTAACACTCAGTTACACCATTAATAGCCATTAACACAATGGCCAAGCAATGACTGCGAAGTAATAATACAGGCAAACCACTGGCGACAAAAGCTTCACCTCCGTACAAAGACAGTAATGTATGTGAGTAACACAAGCCAAATACTAAAACCACCAACCCAATGGAACTAACAGTTTTACACACTTGCGATAACACTATACAAGATTCCTGAATTTTTTGTTGCTCTTGCTTATGCAATGGCAAATCTCTATTAACCATTTGTGTGAAATAGAAATAGCTGCTGTCTTCTATTGGTCGAAATATAAATCTAGCAGTAAGACTTCCTAAATTATTTACAACATCATATGTGGCTTGCTGGGTAAATGTCATTACTGGGCTAACTGACATAACATACTTTTCCCCTTCAGTTAATAATTGCTTCAGCACACCTTGTTTTGCGAAACTTAATGTTAAAGTACTTAATTTTCTATTAAAACTTGTGTGGATTGTCCCAAAATATTTTGGAAAGAAATCTAGGAGTGAAGTAAAATTAAAGTCATCCATGTTATTGTAAAGCGTTTGAAGTGTACTATTTGGGAGGAATTTACTCTTAAGTGCATTCTTGGCATATAGTGGCTTAAATTTGATATACCAGTAGAAAAATAAATAATAAGCAACTACAATAACAACAACACTTCCAACTTGTGCAACTGAAAAAGCTATAAGAGCCAATGACCTGTCATATAGAATAATAGATAAAAATAATACTGTCCTTACAAATATATGTAATGCATCTAAAACTACTTTTAGTTTAACAAAGCAGAACAGTTGTGCAACTAAACACATATTTGCCGAACAAAGCTCTATAATACAAGACAGTGCCACACTCCAACATCCAAACTCATATTGGAAAGCATGTTCTGGATGACCAAGAGGTAAAATGTGTAACCAAATATAAACAAAAATACATGACAAAACACAACTTATGGGAACAGAAAGCCAGATTTGGTTTATAATCTGAGTCCACTGAAACTCATCTTTCTGACCTATACAAGCTCGATAAAATGGTTCCCTACTCAGAAAAATTATAGTACTCTCAAGTAGTAATAGTCTAACGTTCATTATACCAATAACTTCATGCCCAACATTTCTGATGACCCAAGCATTAATTACAAAAGTTACACATCTAAATAAAATTTGAAGTAATATATTAAATGATGCATTTTCTAAACTGCTCATCAATAAGTTTCGGCCCATTTTTTTTATTTTTTTTTAGTTTGTCTCAAGTTCAAGCATTTACAGCAATGCTTTCAGAAGGTGATGCTTGTATGTTTCGTTTTACAACATATATTTTTTTGTTAGATATGCAAATAACAAACCAGTGATCATCATAAGTTATAGATATTTTCTTAAATTTTTCTTCTGGACCAAATGCAACTGGATCTATGCTGTAAGTAAAACATTAATTACATACTAAATAAACAAGAAGTATAGAAACGCGCATGACAATTTTATGTATTTTTATCAGTTTTACGAACCTATTAGATAAACTGATCAAATCAGTTACAATTGTCGCAACACGTTCGTCGTTTTCAAGCTCCCCGCCAGATTCTAGGACTGCACCGTCCTCAGTTAATACCAAGAAACCTAGTTGGTCTGGAATTTTTTCCATTATAGCTGAAACGTTCAAAAAGAGACCAATAACAAATTTTATCAAATATTTAATATTTATTTATTTAATCGTACCCAAATTCCCGATGAATGCTGATTGTCAAAATAATACACTGACGTTTGTCTGACTAATTGTCAAATCAGAAGTTTTTTTACGAATTGGCTTTTATGCTTTTGACCTGGACTGGTCTTGACAGCTTCACCGGGCGGGAATCAAATTATCCCGTAAAATCACTATTAACTTATACTTCAATTTATAGTGATTTATACTTAAAGACGGTAAATATGTAAATATCTAACTTAGTCCAAACATATTTTTATTGACCCCACATTACCGACGTCACAGAATAAAGTGATGTTTTATTTTTTGTGAAATTAATAATTTAATCTGTCCTTGTCATTCAAAATCTGTCATCAGTGTAAGAATTTCTAAAAGATTTGTTCATTGTTGTAAATTTGGCTTACCTATTTTACTTAGATCTTCAGCGCAAATCTTAATTTGTGGTATAAAACAAACAGGTGAGATTTTCTACTTACATAGGGTCGTTGTCACAAGAATCCTTTAGTATGTTTGTTACGTGATAGTAAAAAAATATGTTGAATGGAAACAACATAGACAAAAATTAGGTAAAGTTATAAACAGATGTCGATCACTTATTTATCTAAAATAAAAAAAAAACACATTCATCATAATACAAGACTAAGATTTTTTTTTAAATATGCATTTGGAATAATGTTTTGGGAACTATAACTACAATATATGTAGATAAACTGTAACTACACGTAGATGATCCTGTTGTCGGGGTTTCCTCATATGTTATATTTGTTTATAAGAAATAACTTGAAAAGATACAACTCAATATGAAGAATACTCAATTGAGTATATTGCCATTAGATTTTCATGACCTACTCTGCTATGCAAGACAAACAAAAAGCTACAACATCTACAGCTACAAAATCATGCATCCTAGTTCAATTCAATTCAATAAATTATTTAATTTAAATATCTCTACATTAGTATTACTTAACACACAATTACGAGTATAGAAAAAGCAATGCTCAGTTATAATCAGGGTTTTCCCTAAAGAATTATTTTAAATTAATATGACTCAAATGTTTTAGATATTCTGTATAATATCCTTATACATGTTCCTTGAATATTTTCTAAAATAATTTACTTCCACTGCAATGAAACTAAAAAATTGTCTTTTTAAAGATTTCATTCAAAAAAATATACATTTTTAGATAACAATGTTAAGATTCCGGCCAAAGCTGGGTACTGAGCGCAGTAAAGAATGGCGGTGTTGTTTTTGTCTTCATGTTCGTACAGGAACAATCTTGTTGGGTACTTGGCATTTGGTATGTTTATTTTTTTTTCTTAAAATAATTTAACTAATATTAATCTACATAGGTTTATTTTAATTATTAGTTAGTTTTATGAAGCATTGAGCCATCCTCTTAATAGAAATTCCACAAAAATTCTTGAATAGATTTATATAAGACTTTACATAGTATTATTTTATACATAGCCTATATAGTTTATGTTATACATTTTTTTTTTTAATTTACCATCTTATTTAAAGTTATTATGATTTAGACTATTTATTATAACTATATCATTAATAAATATATGTATATTTGTAGCTGCTCCACATGATGGCATTAGGATTTCTGGCAACAATAGTGCGTAATCCAAACTTTCTTGATGAATTGGAACGTGAATCAACACCTGTTTCTGATTGGGGTGATATAGGTGCCATATCAACTCCACTGTCTAATGTGGAGACCCGGCCAGGCATACAGCATTCACCAAATCATCCCCGTGATCATAGTCTGATATATCGTAAGTGCTTGTCTATTTCCATAAGGTTGTCATTTTATTTTGACTTGTGTTAGATTAAATTGTAATTGCGACAGATTGATTTCCACTCAGAAGTGTGTATTAGGCAGAAGATATTGATTGGAATATCTTAAAAGTATTCCATCTTCTTCTCGCCTTTTATATGTGGAAAATTATTTGAAATTGAAACTAAAAATGAATATAATAACAATACCAACAATTTATTCCTCAATTAAATGTCCTATGGAATCATATCAACTTAAAGTATAAAAATTATTAAGCATTTGAAATTTCCTCAGTTCTTTACAATTATTGGAATGTTAAAATGTTACAGGACTAAGTTACATTTCTTTTTACAAGTTTTATATGAATGGTATAACTACTGCTAATTTAATTATTTCTATAAAATATGTTTTGAATAAAATAATTTATATTAATACCATCCAACATCATGAATTCTACAATTAAATGCAGGTGCACTCTGATTGCTTTTATTTATTTTTTTTATTTTAATTGTAATAAATGACGAAAATAATATATAGATTTTACACATTTATTCTCTTTATTCAGCTAACTTGGTTTTTTTTTACTATATGTATACTTTCTATGTACTAGCAAATGCAAAATAATAAAATATTGTCTACACACTTACAAAAAACATTCAAACTTATAAAAGTGTGCTTAAAACAAATTTAAAGATAAGGATGTTTATCCTTATTACGATTCAAAGAACCAAATTGATTTAATGTATTTTGTATATAGTATACATGGAAAGGTTAATAATATATACATATTTAATATTTGTCAGTGTACCATTGGTAATATTTCTGAGGGCTCAATACTAGGGATGTTATGGATACAACACTTCAGATCTTCATATACAGAGACGGATATAAGAAGAATACCATATCAGTTTTGATTTTAAATATAAGATAAAATCTTTTACAGATATTGTATTGTTGTGAAAATTATTTTTAGAAGATTTTTTTATTGACTAGTGTTATTCACATTCTTGTAAAGGTCTCAGCTGTTTCATTGCATTGTTCTAAAAGTTATTTATTTTCTTATACTAAACGCTAGTAGCTTGGCTGGGCAAAATCTCGAATCTTATATCAAATTCAATCATGATTTGAACAGCCAAACAGTTTTTTATTTCGAATATCAAACAGAAGTTTCCGTTACGGAGCTCCATAACATCCCAGATTGTTAACCGCCCTACAACTGTGTGTAGATGATGTGGATGTGGGTGCACTGGTTACAGTGTGTACACTGGCCATCACACTGATGCTGTTATACGGTGCGTCAAGAGGCAAGCCTGCGCACCTGCTGCCCTTCTTCTGCTTGCAGATATTTGATTTTGCTATTACTGTGTAAGTAATCTACATTGGTTTTCTTTATTTAATGGTGTACTTATATGTTTATTACATAATAAATCAATATCTTATCTCGTTGTTTTGAAGTGTGTGCACAGTGCGGTAGTTGTGGGTTCGACGATTCCTTTAACGTGTTTTTTTTATAACTTCTCGCTGTATGTCGCACATAGTAGAGTAGACAAGTGAAACCTGAAAACTAGTGTTAAGGCAGTCCGTTCCCATTAAGATACTTCCGTTCTCAACTTTCGCCGAATTATGGACGCATTGTGCGTTGAATGGTGGAACTTGTTGCCAGAGTCGTTATTTATATTTTATAATATTCATATTTTATTTTCTCAAGTGGGAATCGAACCCACAACCTGTTACGCTTATAGTCGCACGTTTGTGCCACGACTGGCCATTAACATTTTTTTCTTCAACTTCACGCTGTATCCTGCATGTAGCAGAGTAGGCAGGGGGAGCCTAGTGTTAAGATACTACGTTCCTACTTTCTTCTTAATTCTAGAGGCATTGTGAGTTGTGTGGCAGAACTTAACACACCGCGCTTTGTCCCGACGCCGGAGCGACGAAATAAAAATATGAAATATTTCATTTCCTCGACTGAGAAACAAACCCACAACCTGTCGCGTTTACAGTTCCACGCTTCCCTGCACTACGACTGGCCTCTAACAAGTTTGTTAAATAAAATATTTTTTATTTCTTTCATATGGCTATTTGGTATCGTTTCCCTATAACTATTTTCTGTCACCCAAAACAACTCGGTATTGGCATGAAAAAGCACACAAATTAACCCATACATATTTTTATTTTTACCTCTGTACATTTGTTATATCGTTATATTAACTTGTACTCTCCGTAAAAAATAACTCTCCTCCTTGCCTACAAAATGCACATTTATTGCCGCCTTCAGCTCTTTACAATCGACAAAGCGTTCCCCCACAGGCTAACAGCGACGGGCTACCTGTGCTACATCAGCTCCATCCACCGGCTGGTGGAGGAGGCGCGGCGCGTGCCGTGGCGCGAGCAGCTGCTGGCGTTGCACGCGCCCGCCCTCGCCTTCATTGTTATTACTACGTTCCTACTGGCTGTGTTGCTTAAGGTATTTTGTCTGTTTTTTTTTTTAGTTTTATCCTATATCCTGGATATAGCAGGCAGAGGAAACTGGGTGTTAAAGCACCATTCCCCACTTTCATTTATGAAATACTGCGTGTTGAGAGGCCGATATGAATGCTGTGCTTTGTCTTAGCTCATGTAATTAATCAGAAAAAAAATCCCATCCACAACACTCACATTTATAGTCAGACTGCGTCACGATGGTCCCACCAGTGTTTTAATATATAATATGGAATTAAAATTGAAAACAGTGTTGAACACTACATTGAATTTCTACTTAAGGAATCTTTTAACTCTTATATTATATAAAAAACCTTATGTACATGCATGTATAAATCACACCTTTCTCACTGCCACCCATTTTGTTGAACGCACACATTTTGTGGAAACGCTTTTTTTAACGCACGACTACTGAATTCTAACAACCTATATTTATTGCTAAATAATAAATATTATAAAAAAAAATGTTTCTCAACAGGGTTACTGCATCAGCGTAGTATGGCGGTGCTACAAATACCTCACAATGCGCACACACGCGCTGCACTCGCTGACCCCCTTCGTGATCTCGACCGACGGGGTGGTGACCCCCGCGCCCCCCTACTCCGCCGCGCCCGCCCTGGCGCCCTACTCCAGCCTGCTGCCGGACTACGAGGAGGCGGTGAAGCAGACCCCCCCGCCCTCGTACCGCGCCGCCACGCTGGCGGCCCCCGCCGCGCCCGCGCTCCCGCCGACCCCCGACGAAGATACTGCCCCCGCTCAGACCGCTACCGTCGTTGCTGCTGCTGTAAGTTATTATATCCTTCATTTAATAATGTAATGGCCGTTGTGGTGCTTAGTCACAACTTTGGCTATAACGTGACTGTTGTGAGTTCGATTCTCACTCGAGGGAGCGAATTATTTTCATATGTTCGCTATGGTAACGTGACAAAGCGTGGTTTTGAGCACCGCGACCCTATACTATGGCTCAAAAATAAGTGGAAACATTTTTCATTTTCCACCTATTTTTTGAGGTTCTCTTTGCCTATTCTATTACATACGGAATACAAGAGGTTAAAATAATAATAATATTTAAAAACATTCACATTTACAGCCACAACACCCCGTGGAGCAGACCTCGCTACCAACGGACACAATGGTCGTGTTGCCGCAGCCGGGCTCGCAGGCGCGCGTCTGAATCTCTCACTTGACCTGTCATAAAATACCATTGATATAATAATTCTGTGCTGTTCAAAAAACTAATTCACCAATCGCCATTACTACAAGATCAAGTGATTTAAATTTGTCAATAATATATCTTGAATAGTTCTGTATCAATGTTATTTTAATCAGTTCATGCTCAATACAAATTATTCTTCTTCTATTTATTATTTGTAAGGGTATTTTTTTTTTGTGGGAATACAATCAGTAGATTAAGTTTGTATCGTTGATTTTTGTCTAAATTATTATTATTGAAATATATCTAAATCTTTCTTTCTACTATTAAAATCGTTTAATCAATTTTCTACATGTTTATTAATTCCTAATTTTTTAAATACTAATTTATTAGTGTAGTGCCATTTTGTTTTGTTTTAAAATTTTATTTTTTTATTCCATTAAGTCATAATTTCGTATAATGCAACTGTTGTCGATTTAAATGCTACATTCCAATATTCATATATGTGTATTTATATTAAATGTGTTTACTTAAATTCTTTGTATGTTGTTTTGGGAATTATGATTATAAAAAAGTTACACTTCTATCGTGCCGTCCACTCATTTAAATTCTTTCAATAAATACATCTCCATACAAATCAATTAAGAGTGACTTTACTTTGATTTGTACGAAGTGATATTTTGCCTTGTATTGCTTAATTTTAAAATTAATCATATTAATACATTCTCCCCTCTTATTCCGAATTTATTGAGCTTAAAACTTTACATAATGTTTTCTAATCAATTCGCTGTATGTTGAAAAGAGATGCATAGAAATCATATTTCAAGTTAGTATCATAATCTATATGTCTTGTACATTCATACCATATAATAATAATCATTAAAACTTAAAATATTTTTTTGATTGTTTGATAAATGTTAAAGTGTTACAGTAGTTGTAATATAACTAATATGGGATAACATTTCTATGCTTTACTAAGAGTTTCATAGCAACAGGTGAATAACCCAATGTAAGGCCTATGTACAAAAATATGAATTTTAAATAAATAATTAGTTTGTGTACTTACATAGTGGTAGATTTAGATTAGGCCACATTACTGGAGTGAATTTTATTTACATAAATAATTTATTTTACACAATAAAAATGAAATGTATTTTTGTGCTAATCTTTTTTCAGTATGTTATATAAAATTAGACATCTTGTTAGTTGGTGTGTAATATGTAATAATCACTAAATTATTAATGTAAATGTACGGCATATTTTAATCTGAATAAAAATCTAGTTTAAATGGACAGTGTCTTTTTATTTTTTTGTACGTTAGTATCGTATGCGTTCTAACGTTGCACTTTCATTTCATGATTGTACGAAGATTTTTATCTAAACATTACATACGAAAAATTAAATCAGTTACTTAAGTAACAACACAATTAATTATTATATTTTTTTTTTAATTTTTATCTTGTCATTAAAATTGCAAATCCTAAACCAAAACCAAACCAAAACTGGTAATAGTTTTTAAACAAGATTTTTTCATCGTCGGCAATTCGTGGCGTAGAGATCCACCACTCGCCTCGCAATGTCTCTAGAATTCAGGGGAAAGTGGGGAGCAGTGTCTTAACATTGAAGTTCACTCTGCTTACTCTGCTACATGAAGCATACATCGTGAAGCTGAAAAAATCCTACAAAAATTAGTGCACGCAAACGTAAGTTTACCAACTTTTATAAGTTGAACTCGGTGGGCGACTCCGATTCGCGCTTGATTGATTTTTTATTTATATGTGGGAAACAAACCAAAAATATATAGACAAAGAGCTGGATTGTGCGTATATTGTGAAAACCTGGTAATCACATTTCCAAACCAGGTCTTAAGTGACGAGAAAATCTGACCGTCCTCAAACTACCTGCAGTTTGTAAGATAAATTGCTAAAGAGGCTTTGACTGGTCTGGGCTGCCACCATCTGGAGGCTTTTTTACAAGCATTATTCCCTGTTGAGGAAAAAAGAAAATATAATATAATTTTTAGAAAATATAATATAATTTTTATGATGTTTACTTATATTCCTAAGTATGTAAATAAATAGTACCTAAGTGTAATAATGGCATCCACTGCGCCCTGGTTAGCACGAAGCACAGCTAAATAACATCGTCGCCCATGTCAGGGAACGTCGTCATGTCGTGATAAAGTGAGGCACCCACCAAGGATGGCGACATATTACATAAAGTATTAAATGCATGATATTCAATACAAAAATTATTTTAATCAATTAGCGAAAAATTACAAAACAGAAATAAATCAAATCTAAGCGCGATTTGAATAATATATCAAGCGATCGCCAAGTAAATATTGTATTGTAGTAAGTATATTCACACTACACGTGTAAGACGTAAAATATACATTCAAATATAGTAGACATTGTTATTAAAATAACAAGTCGTCATCATAAAGAATGCACAATTGCACATTATACATACTAGATATAATAATAGCTTAATAAAGTAATTGGCTGCTCGTAGTTCGTACCAATTTTGTAGTATTTGTCAGCGCGCTGCAACATTGAAAGGTCAAAGTTATGAACGCAATTTACAAACAATGCAGCGGACATGCGCGGCGTACGAAGGAGCAGGCCGCCGCGAGGCACGCGTCCTCTGCCTCTATTTATATCGACGACTTCACCTCCCCGCTCCTCCACTGCTCTGCACTCACGCAAGCGCACTGCGCACCTGAAACGCCGAAAGTGAAAATTGCACATCATGATATCGTCCGCCGTAGGGCAGTGTGTTGTTGTTACTAGCTGGTAATTAAAGGTGCGAGGACGAGGCCGTCACCGCAGTCCCCACTGCGCCGCGAGGATGGCTCAGGCCCCGGCGCCGGTGCTCCTCAACGCTGCGGTAGTCGTACGTCAAATATCAGCTGTGTCGCCGGCGAGGGCCGCGCGCTCGTGACGTCTCTGGACGGGAACACGCCTCCGGGGGCCGGCACCATGGCCTCCACCATGCAGCTCGAGTTCACGCAGGCGATGACCGACTTCAAAACTATGTTCCCGGACATGGACGACGACGTCATCGAAGCTGTACTTCGTGCCAACCAGGGCGCAGTAGATGCCACTATTGACCAGCTCTTGGCTATGAGTACCGATAATCAAAATGAAAGGCTTCGCCTGGAAATGGAGAGAGTTGAAAACAGTTCACCGTCCCGACGCAAAGATATAATAAAAAGAATTTCAAGGGGTGCCGAAAATGGTGACGACAACGACACTACGGCGCTTGTGTAAGTTTATGATTTAATTAGGTATATAGGTAAAATAAGCCTTTTAAAACCATAATTATAAATTATATTTTTCTTCAGTATAATATGAACATTAACAGTAGTCTTTTGGTTTATTATTTTTATATTTATTTTAAAATATTTCTAATAAATATATAATCTTTGTCTTTATTTATAAATTAATCTTAAATAAAATAAACACTCTCACTACATATTATTTAACGGCGCCAATTGATATTCAATAATTTTTCTAAGTATATATATGCGAACATTATCTATAAGGCGTTACAATTTGAACTCTAGCACTATGCGTTAAGTGTAACTTAGTCGTTTTTAATATATCTAATATTATTCACAAATTAATTCAATTAAAGAATTTAGAAATTTTAAGCTATTCATATAATAATATTATTTGTTTTCAATTAAAGTTTTATTAATAATAATATTCGTGTTTAATGATTAATATTATTATGTAAAAGGCTGCGAGTTTCTTTTAATATACCTTAGAGGTATTTACATGTACATTGTAATGAGAGTGACATTGTATAGCGTTATTATTATCATCTTAATTATCATTACTTCGAACCTTTACGTAAAAAACTTCGATTATCTGTGTAAATTGAACGTAAATTACTATATAGCAGGATAGGCAGGGAACCTAGATAATGCGGGCATCTAGATAATGCGTATTGAGTGTCGGAGCTCAACCGCGCGCTTTATCGAAAAGTGAAGAAGGGAAATGAAAATAATTGTGGGAAAAGAACCCACAAGCGTAGCGCTTATCACTGCGTCACGACGACCTCAGATAATAAATTTCTATACGTTTTACGAATATATTAATGTATGTCATGTGTGAGATAATATATGGTATTATATTTAATATTTTTTTAAGTAATACCATACCTATGCATGTATCAAGTTATAAAATTAATTAGCAGAACATTAACTATTTTCTGATCAATTCAAACTTCATTGTAGGTTGATCAAAAATTTTTGCTAAAAATTGCTACAATTATAAATTTTAAGTAGTAGTATAATTTTACATAATTGCTTATATATTTTGAGATAGGCGTTATTTTCAGAAACGCAGATGATGACGCAGTTCCATTGTCCGTAAGAAGAAAATGGGTACCACGACTATTGGGTCCTCTGCCTCCTATGTTCCTTCGTATACCACCTGGTACTGATGCAAGAATCGACCTCAGCTTGGATATGGACGATGACCGCATCGCGACGTTCCTGCAAAACGAGGAGTTCATGGCCGAGCTCCGATGGAATCAAGAATTTATAGCAGCATTAGATAGCGAACAAGGAAATAAAACAAAATGTCACGATGACGAAGCGGCGTTTAAAGAAAGACTAAAAAATATGGGAAAAAGTATGCAATTTATTATGTAGATAACAGTTCTATTTCTTAAGTATACCTACTATAAATATATCGGAGAGGTTGTCCCCTGCTAAGGGGGTGACCTTGCCTAGGTCGGGTGGTCTTTCTGTCTACTTCTCATGCAATAAGCACGAACAGTTCACTGTTCTCCTTCAGAAGGAACTTCGAACTTTCATATTTTAAATGCGTTTTACCAATCAGCCAGGAAATTAGATTAATAATCAAAATCATTAATAGTCAAAATATCATTTTTCAGTGTCGCGCAAGAAATTTGCGCAGTTGTCTCGCATGTTCACCCGCGGTGGATCCCGACGCAGCGGCAATGCCAGGGCACCGTCTCGAGGGCCACCGGACAGCTTACTCCTGCAAGAGGAGCATAGCGACGACGACGAGAGACCACAACCACAGAACGTTAAAATTTAACCTGCGTAACATCCATATTCTCGTATCGCCACGCTTGTATGTCTGAAAGATGACTTGTACGGATGGGCCTTAATGTATTTATCGGAGTTGCACAAGGTTTCGAATAAGACTGGGATTGCTTAGATAACATTACATTAGTACATCGTTGTTGGAAGCCGGAAGGGAGACATAGAGTACATTGTTTAACTTCTTAATTAAATCAAACTGAGAATGTATACCATTCTTCCCTCAAAAGATGTTTGAATGTACTCCCTAATTGAAGTGTAAATAATTGCCGTACCAGAGAGTTCCAGAGAAGGATTGCTTCTTCACCTCAAAATTAGATTATTTTGCTAGGAATTTTATTTTGTTATATTATTGCTCGTTCTAGGCTAAGTACCAAATTTGTTTTAAAAGTTTTTTTTTTATTTGAATGTAAAGCTTATTTCATTTTTGTTTCACTACTGCAATTATTTTTACACAATCATCCATAATCAACGTTAACCTACTAAATGCAGATAGTTGTTACCTAAATAAAATGTAGAACTTTTTTTTTGGTCCAATTTTCAAAAATTAGAAACTAATAAAAATATGTGACTAAATATTGTTCTGATTTATCTCCCTAATAATATTGCTAATGTTTTATAATATAATTAAATTAAAAGTGAAATGGAAAAATACGTAAATGTATACTATTGGGTAACCGTTTGTAGGTAAAGGTATATAAAATTATACATACAAACTTTCTTTTTCTAGTTGCACGCTGTATCACGCACATTTTACACACATGCACATAAGGTAGGCAGAGGGAACCTAGTTTGAACACACTTAAGTTCGCCATTTTTCGCTGAAGTCGGGAGGAATTGTATGTTTAGTAACGCAACTCAACGCCGCGCTTTGCCTCTACACCAAAGCGAAGAAATGAAAACATTAAATATTTAATTTTCTCGAGTAGGGATTAAATCCACAACCAGTCGGGTTTACAGTCACACCCTAGTGCCCCTGCGACACAGCTGGTCTCAACATATAAACACACAACGTTTACCTAGTCATTTAATTATCATTCGGTGGTGGAATCCCGAGACAAGAATATTATTATGTATTCCGAGAATATTAATAACTTATTTCATTTACATGTTGCAACTGTTCTTTATTTACTTTATAATGTATAAATTGACAACAACCTATATTGTATCTATTTAAAATATTATTTTAAATTAGATTTCAAGTAAGAGTGGCTTAGGTCTTATTGAGAATAAATGTCTATAAACTGAACTGATAATAGTACAATAATCAGCTTCAGTCTGTATCCCGCACACAGCAGATTAGGCAGAGGGAACCTAGTGTTATGATCGAGTATATTATAGGGAGTCGAGTATATAAGTTGAGTGGCAGAACTCAACGCCGCGCTTAACCTCGACACCAGAGCGAAGAAATGGCAATATAAATTTAAGTAAATATTTCATCTCCTCGAGTGGGGATCGAACCCACAACCAGCCGGTTTTACAGTCACACTTCGTGCCGCTGCGCCACGACTGACCTCAATAAAATTATATTAAATACAAGTTAGACGTCTAGAGAAAAAAAAACGCAGGTTGGTTCATCATAGTGTTTAAAAAGCACATTATACATGTACGTAGGCATCTCACGTAGCGGAGAGAGAAAAACTGCTTTCCGACGCACTTATTTGCATGCATAATTACATGAGTGCAGTCAGCCACACACACCCATACGCCGCTCTTACATCAGCAGGTGTCGTACAACTATTAATGTAAAGATGTTGTAAATATAACATCTTTACGTTTCAAAGCCTAGTCTAGTGGTCAGAATGAACCCATAAACTCTTAAGAGTTTAGATATCGCGTATCAAATATGTATATTTATTGTTAAGAAGTTAATATGAAATTAAATGGGCAAATATAGAAGCATAATCGTGTAAGAATTTCGACGTAGCTTGATGAGAACGTATGACGTAATGGTCAGAACACTTGAACGGTTTCCAAGAGGCACGGGTTCAAATCCCGCTACGTTAAATTTTTTATAACTTATCTAAATTAATATTTTCTTTCCTAAATGTGGAATACCACTTTGAAAATATAAAAAATATGATTGTAAGTTAAAAATATATATAAATTCATATTAAACCGTCACGTCATATAAGATTAATGGTGCGTGGTATACTGTACTCGACGACGCGGAACGCGAAAGTCGCATCTTCTTAGTAAAGACTTCAACGCTCCATGCACTGTTTACTGCAAGCCTGGGCTTTATACACGTTTTCATTCGTTACAAATTATTTAAATTATACTGTTCTTGGCAGTTATTTATATTTTTACAATAGTATGAATTTAAATTAAGCAGTAATATTTGTACGTTACAAAATGTATGTTTGTTTTATAGCCTTTGTATAATTCAAAATATATACATTAAATATATAATTATATTTTAAAAGAACGCCATACAGAATATAAATCAGAAGCTTTGAAGATATGTATGAAGAGGTTAATGATGAATAGATGAATGAAACGTAAAAGGCAAACTTATATTATGCCAAAGAAAATTTGTTTTGAAAAAAATATAACGAGAAAAATAACAATATAGTACATAGCTACTTTATAACAATTCACCAGTGGCGTGCCATTGGAGAATCATGTATAGGCCCAGTAGTGGACACAGCAGGTAGAGGGAACCTTACGTTAAGACACCCCCACTTTTCGACGAATTTTAGAGGCATTGCGTGTTGAGTGACGGAACCAAACGCCGCGCTTTGCCTCGACACCAGAGCGTAGAAATGAAAATATAAATTTAAATAAATATTTCATTTACTTCAGTGGGGATCGAACCCACGAGCAATCGCGTTTACGATCAGAAAAAAAATACTAAATTTCTTTTTTATTTTATTTCAGCACAAAATCATTGAATCTACATTGATTTAAGAACAATGAATTCAAATATTCCGTTTAATGTTCAATTTACTATATATGATTATTTATGTGGAGGAATAAATAGCACTAAATATACATAATGTGTCTTGTGAACCATTAAATTGAACATAGAGCCGTAGACGATTGTAGGCATACAGTAAATCTAAGATATAAATCAGAGCTTCACCCCGTATCCCGCACACAGTAGGGTAGACATAGGGAACACACTCCGTTCCTCACATTCTACCCAATTCTGGTGGCATTGCGTGTTGAGTGGCAGAAATCAACGCCGCGCTTGGCCTCGACACCAGAGCGATGAAATGGAAATATAAATTTAAGTAAATATTTCATCTCCTCGAGTGGGGATCGAACTCACAACCAGTAGGTTTTACAGTCACACTTTGTGCCGCTGCGCCACTACTGGCCTCAATATATATCTACATAGTTTTCTACGTAACAATATAATTTCATCTGTACCTAGTTTCGAATAGCTAAACACCTAGGTAAAATTAAATTAATATTAAAATTTATTTATAGGATCGATTAAGTCAACTTGCACAAACCTAGAAGTGGACGCAACCAATGGTCAAGTCATCGAGAACGAGTTGTGCTGTCTTGTGTTTATTCAAGAAATTACTAGTGAGATAAACATTTTTTTCTCACATAATGAAAAAAGTTAATAAGCATAAAGTTCCCGTACTTACGTCTCCTATATAACCACTAATCAAGAACTACTATTTATAGTATCCAGTTTTAAATAGAATTACCTACTGGGTAGGTATGTGTAGTACTATTACAGTAATAATGATTGTAATTACTCGATAAAGATAACGTATCATTAAAACCCAATAAGGTATTATTTATTAGTCTATGTGGGATTATTATTAATTAAAATGTAAAAAAAATAATATTTTTTACTTTTTAATTAATATACCTTAATAGGTGCACATTGAATTTCATTTTATAATTAGATAAGTTCTGCTTGCTAGTCCTATATTTAACATTTAAATAAATGCAGTAAAATATGTATTTGGTTTTTAAAATACTTTTACACACCCACTGTTCTAAACTGTATGAATATAATATATAATATGTATATACTTATGTATATGTGACGCAACCTAGCCTGCTATTATCAAAAAATGAAGCGCGAAACTCGAATCGAGAGTCAAGATGCCTCGAGACTCGACCGTGCTCGTTGACCACGACCCTGTAAGACGGTGCGCACACTGGATAATTAAATGTTAGCATATAAAAATTAATAGGGATAAACATTATGTGCAATATATTTGAAAAATATATGTTGTTAGTGTGATTTTAACAATAAATAATTAAAAAACGTGCTTGTAAATGCTATAGAGCTACCAATTCAATTGTTATTCTAATCAAATTTAAAGTATCTAATTAGATTGCTTCTTTACATAATAGTTATACCAAATACAGGGTGGAAGTGTCAGCACCACTTTAAATAAAACTACAGTTTTAACTACTCTATAAAAGCCTAATACAATTTTTTTTTTTTTCCAAAAATGAAGAAGTTATTTTTTCAAACAAACTAAATAATAAAATTATTGTTGTAATATAAAATGCCATTTGTCAAGAACGACGCACGCACACTCAAACCTATCAAAGGGAAACCGCCGCATACACCTCATCCCGAAATCGATTCGTAGTTATTGGCGGTAAAGTTCAAAGTTTATTAACCTTTAGTAGTATTTTTCTAATAGTATGTGTTTACGTTATTGGCGTAACTGTGTCACACAAAATACAGGTATGGATAAACAACGTGAAATAACAAAAAATCTTACGTCTAAACTGTTGAGGTATCTTGATTCATTTCTTTAAGTATGCGTTAAAAATATTTTACCCTATATGTTGTTCCCGTAAAAGGAGCGCTGACACTTCCACCCTGTATATTTCTATTAAATAGAGTCAGTGTCTATGTTATCCTAAGCTAAATAACAGACAAAAATCTTATATCAAAGCGTAATAGCATCTGATAACTAACAAATCAATCTACACCAACTCGTAAAAATTAGATCTTTGAAACTTCTCATCGGCTGGTGAACCGCCGCTGCGCTCGACAGTCGCCCGTGCGCGCGTTGCTCTTGCTAGAGATGTGTCCGCGCGTCGTGCACGTGCATCCGTCACGCTTGGCGGCCACTCGCAGTCGGATATTCTTTTAGTTTGTCCTTAGCCGTGGTGCCTCTTGTACGCGCCTCTCGCGCAATCGATAGGAATGCCCAGTGATACCTTTACCTAGTATGAAGTGCTTTGGAAAATAAAAATCTTAAAAGCGAAACTATTGACCATGTAAGTAAAAATTCATTCAAAGTCTTCTTATATTTTTTTTAATGTTTTTTTATGATTTTATCGTATATTTCGCGTTGTTCAATCATCTTAGACTGACATACACTTCAATACAAAACAACTATAAATACAGCTTTAGCTGAACCCGAAACCATCTCGTACTATCAGACAATATCTTTGGGTTCCGCGACAGTTTTTATTTTCTTTTGATAATAAATAATATATGAGGCCGGTCGTGGCACAAAGTGTGACTGTAAAATCGACTGGTTGTGGGTTCGATCCCTACTCGAGGAAGTGAAATATTTATTTACATTTATATTTTCATGTCTTCCCTCGAGGCAAAGTGCGAGTGCCTTCTGTCGAGGCAAAGTGCGGCGTTGAGTTCCGCCACTCAGCACGCAATGCCTCCAGAATTCGGCAGAAAGTGGGGAACGGAGTGTCTTAACACTAGGTTCCCTGCTGTGTGCGGGATACAGCGTGAAGCTGATTTTATTTTTTAACTATATTACTACAATTTATAAGTAAAGTTAATTCTTATAAGAATACCCCTAAAACATAATACTTAACGTATATTTCGCGTTTAAAAAAATAACTCTACATAGAGTTGGTAGTAAGGAACACTGTTAAAAATATTTACATATATTTTTAATGCGTTAATATGTATAAATATATTTATAGTTAACGAATTAGTGGAAAGCCTTCATAAATTACATAACGAAAATTCTAACGTTTCTCGCATAGATTGCATAATATATGATAGCAGTTTGAGAATGTTTTCTTAAAAACGTTTAGATTACAATTTTAATATATAATTTTTATCGAAAAAAAAATAGATAAATAATAAAAGTAGGTAAATAACTCTTCTATTTTTAATAACAAAAGTTGAAACACAGCTCTTTAGGTTTAATTTTAGTTTAAGTATTATTATATTTAGTTTCAAACCAGTCGTGACGCAGGGGCACAAATTGTGACTGTTAAATCGACTGGTTATGGGTTCGATCTCCACTTGAAGAAATTAAATATTTACTTACATTTATATTTTCATTTCTTCGCTCTGATGTCGAGGCGAAGCGCGGCGTAGAGTTCTGCCACTCAACACGCAATGCCTCCAGAACTCGGCGGAAAGCGGGGAACGGTGTGTCTTACCGATAGGTTCCCTCTACCTATCCTGCTGTGTGCGGGATACAGCTTGATGCTGAATAAAAAAAAGTATCTAAAAAATCTATACAATATTGGTTAAGCGACCCACTGCCCGGCGAACTATAGGATCAGAATACTGGTAACTTTAGTATTTCAGTCTGTGTTATTCTGATGATTGAAAATGAACATAAAAACCGGAGATGCGCGAGTCGGGCTCGCCCACCGAGGACTTCGTACAAAAATTGGAGGTCTCGATCTTTTACTGAAATTCAAGATTAGCTTAGCTAGAGCTCTTTCATTTGATACTACAGTTGAACTACTTTTGCTCTCCTTTTAAGGCTATAATTATTTAGGATTTAACCCCAAATGTATAGGTTTTTCGATTTTTCCTGTGTGTCCCGGTCGGGGGAATGTATTTTATAATTTGCTTTGGTGACAAGGCAAAGCGGAGTGTTGAGTTCCGACACTCAGCTCAACACCCAATGCCTTATAAATTCGAAAAGTGGAACGCAGAGTGTCATATCTACTAGTTTCCATCTTGTCTATCCCACTATAAGCTGGATACGGCGTGAAACAAAAAAACGTTTGTGTTTTGTTCTGACTAAACTGGATTAAGCTCATTAACTTAATAAATGTCAATAATTTTTTATTGTTTGCAGTATTCTTTTCTCATATCTTTATGTAGCAGCTTGATTTCTCAGATTGCATATTTAAGTAAAAAATGTAAACGTTAACACTACCGTTTTTCTTTAAAAAAAAAGTATGCATCTACATTACCCTAGATCATACAAGACTGTACTAATAACAGTCACTTGCCGAGACTATTAACCTGACACACTCTTATTATGAAAATTAGGCCTATTTAGATAATTATTAATTATATTAACAATAATATAAAGTTTAAACATTACAAGATCAAAATTATATTTAAGCATTACGACGTTTTAATACACAAGTTAACAATGTAGGTACATAAAATATGTTTATAGTAAAATTTACGTCAAGCCCATAATTTTTAGCAGTGCTTAAATAATCCAATATTGGATTATTTCTAGACTTGCTTGTGATGATAGACTTGTAAGTCAAATTTTACTAATGTTGTTTATTGTTTACGTATGCTACTTGCATTAGATTTTTTTATTATGACGTATCCTTTACTTTCTCATGAACAGATTGATCATATAGTCACATATTAATTTACATGAAGAAAATCTTTCGTAGCCTGTTGTGGCGCAGAGGTACAAGTGTGTGACTGTAAACGCGGCTGGTTGTGAGTTCGATTCCCGTTCGAGGAAATAAAATATTAATTATTTAAATTTCTTCGCTTTTTTTCTAGAGTGCCGAGGCTAAGCGCAGCCTTCAGTTCCACCACTTAACACGCAATGCCAACAATCACGCTGCCAACACGCCATATCAGAATTCGGCGGAATATGGGGAAAGTAGTGTCTTAGCACTAGTCTCTCTCTACCTACCCTGCTGTGCGCAAAAAAATAATTACTTTTCCTTTCCCAATGGTAGCCATAATTACCATCATCATTCGTATTTAATTAAAGTTAAATAATTAATCACTGCAAATAAAAAGCAAATGAGTAAAATTGATTCTGCCTAATTAGTGCTTTGTCGGGAAATTGATTCGATCAATTTTTGTAATCGATCATTTAAAGGCGGACCGACTTGTAAGTTGTATTTATATTACTACTTTCTTTTACATAACATATGAACTAAGAACGATAGTAATATGTATTGTGAATTTTGAGAATCATCTTTTATTACTTAAATTTACATTTAAGATGCTGAAAAAATATTGTGATTACAATATTGTTTCAGTATCACGCTGTATCCCGCACATAGCAGGTTAGGCAGAGGGAACCTGCGAGCCTAGTTTTAAGACACTCCATTCCCGTACCCCACTTTCCACCGAATTCTGGAGGCATTATGTATTAAGTGGCGAAACTCAACACCGCGCTCTGCTTCATACCCAGAGCGAAACAAAGAAAATGTTAAATATTTCATATCTGTGGGCAGGAATCGAACACACAACTTGTCCTGTCAGTCACACGCCTGTGCCACTACCTAACAATTGGACTCAATCATAAATTAGAATATTTATCTTATAA
Source organism: Heliconius himera (assembly GCA_021202915.1). Taxonomy (NCBI): domain Eukaryota; kingdom Metazoa; phylum Arthropoda; class Insecta; order Lepidoptera; family Nymphalidae; genus Heliconius; species Heliconius himera. Next base: position 639,073 of record JAJHJA010000175.1, on the reverse strand, counting down.
GTTAGTATCCTACAATAATGTAATCTTTAACAACTTGAGACAAGCCCACGAATGTACTATGTTTACTTTGTTGTCTGTTCCTCCCATGAGAAAGTAAATAAAACTCCGTATGGTTTTCGTAGACAGGATTATACGAGACGTAGTTTTCGTTTAATATTTCATTTCGTTATTGTTTTGTTTAAAGCGTTTTACTTTTGTGTTTCATTAAAACTAATGAAAATATTTCAATTTATCTAACATCTCGGCCTAGTAACGATAAAAATTCACGTGAAAAGACTATATATTTTACTTGACATTTAAAAAAAATGTATAAGTTGAATATACGACTCTTAGTACATAACTTGGAGTCAGGCAACACAACAAAGGTAAAAACAATAAGTTTTATAATCACTTACACATAAAGACAGACAAAATGACTAGTGTTCAAAAAGATAAAACAGTAATTACTTACTTTCTAACAAACAATCTTTATTATTGCATAAATTTCCAAGCAATTATCGGAACTAATGGCGATTCCCTTTATTTATTGGCAGTAACTGCGAGCTCTATCGTAAAACGCGTATACAATCACGATAAAAATGAACAAACACATAAACCATGAGAGCTGAAAATAAAATGATAATTTTACGTTTTTCAACATTCGTGGTAAATCGTCTTTTGCATTAAGTACCAACGTGGACTTCACTCACTTCCTTATTGCGACTTTATCATCATAAATTCTGTGCTATGGTCCAGGGTAATGTACCTTCAAATAGGTGTCATACCACAAAATATGAGTACTGCGATATATCAATATATTTACGATGTTCCTTTATCGACAGGATTGGATATAAAACAGCGAGATCTTATAATATATTTTAGCTATAACATAATAGGAAATATGTTTTAGAATAACCCGATATCATTTTGTGTACAACATAATTTTGTAATACAATTATGATATAACAGGACTTGAAAAGCTCTAAAAGCCATTTACGGTTTATATTATTGAATTTTTCTTTTATAATTAACTAGCGGACCCGGACGCGGCTTCGCCCGCTTAAACTTTACGAATGCTTATAGATATATTTAGGAAATTGTTTTTGAAAATATCTAACTAATTTAAATGAAAAAAATATAAGTAAACGTAACCATAGTAAAATATTAATAAAAAAACTAAACAAAACCAGCTACATTATTTATAATTTTGTCTCTGTCTGTCTTTCTATTTCCCCGAGCTAATATCCAGAATAACTGAACTAATTTTTATTGGACTTTCAGTGATCGATTTTACTAATTTACCCGGGAAAAATCTTTTTACTCGTTATATGATAAGTTTTGCGAGCAATATCAATTAAAATCCCAAAAAACTATAACCACAATTTATTAAGTGTATAACAACGGTATAGATAACCATCCAACCAAGATGAAATAACCAACAATTCTCTCTTTAATCTCTATATATAATAAGACAGTAAAAATATTTTATCTGTACATTTAGTAATTTTGACAGAAATGGATAGAGGGACACCTAAATATAATAATAGAAAGCAAAAATATTTTTTTTAATTTCTTGTCTGTCTGTCTGCCTGTCTGTCGATATATTTTTGTCCGCATTTTTCTCTGAAAGTACTGAACAGATTTACTTGAAAATTTCACTCACACTTCATTTTCACCAATTGCTTTGTTTTAACTTAACTTAACTACTAAAGTTTAGTTCATCAAAATCGGTTCATTAAAAAAAAAGTTATCGTCATTTGAATGAACTCAAGGCATTAGCTTGCCTGCGTATAATATTTTATAGCAACCGCGCTGGTTTCTTGGCTAAAGAATGACATTCGAAACGTCTGGCTTATGACTGTTGATAAAAATACATACATTATTGAAGCACTATTATATAATATTTTATACAATAAAGTAAACAAAATTGAATTGTTAGTGGAGATTACCTTCATAAATCATAACAGTTAAGTTTAAGTCGTAATTAATTCAACACAGAGATAAAGAACGATCTTGAAAGAAATATCAAGTAAATACAAAGATTTTTTGGTTGGTTCGTTCATATAATATATGTAACTAATTTAAAAACTGTGCAGGAGTTAATATGCAATTATTAAAGTTATTTTGTAAAGAATATAATGTATCCTTCAAATCAATAATTTAACATTTAAGGCTGTTTCTGAATGAGTAGATTAAATTATTCACTGACATCAGCACATTTAACAGAGTTTTAGAATTATGATGAGACGTATATTATATAGATAAAAAGAACATAAAGTTACAAAAATATATACGTGTAATAAATTAGCTGTATGTATATTTTATAAATATCAATTATCAACAATGGTCGTATTTTTTTATTTAAAACAATCAAAAAATCTTTATTCTTTAATTCGACGATAATGTCGTAAAAAATCGAATTAGAAGTAATTATAGTTGTCAATCAATTGTGCTTATTAAATCAATAATCATGTATTTTAAGCGGGCGAAGCCGTGGGCGAGCCGCTAGTACTTAAATAATATTATACCGATGCCGCGCAGGGCCGCAACTTACACCACACCAAGAAATTCATGAAAATCTAACTAATACTCGAATAAGCGAAGAACCAAAGAAAAGTAGAAATTAATTATAAACAGCAAATAATTACATAAAAATTAACAGTAATTCGAAAATGTATGAAAATTTACAAAACCGTCAAAGTCATCTGCCCGTTCGCGTCGGTCATACTTTGCCGGTCGTAGCTCGCTAGGTCATTTCGAATCAGTGACATCTCCTTAATTATTTATTAGAATGTTATACAGTGAACTATAATTTCAATTTAGATGAAATGCTAAAAGTGACTAATATATTCATTTTCATAAGGATCAATATCAAATTATAGAAAATACATACAACAAAAACCCGATAAATATAAAGTAAATTAATTAAAATGGTTACTTGTTGCTACTCTGTTACTTTGCTCAAGCTTCAGAGATAAACATCATAACAACATGTATCGCGGACTTTTTTAAACATTATTTAAAGGACAATATTTTTGTAAAACATTATTTTTATGTATCTCATAAGGTTGAGTCGGCGCACGCCATGTATGCGTTAAGCAAGCTCATTTTGGGTGACGTTTGCTTATAACAACAAATAAACTTTGCAAACCGTTGCTTAGCAACGGTCGGTTGTTATTAACATGGCGGAATAAATTGCCTGTCAAATTAAAAAATATTTTAATATATTAGTATATATCGACAATATTACAAATATGAGAAAAAAAAGTAACCTATGTTCATCCGAAGACCCTCAAGAATCTCTGTATGAGTATTTTATTACAATTGAATTAGCGGTTTGGCCCTGATTGCGTCACAGACAGACAGACAGACAGAGTTACTTTCGAATTTATAATATAGGTATGGATTGGTTTTGCACAGTACTTTGTTATGTTTGCAAGATATGATATTTTAGAATTGTACTTCATTTAACTTCACGGTGTATCTCGCTCACAACAGGGTAGGCAGAGGGAACCTAGTGTTAAGACATTCCGTTCTCCATTTTCCGCCGAATTCTGAAAGCATTGCGTGTTGAGTGGCCGGCGCGATAATAGAATAGAACTGTAAATTATGTGTAGTTTTATTATAAAAATTAAAATAACTTTCCTTGTTTGAATATAAACTAAAAAAATGCTTCTACATTCTTCAGACATATGATTGTTATAATTCTCAGACAAAAATAAATATCTACAGTTCGCGATTCTCGCAAAAACTACGGCCGGATTTTGAAGAAGTCTTTTTTTTTTTAAAGCTATCAGTTCTCAGTAACTAAGGGATACAAATGTATTTTGAAGGTCTGAATACCTGATATTGATACCCAGCGACCCAGCTAAATCTTAAGAGATATGGCCAACACCGCAATAAAATTAAAAAAATCCAAGTATAAAATACCTGATTGATATGAAACCTCGACGGAAACTAGGCAAGGTGGTTTGCGGCCACTCTCTATAAATGTTTCGATATCTAAGTATTAAAATAATAATTTAGAAAAGATTACGCGGTATTATTAAAAGAAATTATTGTATACATTACCTCATTAAGTTTTTTTCTTTTGGAGCTATTTACACACGAGTGGTAAATGATAATGGAGTGGCAAGAGTAGTCAAGGAGTCAAAGTCAAAGTCGGAAAGGGTGAAGAGAGTGAAGTTGCGGACGACAACAAATACTTAGATATTAACTGATATATTACTTAGCAATTAAAAGGTATATTCTTAATTGTGTTAGGCCAAATTTCAAAGAAATATGTTAAGTAAAATTCACGGTTTCCAATTTCGTAACACATATAAAAATTTTATACCAATGATTCTTGCTTATTATAACAAATCATTTACATAGTAATCGTTCAAAGATTTTATTTGTTTTGAAGCGGACGACGCGAGCCGGCGGCGAAGGTTTTTAATTAAATACACTAAAGGTTGCCATTATTTTATAATAATAACGTGTTACACATAAATAAATCAGCTTCACGCTGTATCCCGCACACAGCAGGGTAGGCAGAGGGAACCTAGTGGTAAGACACTCCGTTCCCCACTTTCTGCCGAATTCTGGAGGTATTGCGTGTTGAGTGGCAGAACTTAACGCCGCGCTTATCCTCGACTCCAGAGCGAAGAAATGGAAATATAAATTTAAGTAAACATATCATCTCCTCGAGTGGGGATCGAACCCACAACCAGTCGGTTTTACAGTCACACCTCGTGCCGCTGCGCCACGACTGGCCTATGTGTTACATATAAATAGATAAATATCCGCGTAGGTGTAAAGACATGGATAACAAGATACAATTGAAATACCAAATACCTATTGCGAAAGTAACGTATTAAAATGTATAAATAAGAAATAGATACCATTCTTACTTAATTTTTTTTTACACATTTTTTTTCCTTTTTTCACATATAGCAGGATAGGCGGAGGGAATGTAGTGGCAAGTCCGGTCTCATTCTACTCAATCTTCAAGACGTTTGTCTGTTATAAAGAGAAAATAAAAATATGATATTAGTTAACCTGAGTAAAAATCGGTTCTGTGCCGTGTGATCCCGGCCTTATGAATAGGATCATCCTGGAACTGGTGGTGTTGTAAGAGGCGACTAAAGTACGTGTGGTAGAGTCACGTCTCCAGCAATGGCAACACGCATGGGCAGACTCGACCGGATCTTTACCACCCCCGGCATTTAAAACCGGCGTTAAGTACCTATTGGCTTTATGCCACTGCGTTTCGCATCAAGTAATGCCGGGCTCCGGCGCCCAAGACCGGCAACGCACCTGTAGCTCCTCTGGTGTTACACGGGGTCATGGGTGGCGGTAGTCACTTACCATCAGGTGACCCGAACGCTCGTTTGCCTTGTCCTTTTCCATAAAAAAAAGACCATCGCATTTACAATCAAACGGTATCCCACAGTGCTAAGACGGCCTAATACATCTATGTTATACCCAGAGTTATGTTTTTGTTTATAAATTTTCTAATTAAATAAAAAAAACTTTCTATTATTTAGGATTTCTACAGTAAAAGTGTGTATCGTATTCTCTAATAGAGCCAAATAAATAACAAATTAATAATCTCTATAATCACGTAAGCCGATCACGTAAGAGGTATAAAACCTGTTATGTTACCTTTTTTAAATTTAAAAACACTATTAAAAATGATGATATAAAACTTGATATATTATAATTTTATAAATTCTATTCTTATAATTAATTCAAGTTTGCCTATAATCTCACAATGATTGTAAAAATAAAAAAAAATAGATTTAATTAGCTTTCTCGAATTTTCACATAAATTGCATTGTTTATAGCTAACGCAACATTGCATGACTATAATAGGTAGATAGGTATAGAACTTATATTTAGTATACTTTAAATGAAACATCCAGAAAAAACAAAATTAAATGTGCTTATGAGGAAATTAATTACATATCTATGTATATTGGTTTAATATTTTCGAAAATTTATTTGTTTATCACATTATTGGCATTTCTTATCATTTGACACTTGAAACTTTTAATTTTACTTGTTTGTAGCTTCACGCTGTATACCCTGCCTATACCAGTGTCTAACCTGCATAGGGTAGGTGTGGCATTGAGGAGTGCTAAGACACTCCGCTCCCCAAATTCCGCCAAATTCTCAATGCTGTTGAACTCAACCCCTCGCTTTGGCTTGTTGCCAGAGCAAGGAAATGAAAATATGAAAAAAATATCCTCCGGTGTATGAATCGAACCCCAATCGAGACGTTTACGTTGCACGCTTGTGCACCTACGCTGCGTTGGCCTTATAATATTTTGTATAAATAAATTACTTTACGACTTATTATATATCAAGGGTAATAAACTATTAAAATTGACTATTACTAGTATAAAATATCAGTCGCTGAAGCTGGTGGTAGCCACAGGAGCTATATGTATCTAAACAATCTCTACAAAGGCGACATATCAACTTAAAGGTTCGAGACCAAGAAGAATGGCTTTCATTAATCGTTATTTAACCAGGGTCTCATCTCAAGAAGACCAGAGATCGATGATGCAAGCAGAATATCAAGTTGAATAATTGTTAGTAAGTACGGAATGTGACATGGCAGTATTTGCAATCAGTTCAGCCGAGTTTCACTCAGAGTATTCACGCCGCCGCGTTACTTTTACAACGCGCGGCCGCACATGACAACGCTCTGTTTGTTTCCTTGGGTCTCTTTGTCATTTGATACTTAGTTTTATGGAATTCTTTGACTTTTCCTGTTATGTATAGTACATTTTCCGCAAGCTTTAATGGGATTGTTTTTATAAATAAATATAAGCACACGCGCGTCTTCGCAAAATATATTGTAAACTTGTAGAATTCTTATAATGTATATTTATTAGTTTATTATCTTCCGTTATTTATCAATATTATATTTTTCCTGAGAAAAAAAAGCAGCCGTGTCGCAGTGGCACAGCGTGTGACTGTTACCGCGACGGTTGTGGGCTGCATTGCAACTTGGGGGGTATGAATTATTTAATATTTTCATTTCCTTGCACTGGTTTCAAGACAAAATGCAGTTGAAACTGGGGAACGAAGGGTGTTAACAATAGGTCATCTACGTTTTAAAGTTTTTTGTTTTACGTTAAGTAAAAAAAAAAAGCACAGTAGTAAGGTAAAATATCTAATTTGCAGTATAAAAATAACTATTTAGGAAATAGTCAGGTATTCATTGAGGTACTTATAACTGAATTGTAAAAGTTTGCAAATAAAGCATTAAGTTTTATGGCTTCTCGTATTTTTCACTGTAATGTACTGTAATAAATTATCACTGACAACTAATTTTAGCGTAGAAATTAGAGACATACTTAAATGGATTTTCTACGCTGTCGGTAATTTCAAAACTATCGTTACTAAATTATTTTTCATTTTAAAACATCACATAAAAATTTAAAGATGTGTCAAAGAATGTGAGATTATAGAAAAAAACTACACTTACTTAGAATTACTACCGGCTACTTTTTAAAATTATTTGTAATCTACGTATGTACATATATATACATATACCTCAATACAATACAGTCGACAAGTAGTGATCGTCTTAAAGTTAGGCTTTAAAATTTTTTGTGTATTTTAATCGAGAAGAAAATAATCAGAAATAGTAAGTAAAAAATCATTCTTAATAGGTATTAGTCTTGTATAGTATTCGAATCAAATAATTCTAGTTTGTTGAAGTCTAAATAGCCGCAAATGTGGTATCACGAGCGTTGCGGATAAGTAATATTTTTTGTAGAGATCACGATCACGATTCACAAACAATATCTTATGGCGACGTCGTTATACTAAATACATAGATAGATCACAAATATAATAAAGCAAAAATAAAAAAAATATATATGATATTTTAAAATAAAATATACTGTATGTCACTTCATATTTAACGTTAAAAGATAACATTTTCTAAATCCTATAAAACCTAACAATATATTTTTTTAAAATCACAGAACCACAAAAATTTAAAAAAAAATATAGCATATATACGACCAAAATCAAGATCTATTTTAGTAAAACAAAATTGACTATTATGGTAAAAGAGAACACTGACAATTTAGCTTCAGATTTGGATGCGATTTATCATTTAGATAACACGACTCGATACCGTTGCAGCTATCATTCGCCGGAGCCGCAGCGCAGTGGGACCGAGTGCCCGGCCCGAGGTCCACGGCTACACCGTTACTTTAACACCAAATCTGTCTACAATACGCTCCGTGTACGTACTTTGATTCGGATAAGAAGTTTAAAGTCACGATCCGGTTCGTAGAGCTGTCTGCGTAATCTCCAGCCTGACTTCGAAGCTTCCTTGTATGGCATGGATGCATATTTTAGGTTTATCGCAATTTGTGGCCAGCACTTATCCTGAACTCTATTTTATGGAGATATTGTTCGGCTTCGAAAAAATATTGATAGATATATGCAGTGTGTAAGGAAGGTAATCGAGCCGTTGTTTATGGCTTGTTAAATTAATCAAACCGCTTGCCTAAGTGAATTTCAAATATTTTATGCGATATTTTTTTACTTGGATAAGCAGAGAAAACTAGACACTCCCTTCCCCACTTCTACTGATTTTTTGAAACATTGCATTTTGAATGATGAAACTCAACGTGGCCGGCCCTTCTTCTTCGTTCTTCAACCAGAGCGGGGAAATAAAAATAGTTCATTCTCCCGAGTGAGAATCGAATCCACAACCGTGGAGATTATAGACAGGTGCTGTGCCGCAGTGTCACAACGGTCTCATCAGTTAAATAAGTTTTTTATTATTAACTTCACAATCTCGTTATTTCATACAGATTTTATAAAAACTTATTTCTCTCTGGCTCATTCGAACTTGCAACCTAAAGCAATAAAAAGACGTTTTCTTGAAACAAGTAAGCTGTTACCGAGCGCAGGTAACTCACTTGCTGAGGCTGTGTCCCTTGGGGATGAGAATTAATACGTTCGTTGCCCCTGTGCGACCGATCGTAGCCCTGTTACTACTTTACTATTTTTGTACTCACAAGACATGTGCATGATGAGATAGTATGTTGTTTTTTCCCATACACTTTAATTTAAACATAAATAATCATATTTTAAAATAAATGAAAAGTATTATTGTGATATTGGCGATAAAAATTTTTTTTAATTTTCTTGTTGCTGTGACTTAGAAAATATCTATGTTATTAAAAAATATTGCTTAAATATATATCAATCCAATATAAATATCGTCGTCGTAGCGCAGTAGAACAATGTTTGACCGTGAACGCATAAATGTGGGTTCGATCTGCACGAGTTGGAGCAACTTGTCTGTTTTTTTACATATGAATCATTATCTATTTGTTATCTTTATATGTACATAGTTACTATATAATATGAACCAGGATAAAGAATCTTGTTTTGTATTTAAGAATCAAACAAAAGATACTCAAATTGGCAAAGTTAGGGTGCCTAGAGGTGCAACACGACCAGTAAACCGGTTTAACTGAGAAATTCTTTGTTTGATTATTGCGAAACCGGGACGATGCGACCTACGACGTATACCCTGTCACATAACTGACAAGACGTTTGTTATTTTCAGAGATAAAAGGAGGAGCGCGGATGAGTCTGCAGCGACCGACGGGCAGCTGAGGGCCGGCCCGGCCTGATGGCGAACGTCGCGGTGTACGCACTGCTCGTTACGGCCGTCACGGCCACCCTTGCGGAGGCTGGTGCGGCGCGCTTCGGCGACCGCCTGGCCCCGCGAGTGCCCGCGCCGTACGCGCCTCGCAGTGCACCCGCGTCGCGACACTACGTTGAAAATGAAGAATATGATGCTTATGAACAAGACTATGAGGAAGATGAAATTGAGACCAAGCCACCACCTCGAAGACCTACACGTACAGAAGCTCATCGTTTAGAAATGAGCACGGAATATTTTATTATTCCCGAAAGACCTTCGTCGGCACCGTCCACTTCTTCAACATACCGAGTATTTACTGTATCGACATTAAAGCCACTAAATGTGACGCCCGTTCATATAATACCATCCCCAAAGTTCAATATACTTAGAACAGAGTCCTGGGCAGTGCCAATTTTAGCATTATCTAGCGCAAGCATGATCATCATAGCGGGTTTTGAAGCATTCATAGTGTGGGGAGCAAGTAAGAAAGCTCCGAGTCAGCGGCACCTCCTTCTTGGTCAAAGTTTACTTTTTGGACTTTTTACCTGCGCGGCAACAGCAGCATTATTTACGGCTGCGCCTACCGCTTTTACGTGTGGTGCTGTGCGCTTTGGTACTGGAGTGGCCTATGTGGTGGTGTTTGCGTCACTACTAGTGAAATGTGTATTCTTATTAAGTTTAAATGGTGGTGTATATTTGCCTGCGGCATATCAAGGATTATTATTATTTTTTGCTGTAATGATTCAAGTGGCTATTGGTGCACAATGGTTAGGCGGCTCACCTCCAAAAGTAGCAGTGGGAGCTACGCGCTGTGACTCGCCGTTATCGGACTTATTATTATCACTATGCTATGCAGCATTTTTAATTGCAGTAGTTTGCATAATAGCTTTAAGATCACGTGGCATACGCGATAATTACCGTGAGGCAACCCACATTGCAGGCGCCGGTGGTGCGACTGCTGTCGTTTGGATTTGTTGGGTGGCAGCAGCGCTAGGAGCGCCAGAGCAGCACCGCGAAGCATGTGTAGCTGCTGGATTAATCGGCACATTTGCTGTAGTATTTGCATTGATGTTTGCGCCAAAAGGCAGACGACTTGCCGCATTAGGCCGCGAAGGCCGATGGGATGCAGACCGAGAGGAAGGATTAAGTTCTCTTGGAGCAGGAGCTTCGGGATATTCTCCTTCTTTCTTTCACTTTAAACCAGTCAAATATGGTATGGTTTCGGCAGCAGCTCCGGCACCAGCGCCACCGCCTATTCTCGATCGCAAGGAGCTTCCTGCTCAGCCAGCCGGTTAGTTAAGTATCTAAACTGCGCTATTAAGTAAGAACTAGCGCTTTAGCACCTGGATTTGACTGCAATTCACCACGTTATTTTGCAGATCTGTATGGAGCTATGTTTGCCGGTTCGCACCTGCACGAACGTTCTTTGTGTCCTCCGTCGCACTACCCCCTGCACCCTCTAACGCATTACCACTACAATTATCCGCCCTATCACTATCTTCTACCACCAGGTAATTCAGCACTGCTTCAGCATACATAGTATTGTACTATATAATAGCTTTAGACAAATTACAATTGTCTTTATTCTTAATTTAACTTGTAGCTAAATGTAAATTTTATTGTAAATGTTGACATATTTTACCGTTTCTGTAATTCGTGAAATTTCATTTTCTAGCCAATTTTGGCGGAAGAACTGACAATAAATATTGTTTCAGGCGTGATGATGCGTCCGGAGGAGGGCAACGTGTACACGAGCGTCGAGCCCACCTTCAGCAGCAACCCTAACGTCTACTTCCAACGGACAGAGCCGTTGCACGTCGGCATGATGTACTGAGCCTCTGACAAACCAGCGTTCCAGCGCGAACAGTGAGATTTGACAGTGCAACTGCTAGTCACTATTTGGTAAACCGAATCCGTTTTAAGTTGCGATCTACTTTATTATGCTATTTTTGTAAATAAGTTTAAGTAAATTATATGATAGAAATAAAATTACGTGAAATTTGCATTAATAAGTGAATAGTAGGACTGGCAACAAACTATACTTTGTAGAGGTTATTAATTTTGAAAAAAATGAAGAATAGAAACATTAAAAATTAAATCACTTCACAAGGATATTAAGATTTGTATGGTTAAAAATATTAAATGTGTAAATATTACATATGCCATTCTAAAAAATAGTGGTAGTATCTTTAACTCAGGCTTCCAACAATTATATTATAAAATGTTGTTCTTTCACAAATAGCCTTTAATTATTAATATTATTAACTATTATTGTTCTTGAGAAATGTGAAATCAAGATTAACATGTGATTACAATTATAAAAAAACCCACCCTTGTTTTGAGACTATCTAGTATCAAATATTTATAAAAATAAGTTAGATAATGTAAGTTCTTAATTACATGACAATGTTGTAAATAAAACTAAAGACTTTGTATGTGTATTTATTTCTTAATGACTATAGTTATAAATTCCTTCTAAAACAAAACTGAATCAACTTTAGCACTTTACTTAATAATTTAAATTCTGAGTACAAACACACTGCAGTACAAAATTGTGTTCATATTATCATCACAAACACAAAATCAGTCTTTTCACTTAGTACCAGTTGACAGCAGAGCCAGAAGACCAGATGCTACTGAAAGAGATACTATGTAATTACTGGTAAAAAAATGTTAAGGAATTCAGTGTCATAAAACCTGATTAGATTTAAGTAAGAAAAACATGTCTCTCTAGCATCACACTTTGTCCCACATATAACAGCATAGTAATGCAGTGCTGAAACACTTCACTCAAATTTCACAGCCAAATTTATTGGAATAAAAGTTGAGACAGTATCTAGAGGAACTCCATGTCATGCTTTACCTACCAGAGCAGGAAAATGAAATTAATTCATTTCAGCGGTGCTGAACACACCACAATTATATGGCCACAGCCATATGCTGCCTTCCTGTATTTTTACACAACTTACATGAATCTTCATGGAATTGTTCTCATATGCCTTATTAACACAATATCATATGCAATGGTTGTAAATTTAAATTTTCCTTCTTTTTTTAACAAACAATTTATACAGTTAAATCAAAAAATGTTTATAATTATAATAAATACCTTCATTAAATATATTACTAGATGATAAATAAAAATAATTAAAAAGGATACACAGTAGGAGTGAAGGAGCGCAGCAAGTAGAAGCTACTGAGAATCACAATTGTCAAAAACAATGCATTGTTGTAGAAGATTGAGAAAGTAGTTGCTTCATAGTCAGCTACTTCATTCTTCTTCCATAAAATCCTTAAAAAAAAGTCATTACATATAACAGTGAAGAAGTCATACATTAACTGTAACACAATTTATATATTTAAGTAAAAATACTAATAAAAATCAAATTTACCTTTCATCTTTTTCTTTTCTGCTCATTTTCTTCTCATCAGCTAATTTCCGTGCCATTTCACGAGCTACAGCATCTTCCCGGCGAACCGCAACACGGTGCTTCAGTTGGAATTTCGTGTTTCGGTATGCCAAAGCAAGTAACCATGTACTAGCTGTAGTTACCAATGCAAACCAAGCCAATGAAGTACTTACTTCTAAAGCATGTACTCTCCAGAATAGCCCTGTAAATGACACATAATATCATTGTTAATTAACTTTCCATTAAAAATCATTATTTTTTATATAAAGTAAAATTAAAGTATTTGTAAAATAAAAGTGCTACACAAAAAACAAAGAACAATTGTCACAATACTTACATATGGGAATAGCTGAAACTATAAAAGCATTTCCATAGAATAGCGCTGATGACTTCGTTGAAACATTCCTGCTGAAATCTTGTAAAAGCAATTCTTCCTCTTTTGTAAATGCTTTATTTGCTTTCCCTGACATCTTTGCTGTTTATTAAAAAATGTAGTAACTGTTAGTTGTGTTAAAAATTGTGCGTATACACCAGGAGAAAGTAAATAGTTCGACTAAACTACGAGTCTTATGAAACGTGTACGATTCCAGCTGACAAGGCAAGGGAAATCGAATAGCCGATGACGTTTAACTTACAAATCACTTGACGTTTCAACTGCTCTCAACAACGTGTCAAACTAGGAGTTTTTACATGAATCATAGACTAATCCTATGTCTAACTTTTTCAATGACTAATTTCTTCAATAAATTTTGGTGATTAATTGGAACATTTTTTTTATTCGCCAATGAATAACCACTAATAATAAATAGTGTAATAAGGTTTTTTTTATTTCATTTAATATCTGTATGTAATTATATAAACAATTAAAAAAAATTGAAATATTGCCATTCTTCTTCGTGATTTAAGCGTACCGTACGTATAACCTTAAGATTATATCGCTATGCAAATTATTAAAAAGTAAATTAACAAATTAATAAAATATATTATTTTGCATTTAATAAAATTTCGCGACAATTTCAGTATACTAATTTCTGAAAAAGTCAATAAATTATTGTTAGGACCTAGGAATTTAACGTAATGTACTTACATACAAAAATATATAAATAAAATTGCATATCTGGCAGTTCCCCGAAACGCACAAATTTAAATTTTCTTGTGTTTACTCATTAATAGTAAATTATTAGTAAGAAGTAAAATTAGTAAGAAGATCAATATCATATTAATTACTTAACTAAATCACAAACAAGTAGTTTAGACAAGTTTAATGATTTAGTGTATACAAAAATATATTTTAAGAAAAAACCTTCAAAAAATTTCATATTTTACGTTGCGATTTGGTGTATTCTTAGCTAATTTTTTTTCAAAAATATTCTTAATTAAACTATATTATTTTTTTGCTATTTTTAATGAAATAAGTACATACTTAAAGTTTTTCATAATAAAACGTGCTTATAATTTAGGTGTAGCTACACAAACATCGAACACAAAAAAGTTCGATCGAACGAGCTTGTGTTTTAAATATTGCCACGAAAATACGTTATATAACGTTCTGTTTTTTTTTGGGTTATAATAATGTTAGCTTTATTCTCCGATATCTCGACGATATATTTATGGCGACGGCTGCCACGGAAGCTTTAACAATTCTGAAAGAAGTCTTAAATTGGATTCTCCTAATTTTAGCACATCAATCGTCATTAATATCTTTATTTATTACCTTTAGAAAAAATGTTTCGGCAATCGTTAATATATACTTATATTGACATTTTGAATAAAATCTGTAACCAGCACATTTCATGTACTTTGAATGAGATTTTCATAAAATTCCAACGTGTTTTGTGTAAAAACATCATTGATTTCGACGTCATTGCCAGGAAAATTATAAAGATGGCAATGACGCTGGTTGAAGACAATGATTTTATTAGCTTTTAGAGTAGATGAATGAATCTGTTTTCTGACTGTAGTCCTGAAACTTAGACATATTTCTAATATGTTATTACTTAACATTACTCACGGATGATACACATAGATACCTAAATAAAGTAATAAAATTTATTTATATTTTATTTATTACCTGCGTTCGGATGGTGAATAATTTGTGGTAGAGAGTCACAGACTAATATATGTTCTGTGGTAAAATACTTCACCAATAACTCATAAATCGGTTATTTAAATTTGAATGTTTAAAACACTTATTTGTTTTGCTTTTGATAATGTTAATTAAAACTCGAAATAACGTGGATAAATAGTGGAAATTAATAGTGGCAAGCAAAATTGCGTAAATTGCGTTATACAAATATCACAAAATGGCTCATTTTGAATTTGCTATTCCTTTACAAAAGGATGAACTCTTAGAATCTCATGCTGGCCAGTATCACGTAGAAGATGTTGTTCAACCAAGACTATTGCTGTCTAAATTTCAAGGTAGTGCTAGTTCTTAGTGAATATTTAAAAACCAATTTATTGTATTGGTCTTATATAACTTTAAGCATTCATTTTTTAGACGCCGCTCGAGCATACAATTCTGATGGAGTTGAATATATACTGGAACATTTTGATACATATTTTTCAATAATTGTTCATGGGACAAAACTAGAATGGAATATTATAAACAAAGGTTTGAAGCATTTAATTCATTAACATCAGCATTTAGTTATTATGGAAAACATTAAAATTTATCTGAAATATTCTTTTTGTGCATTGATTTTTAGGCTTTGATCATTTAGTAAGAACTGTAAAAAATCTTTGTGGGCATTTAGAAGCATTACTTCAGTCACAAATAGAAATGGATATTCGTGTAAAAAATTTAAACATTGTTAAAATGACATTGTATTTATTTACACAAATAATGAAAATAAAAGATGCCAAACTAGCTGCAGATGTAAGTGCATACACGGTCTTATTTAACTTATATAATCGTTTTATTTTATATTTAATTAATAAGGTTACTCATTTTGTTTATATTTGTAGAATTCCACTAAATTGACATTAGGAAAGAAGGGAAAAAAGGTAACTGATGAGGATGAATTCTGTGGTTGGACTGAAGCAGACAAACAAGCTGCACTTGTGTGTTTGCATTTATTACTACAACATCCATTATCCCATTTATGGGATCCACCTTTGGCTGAAGATAATTTTGTATCGTAAGTTGTCTTTTAGAATTAAATAGAGTGTTTTGTTATTGCAAAGACAAAAATACAAATATTTTAAAAAACATCCTTGGATGCATATAAAACATAGAATACAAAGGCAGTCTTCATGTTTGAACACACTCTTACAGACAGCAATGCTATGGAATGCTAACAATTTTCTTTTTTTTATTATTTTAGGATGGTGGCAGAGCCTTGCTACAAAGCTTTAGAAGAACAAATAATAAAGACTAAAATAGTGAGAGAAATTGTTTTTCAAACATTAGGTGTACTTATAAAGAAGTATAACCATGGGACATCATGCGTCATAAAATTGGTTCAGGTGAGAAAGATTTTTTTTTGTTTATCACTATATGAACTTAATTGAGTGTATCACATTTATTTATTAATTTACCTTTTCAGACACTTAAAATGGTGGAACACTCAATATCTCCTATATGTGCTGGAGTTGTCCAACTAAGTAGAGATTTTGATCTTGCAACGTTTGGACCACAAATGGTAATTAAAAAAAATAGGCACTTTTTTGTTCAAAATGTTTCAAAATATTTTTAATATTGCCCATGCATGTGTCATTGTGAGAGATTTAAAATAAATAAATAATATTTGAGCATGATGCTGTAAGGTACAAAATTTAAGAACATCTGTGTTTTTTTACAAAAAAATGAAAGTTTTTAAAATAATATATTTTTAATAAGACACTGCAATTCATTATTTTTTTTATTTAAATGAGAAAATACATTATATAAATATTTTTTTAGGTTCGTGAAATAGCTGAGGCTCTAGCTACATCAGAGGAAGAAAATGGAGGAGGTGCTGAGCAAGGTGCAGCTAAAAACTGTGGGACCTTTTTACTTGAACTTACCAAAGAATTGCCTAAAGAAATGGTCAATGCCATTGCAACTATACAGCCTTATTTGGAAAGTGATGAGGTATTTTTATGTTTAAAATGTAATAAATTTTTTGCTTTACACTTTTCTATACCACAAATAGCAGCTTACCAGAATAATCCTAACATTGGTAGTAACATAGATATTGTTACCCACATTCTTCCTAGTTTTCAAACTGTACTTGTTATCAGAGTTTTGGAATTAATATAAATAATTAGAAACCACACCTGCAACTGTAGAACTGTCAAGCATATATATACATATATATATATATATATATATATTCCTTACTGTACATATACATAATGAACACATTCAGATGTTTTGCTGCTGCTCCACTACTGCTAAATACTGATGCAGTACTGATCCAGCCATACGACCATACTGGCCAGGGTTTAAGGAAGTCTGGCACAGGTTGGAACAGTGCGAAGCATCTGACATGGATAATGTCATTTTTAGCCCTTTGCACTCATAACTTTACACTGTACTCGGATTATTATTTTACCTACTTATCTGTCTCTCGGATTTTTTTTATGTGAGATAATTTTTTTATGTGCTGAAATTGCGTAGTGATACTCTTAGTGTACTAAAAATTTACTTTTTTTATTGTTTTAGAAAAAAAAATTGCTTAATGTCAAATAATATTCAATATTTTTTTAAAAATATCACATATTTTTTGACATTGAACATATTTTAGCCCAGATTTTTCAAATTAAACAATCATTTATTACCATTACAACATTAGAAATAACAAAACAACACATCGAAATTTACTCAATCTTCTTAGTTATAAAACAGCTTAAGAAAGCAATTAAGATATATTAGAAATAAACTAAGGGCCAACCTGCTGTAATAAAGAATCATGTGCCGCCTATGTGGCGACATACGAGTGGAAAGAGTTAATATTTTACCAAAAAAAATATATATAATAATATATTCAAAATCACTCATTAATCATTAAATCTTGAAAATCATTTAACAAAATTTTGCAAAAAGGTTGCATATGAATAAAGCAAGCAGAATTTTTTTTCTTTGAATTAATCCCTTACTCTAAAAGACCCTCGAAGTAGGAATATAAATGAAAAAAATATCAAATTTCAGAGTAAATTTCTGATAAGAATAGATCCTAAATGGTTTCATTTAAGCTTCATGCTTTATGCCTAGTGGGGTAGTCACATCATACATCTTTACTTTCACATTTAATACATATCAGACTTTCTTTGTAATCTTCCTCCAGTATCATCAATACTATTTCCAAACTGTAACGTTAAACGAGGTCACCTGTTGCCTGGCTTACCAAGTAATATATAGTCACCTTACAATTGAACTTAGTGTATATTTAGATTAACTTTCCATTGTCAGTCCTACACGATCCGTATCAGTGTGCTGGGCATGATGTGTGAGGTGCTCAGTGTGGAGCTAACAGGCGAAGGCCTAACTGACGAGCAGCGCACTCAGCGGGACGACTTCCTGGACGATCTGTACGAGCATATGCACGATATGTCAGCCTACGTGCGACATAAGGTCAGATAAACATATTGTTTTACTTTTTTTTAGTCCTATATGTAAACATATTACATGGATGCAGCATGGTAGACAGTGAGGATTGCCAAATATGTTATGATAATTACATTCTCTTTTTTCCGCACTTTATTTTATTACAGTGGCTAAATGAAAAATAATTTCTATGAGTGGTCATGTTGTTTATATATATATAATCCAAAATTATGTATGGACCTATAACTAAGCTTGAAGATATGGCCCTAAATGTTCTTTTTTAATATTTTTTAACAAATAAACATTTACGAAATAAGTTCATGTTGTGTGATATTGATGAGTAGCGACAATATATTCAACTCATTTATTATATTTTAAATTTGCTTATTTATACGCTATAAAATAATAGTGGAGAATAATTTCACAATTGGATTTGTAGCGAATAAATTTAAGGCGCTGATGTAGCGTGCATACAACTAAAATTAATTATTGTGTAATACTCCTACAATATTATTAAGATAGTGATTATTTTTTAGGTTCTTCAATTTTGGTGTCGACTACAACGAGAGAATTGTGTTCCAGTGGTTCGTCAACGGTCCATACTCGAGAGAGCCACCGGCCGTTTAAAGGACAAAGCTGCCCTTGTCAGGAAAGCGGCCATACAACTACTCAAAGTAAGGGATTTAATGTTTTCTGATTGCCATGAACCAGTACCCTTTATTAGCTTTTTTGGATTAAATAGAGAGGAGGTATTGCGTGTTGCGTGGTGTTGAGTTCCGGCACTCAACACGCAATGCCTCCCAAACTCCGCGGAAAGGGTCTCCATCTGCTTACTATGCTACATATGGGATACAATGTAAAGCTATCTATACATTTAGTATGTTTATATGAGGGCTAGAGGACTCTTTTATTTTTATATTATATTTAACTATATTTCTTATTTTTCAGATATTCTTGGAATGTAACCCATTTTCTGCGCAACTAAAATTAGAAGTTTTAGAAGAACAATTAGTTAGTGAACAAAAAATCTTGGAGGAACTGCAAGAGAAATTAAATCCTGGTCCCGATCCTGAACTCATAAAAATATGGGATAAAATGGAAAAAAATATTATGAAAACAATTTTGGATAAAATGGATACGTTAACGCAAGATGAGCCTGAATTATCGCAAGCAACAGTGGAAAATCTGTATGATGCAATCAGAAAGAATCTTCGAGAAAAAGATTATTATAAAGCTTACTTGATTGTAAAACATGCTGAAAGACAGTACCCGGACGCGAAGTTATTACGATGTGAAATGGAGAAGAGTGAACAGGTCATATTAAAATGTTTTTTTTTATGAACCCTTTGTCCAAAGGCTGCGATCATTTGTCGGGATATCATGATTATTTTTTTTTTATATAAATCGGCTTTACGCTGTAGCCTCAAAAGAACAGGGAAGGCAGAGGAAACAATCTGTTCCCCACTTCCCACTAAATTCAGGAGGCATTGCATGTTAAGTAGCGAAACCCAACGCCGCATTTTGCCACGAAACTAGTAATTTTTAATATAAGTAGTGCTTAAAATGACTTAAGGTTTTAAAGGGTTACTAGTGTTAGACCTATATGGCACCAACAATTTTAGCAAGATATCCTTTACCAGTTTGTAAAACTTGTTTCTAGGAGACTTAGCAATATTATGTTTATTTGTCTTATAATATTAAAAACCCATTATATTACCCATTTAGTTTTAACCCAAATATCTTAAGTTATTTTAATGTTTTAGGTTGATTATTTTGTAGCGCTGCTGCGTAATGTATTTATTATACCAGATCGACGAAAGTCCGTATCTCTAACTCAACAATGTGAACAAGAACTTGCAATATATAAAAGAATAGAAGAAAAAGAAAATATCATTGCCTTTCTTCAGGAATCAGTACATTTCAGTCGCACGATCTCTGAAGCAGTACCATTAATAAATTCATTGTTAATGTCGAAACAAGCTGGCGATGTCAATGAAGCTATAGATTTCTTTACTACAGCACATCATTTTAATATTGAATCTGCAAAAATGGGTGTGACTAATATGCTTTTGCTCGTGTGGTCGCCGGATCAAGTGAGTATATCTCAGATATTTAAAAAATAAACTTTTTCTTGATATTTAAGCGAATTACGTCAAAACCTTGTTTATGGTTATTGATAAAAAAATGTGAAACGCAGAGGCAAAAACAGATTAAAATGTATTAACTGCAAAAAAAATGAATATAATGCAATGTATGGCACCAATTTGGAGAAAGTAAAAGATAAATTTCTTTGATATTCCCGCAACGACATTTTTTATATTCATAGACAAAGGTAACTGCAAAAAAAAATATTTTATACATTAATTATTAATTAAAACTATATATCAACCTCTACGATATTTTTATTTACCATATATAAATAATTTAAATATGTAATATGTTACTTATTTAGGAAACATATAAAACATTTTTTAAGTGGTATTTCACACTTAGGAAAGAAAAGTACTTATTTAGAAAATGTATAAAAAATTGAACGTAGCGGGACTCGAATCCGCGGCTCCTGGAAACCGACCAGGTGAGTCGATAGGTCTGGTCGGTTTTCTTTCCTAAGTGTGGAATAACACTTTAAAAAATGTTAAAAATATGTAATACATTATTTTTATTACATATTTAAATTATTTAAATATAAAATAATTTAAATTAACCATATTAACCGTACCGTAACAGGAAAAACGTGAAGCAGTGGAGCGCGCTTACCGCGACATGTACCTGGAGTGCGACGGCAAGCCGGAGCGTGCGCGCGCCTTCGCCGTCGCGCGCAAGCTGGCGGCGCTGTGCGCGCGCCTCGACCGCGGCGCCGCGCTCGCGCTGGGCCTGCTGGCGGCGCGCTGGGCGGCCGCGGGGGACCTCACGCCGCCCATCATACAAGTATGTAGAGTGCGGGCACAGTACCCGGGTAACCAGAGGGAACCTAGTGCTAAGACACCCCGTTCCACACTTTCCCCGAGTTCTGGAGGCATTGTGTGTTGAGTGGCGGAACTCGACGCAGAGCTTTGCCTCGACACCTGAGCGAAGGATTGAAAACATTACATTACAACATAAACATTTCATTCCCTCGAAAGGGAATCTAACAAAACCGTCGCGTATACAGTCGAACGATTGTGTGCTACGACGACCTAAATACAATAACAAAAAAAAAAATAAAAAAAAAATTAGCTTCACGCTGTATCCCGCACACAGCAGGGTAGGCAGAGGGAACCTAGTGTTAAGACACTCCGTTCCCCACTTTCTGCCGGATTCTGGAGGCATTGCGTGTTGAGTGGCAGAACTCAACGCCGCGCTTAACCTCGGCACCAGAGCGAAGAAATGGAAATATAAATTTAAGTAAATATTTCATCTCCTCGAGTGGGGATCGAACCCACAACCAGTCGGTTTTGCAGTCACACCTCGTCCCGCTGCGCCACGACCGGCCTCTTACAATAACAAAGATATTTAAAATAGTTATATATGTATATCACTTTATTTATTGCAGGTCTTTTGGGAAATGTTTCTTAAAAAAATCGATGGAACAACAGATATGGATAGTTTTGCTGCTCTATCGCTTCTAGTTATGATTGCCAAAGCAAAACCTTCTGTTGTTGTCGCAAATCTTGAAGTAATACGGACGCACGGACTCACTGGCGATTATAATACAAGAAAAATGAGTGCCGAATTACTTCTATGTCTCTCCAAGAAAGACCAAAGATATCCGGCTGATCACGAAATATTTATCACTTTACACGAAAGCATAATGGAAACTTTTGTGAAATTAAACAAATTTTCATCATTTGCTGCCCATTCTATTGATTTTATTTATGGAGTATGTGATACACCTGAAGTGCTTTGCTCGAAGTTATTGGCTGATATGTACAAACATATAGAAGAAAAAATGATTAAAGATAAAGAAAACACAGAAGAAGTTAGTCTTCCGTCGGAACTGCTTACTAGATTTATATTTGTCTTAGGACATGTTGCATTGCAGCAGCTGATTTATTTGGATATAAGTGTTTATAGTGAATTGAGACGACGGAACCAGGTGTGTTAAATACAGATGTTTTTAAATATGTTTACTTGTATTGATTTTGGTTTGAAGAAATATTGTTACTGAAATCATTTAGTTTAATATTTTTATTATAAAATTTAGTATTTAAATTTGTAACTTTTGTTTAATGATACACAAAAAAAATGTATGTTGATTTTGTCCAATAATATTGAACCTCGAATAATATTATAGGATGTTATTTTAAGAAAAACCAAATCAGACATGGTTTTGTTTATTTAAAATGTGTTTTAAATAGTAATTAGTAAGTACAGTACTGTATAATCCACCCTTAACTTTGAAACTACTTATTTTTTCTATGTACAGGTTAGAGAAGAGCGCAAAATAGAGGAGAAACGTAAGAAGAAGATAGGCATGTTCGCGACGCCGGCGCGCCGCGGCCGCGCGGACGACCTGCGCCGCCAGACGCTCATGAACGCCAGCAACGCCTCCGCCTCCTCGCGCGCGCAGCGCTCCGCCAGCGTGCTGTCCAATAAGGCTAATTCCGTATGGTCTTCCTTTTTATTTACAGACGTTCTTCCAGGCACAGTAGCCTAAGAATTAACTTTTTTTATCTTACTGCAGATTACGATACATTTATATGCACCTAAAATTTTAACTTATGTACATAATGATCTAGATAATTTAGTACATAATATATACTTAAGTTATGCAAGAAAATACCGTAAGACGCAAAAAAAATATGTTCGTGAGTAGTAAATGAAAATAAGCAAAATGATTTTTATAACGTATGTATATTATAGGCCAACACAACAATGACAGAGGAGGAGGCGGGGCTGGAGGGCGCGGTGGCGGACGACGCGGACGCGGAGTACGTGCGCAGCGTGTGCGAGCGCGACATCGTGGGCGCGGGCGCGGCGCTCGCGCGCTACCTGCCGCTGCTGAGGACGCTGCTGGCCGCGCCCGCGCGCTGCACGCAAGCGCTGCAGGCCGCGGCCGCGATCACCTTCACCAGGTGAGTCGACAGCACGACGACGATAGAAGAGGAGGCGGGGCTGGAGGGCGCGGTGGCGGACGACGCGGACGCGGAGTACGTGCGCAGCGTGTGCGAGCGCGACATCGTGGGCGCGGGCGCGGCGCTCGCGCGCTACCTGCCGCTGCTGAGGACGCTGCTGGCCGCGCCCGCGCGCTGCACGCAAGCGCTGCAGGCCGCGGCCGCGATCACCTTCACCAGGTGAGTCGACAGCACGACGACGATAGAAGAGGAGGCGGGGCTGGAGGGCGCGGTGGCGGACGACGCGGACGCGGAGTACGTGCGCAGCGTGTGCGAGCGCGACATCGTGGGCGCGGGCGCGGCGCTCGCGCGCTACCTGCCGCTGCTGAGGACGCTGCTGGCCGCGCCCGCGCGCTGCACGCAAGCGCTGCAGGCCGCGGCCGCGATCACCTTCACCAGGTGAGTCGACAGCACGACGACGATAGAAGAGGAGGCGGGGCTGGAGGGCGCGGTGGCGGACGACGCGGACGCGGAGTACGTGCGCAGCGTGTGCGAGCGCGACATCGTGGGCGCGGGCGCGGCGCTCGCGCGCTACCTGCCGCTGCTGAGGACGCTGCTGGCCGCGCCCGCGCGCTGCACGCAAGCGCTGCAGGCCGCGGCCGCGATCACCTTCACCAGGTGAGTCGACAGCACGACGACGATAGAAGAGGAGGCGGGGCTGGAGGGCGCGGTGGCGGACGACGCGGACGCGGAGTACGTGCGCAGCGTGTGCGAGCGCGACATCGTGGGCGCGGGCGCGGCGCTCGCGCGCTACCTGCCGCTGCTGAGGACGCTGCTGGCCGCGCCCGCGCGCTGCACGCAAGCGCTGCAGGCCGCGGCCGCGATCACCTTCACCAGGTGAGTCGACAGCACGACGACGATAGAAGAGGAGGCGGGGCTGGAGGGCGCGGTGGCGGACGACGCGGACGCGGAGTACGTGCGCAGCGTGTGCGAGCGCGACATCGTGGGCGCGGGCGCGGCGCTCGCGCGCTACCTGCCGCTGCTGAGGACGCTGCTGGCCGCGCCCGCGCGCTGCACGCAAGCGCTGCAGGCCGCGGCCGCGATCACCTTCACCAGGTGAGTCGACAGCACGACGACGATAGAAGAGGAGGCGGGGCTGGAGGGCGCGGTGGCGGACGACGCGGACGCGGAGTACGTGCGCAGCGTGTGCGAGCGCGACATCGTGGGCGCGGGCGCGGCGCTCGCGCGCTACCTGCCGCTGCTGAGGACGCTGCTGGCCGCGCCCGCGCGCTGCACGCAAGCGCTGCAGGCCGCGGCCGCGATCACCTTCACCAGGTGAGTCGACAGCACGACGACGATAGAAGAGGAGGCGGGGCTGGAGGGCGCGGTGGCGAAAGACCACTTCTGTTTTGAATTATTACAGAAACAAATCTATCTATTTGTATATGTGTAAAACGTATAAATAAATTTCTTCTAATAAAATGTATCGTTAATAGCATCAGAAAAAAAATAATTATCTGTAAGTTATTTCTGTCTAAATTATTACAAAATAGTAATTAACAAAGCAAAATAGACAACGAAAAACGATACTTTAAACATTTAATATCCAGGAACATTTAATCTACCTAGCCAAGAGAATATTAAAAGCTTGAGGCTCATACTTCGTAAGTATGGTATTATCATCAGATTGCTAAGTGTCTAATACAATTTATGTAAATGTTTTAAATATGCATCTATTGGAAAATCAGTCGTTAATAAATGATCAAGGAGTGAACACGTATTTTATTTAACAAGACAATCAAACTGTTCTGCTATACAAAAATTGAACCTTAAACTAATTAACATATGGTCCATAACGATCCGGATAGAAGAAGCGAACAGTCAATGCAGTCGGCCGCGTGAATACAAAAGAAGCCAACATTCTTTAGATAAGGAATTGCAACGATTGAAGTAAACAACTTTTTTTGTATGAAGTTTTACTTGTGGTTTGAAAAAGTTAGTTTTATTAATTACAATGGCCTCGCCTACTGTGGAACAAAATAGATTATTATCTTCTTTAGAAGACGTGGCGAATATGATTCAGAAGGCTCAAACAAATATTAAGAAGTGTCCAAAACAAAGATTAACTGAAGGTTACATAAAAACAAGATTAAAAACTATAGATGAGTACTGGGAGACATTTAAAGAAACGCATAAAAATCTTTTGAAGTGTACACCACGAGAACAAAGGGGAGTTTTACCTTACTTTCTTAATGAAGAATATTATTCGTACGAGGACTTGTACATGTGTTTAAAGGGTGATTTATTAGATTTACTATCGAACATGAATAGCAAACCGAAAATTCTAGAAGAATCTGACTCGTCAAATTTATTACAAAATGCGCAGTCATCATTTGCTAAATTACCGAGAATACAGTTACCTACGTTTTCTGGTAAATATGAAGATTGGCCCACTTACCAAGATTTGTTTTTAGCGCTTGTACATAACACACCAATTAATGATGTGCAAAAGCTTCACTACTTAAAAACTAGTGTGACTGGAGAGGCAGAGATGTTATTGCGGCACATTAAAATTACACAAGACAACTATGCCGGCGCTTGGGAATTACTTAAAGAGCGTTTCGGGAATAAGAAAATGATTGTTTTTTCAATTTTAAAAAGGTTATTTGGCCAGAAGAAAGTTTTACATCAGTCAGCGTTTCAAATTAAGAATCTTCTAGACACAACTACAGAATGTGTTAGTAGTTTGAAGAATTTAAATATTAGTATAGATACGTGGGATCCTATTTTGATATTTATGGTGGGACAGAAATTGGACTTAGAGTCATTAAAAGAATGGGAAGAATATTCTTATAAGAAGAACAGTGATGAAATGCCTTCGTGGGAGGATTTTAAAAAATTTCTCGATTCTAAATTTCGTACACTTGAACTAATCGCTCCAATTTCAACGGTAAAGGACAAACTTCAAACTTCTAAGTCATTTCATGTCACAAACAGAGATAGTGAAATTCATCAAACCCAATACCCTAATACTCATTTACAACCTTCATGTTCCTATTGCAAAGGGGGTCATTACATTTATAATTGCAAAGATTTTGTGAAGCAACCTCTTGAACAACGATTTGAAATTGTGAAGAAAAATCATCTTTGTTTTAACTGCCTTATACCAAATCACAACGTATACAATTGTAAACATAAAACAACATGCCGAATCTGCAGAAGAAGACATCACTCCTTATTACATCGAGTAAAAAATACAAACGAAGAACAAGAAGAACAACCAGAACAGATAATCACAACCGCTCACTTCTCTAAACGACAACCTGGTCATGAGGTATTATTGGCGACAGCACAAGTAGAAGTCAAGTCAAGAGATGGTGATACACACTTGCTTCGTGCTTTAATTGACCAAGGCTCAGAGGCTTCATTCGTATCTGCGAGAGTCATTGAACTACTAGGCCTGAAAAGGATGAGTATCAACGGTGAAGTTTCTGGAATAGGAGAAGAAACCCGAATGCCTATAAAACACTTAACTTACCTGTCAGTTGCATCGCGATTTAACAGTAGTGAAGTCATAACTGTGAAGGCGTATGTGCTGAAAGCCATATCGACGAGATTACCTTCAAAGAACATCTTGATGAACTGGCAAGAGCTGAAAAAAATAGATTTAGCTGATCCGAACTACTATAAACCAGGAAGTATAGACATTTTACTGGGCGCTGATGTCTTTAGTAAAATTATAGAAGATGGTTTAATTAAAATGCCTGACGGAATAGTAGCTCAAAAAACGTGTTTAGGGTGGATATTGTCGGGACAAAGAGAAAAAGAGCTTATGAAGAATCAACACAATGTAATTACATTACATATAAGAAGCATGGTTACAGAAGATAATAATATATTAAAGAAGTTCTGGGAAATAGATAATGAATTATACAAGAAGAAGAAGATACTTACAAATGAGGAAGAGAAGTGTGAAGAAATTTACAAAAATACAACTAAAAGAGATGAACATGGAAGATATATTGTACATTTGCCACTGAAACAAAGCGTAGAAGATACAGTCCAGTTATGTGGAGATACAAAACAAGGAGCTATCAATAGATTCAAACAATTAGAAAGAAAATTTCAAAGAAATGAGAAGTTAAAAGAAGAATACATAAAGGTTATAAGAGAATATATAGAAATGGGTCACATGAGAAGATCAGAAACAACAGACAAACATTATATATACTTACCTCATCATGCTGTAATCCGCGAAAACAAAGACACTACAAAGGTTAGAGTAGTATACGATGCATCAGCAAGTGGATCCAAAGGCAAATCCTTAAACGATGCCATGATGGTAGGTCCTGTATTACAACTTGATCTTCGAAGTCTAATAACCACTTGGCGTACATATAAAATTTGTGTAGTAGGAGATATAGTGAAGATGTATAGAATGATAAATATGACAGAAGTACATACAGATTTACAACGAATCGTTTGGAGAGAGAACCCTGATAAAGATCTCGAAAGCTATAATCTAACAACCGTCACTTTTGGCACTTCAGCAGCTCCATATTTAGCTATCCGAACGTTACATCAACTAGCTGATGATGAAGCTCAGAAATATCCACACTCTGCACCTGTAATCAAAAGATCATTTTACATGGATGATTTAATGACGGGAAGTGATAATGAAGAAAACACTAAGAAAAAATGTGAAGAAATTAGAATGATATTAAGGAAAGGAGGATTTATTATGCAAAAGTGGTCTAGCAATTCTGAAGAAGTTTTAAGATATTTACAAGGAGGAGATGAAAAAATGAGGGATACAGTGGAGATAAAACTAGATAAAGTTATTAAAATACTTGGATTAACATGGGATAGGAAAGAAGATATATTTAAAATTACCGTGAACTTACCTGAGATGATACATCCTGTAACGAAGAGATCCGTTCTATCAGATGTAGCCAGATTATTTGATCCGTTTGGATGGTTGTCGCCTGTTGTCATAACTGCTAAAATTTGGATTCAAAAATTGTGGCTCTGTAATTTGGGATGGGATGACGAGCTACCGTCACATATGCGTGAAGAGTGGATAAGATATAGAGAAGAGCTGACACATTTGCAAAACATACAGATACCACGATGGTTAAAAACAACTAAAAATAATTTTAATACGGTAGAATTACATGGTTTTGCAGATGCATCAATTCAAGCATATGCTGCGGTCACTTACCTTAAGCTTGTGGATGGTGATGAAGTACATACAATGATTCTCGCGTCTCGGACTAAGGTTGCACCATTGAAGCAGCTGTCTATACCTAGACTGGAATTGTGTGCTGCAGCTTTATTAGCTGAACTCATGTATGATCTTGCAGAGTTACTAAAAATAAATAAAGATAACACATATGCTTGGACAGATTCTATGGTCGTACTATCGTGGCTACAATCTCAACCTAGTCGTTGGCAAACCTTTGTTGCGAACAGAGTATCAGACATATTAAGAGTGCTGGACTATGATCGTTGGAGTCACATTAAGTCTATTGATAACCCAGCTGATATTGCAACTAGAGGTCTAAGAGCATACGATCTTGAGAATCACAACATTTGGTGGTCTGGGCCAGAATGGCTTAAAGAAAATAAAACATTTATGGATACGAGAGAAGAGATTCCACAGACGGAACTAGAAATGAAGAGATGTTTACATACAAAGATAAAAGAAGAAGAAAAACCCATATGGGAACGATTTTCGAGTTTGTCTAGGATGAAAAGAGTATTAGCTTATTGTAGAAGATTTTTTAAGAAAAATAAGAAAGAAGAAAGACAAAGTTATTTGACAGTAAATGAATTGGAAAGGGTATTAGAAGACAGCATAAGATATTACCAAAATTTAATTTATGAAGAAGAAGTTGATGACCTCAAAAAGAATGGAATAGTTAAACGTAGAAGTTCCTTAATCACACTTTCACCCTTTTTAGATAAAAGGGGTTTGATAAGAGTGGGAGGTCGATTACAAAATGCTTCGATACCTGAAACGTTTAAACATCCTATGATAATTCCAGCTAATAAACACATAACAAAACTTTTAAGGATGAAAACACACCACCAACCAAACGGTTATTACCCAAAGACAATTAGGTCAATTAGGTCACGGTGGGCGGTTAAATATACGAGTCAATTACGTGTGTATTGTAAAATGTTTGTGTTTAAATTTAAAATTTAACAAAATAAGTAGTGTAATGGACAAATAGTTGAGATTTTGAACAATTTAGAGTTTATTTTGTATTTTTATATGTATTTTTATTTTCTGAGACTTAAATGTATTGCAGTTATTAACAGATTTACAAAATTATGTTTTATGGATAAATACAACACTAATTGTATTCAAGATAAAGTTAGCTTCAGCAATCCTTGAAATGTTAATATAGTTAGATTTTATTTAAAAACAATTGTTTTTGGTGGGCGGTATGTCTAATACAATTTATGTAAATGTTTTAAATATGCATCTATTGGAAAATCAGTCGTTAATAAATGATCAAGGAGTGAACACGTATTTTATTTAACAAGACAATCAAACTGTTCTGCTATACAAAAATTGAACCTTAAACTAATTAACACTAAGTGAATAAACAAAAACATTGCAGCTAATAACAATATATTGAAATACCTTATTCAACAGATTCATGTTAGTGTCGAGCTCCGTGTGCGAAGAAGGTCTACAACTTATGGTGACAGTGTTGAAGAGATCTAAGAATGTGTCGCTGAGAACTAACCTGACTATTGCTTTTGCTGATTTAACATTGAGATTTCCCAATCTTACTCAACCATGGACACAACATATTTACCACATGTATGTATTATTTAGTTTTGTTTATGTTGGACCTATTACTTTAATTCTAATGTAGTGTGACCGAGGACTGATGTTAAATATGATAGTTGTGGATTCTATTCACACTCTGGGGATTGAATTATTTTCCGTTTCCTCGATCTGGAAACAAGAAACAAAGTGCGGCGCTATATTTCGCCGCTCAACACGTAATGTCTCAAACGTGGAGGAATGTCTTAACATGTTCCCCCGCCTAGTCTACTATACTATATACGGAATACAGCATTAAATTAATTTGACTTTCTCATATTAAAATGTTGCCTACAACCTGAAATACGTTCTCCTCCTTCAAAAAAAATATAATTAAGTTGTTTCAAAATACAGACTTAGCGACGAAGAGCTAGAAGTTCGCCAATGTGCCGTCAAAATGCTATCATTCCTAGTTCTACACGAAATGGTGCGAGTCAAAGGTCAGATTGCGGACATGGCGTTGTGTTGCGCGGACAACGATCCACGCATCGCCGCCATGACACGCCTGTTCTTCAAACAACTGTCGCAAAAGGGGAATGCCCTCTATAATGTGATGCCGGACATCATATCGAGACTGAGCGACCCTGAGCTCAATGTTGCCGAAGAGCAATATAGGGTTATTATGAAGTGAGTGCTCTATTAAATTTATTTTATTTATTTAATTAACACTTGAGGCCAGTCGTGGCGCAGCGGCACGAGGTGTGACTGCAAATCCGACTGGTGGGTTCGATCCCCACTCGAGGAGATGAAATATTTAATTTATATTTCCATTTCTTCGCTCCGGTGTCGAGGTTAAGCACGGTGTTGAGTTCTGTCACTCAACACGCAATGCCTCCAGAATTCGGCAGAAAGTGGGGAACGGAGTGTCTTAACACTAGGTTCCCTCTGCCTACCCTGCTATGTGCGAGATACAGCGTGAAGCTGATTAATTAATACTTTGTTACACCAACAATTTATAAAAAAGTGACGGCAAAGATTTATAATTTTGGTGTAAGGATAGCTCATAGGTGATCTCGTTCACATTATCTTACCCAGCTGACCTTAACTTTAAGTTATAAATAATAAAGAAAAAAAAAAAATATATTAAAGAAAAAAAATAAATGAACCATAGAAAAGACAAAATTATGTGTTTCTATTGAATAATTAGAGGCAGTCCCATAATAAAACAGTGCCTCGTCAAATGCGACGATTATGGGTACGGTTCCCACTGAGGCGTTAAGTTTCGCAATGTCTCGACAACTGGGAGTCGGAGTTATTCGTGATATATCTGGGATACAGATATTCAGAGTAAAACCAATGTACTTTTTTCTTAAAACTGTCAATAATTATATAAGACTTACGGAATATATATTTTTAATTGTAGATACATAACGTCACTTATACAAAAGGACAGACAGATGGAAGCTTTAGTAGAGAAACTATGTCACCGCTTTAAATTATCTACAGAGGAAAGGCAGTGGCGTGACCTAGCGTACTGCCTCTCCTTGTTCACGTACAACGAGCGTTCACTTCGCAAACTTATAGAAAATCTTGATTGCTATAAAGATAAATTACATTGTTCCGGTGTAATGGAAGCGTTCGGCGTGCTCATGAATAACACTTCCAAAATGGCAAAAAATGAAATAAAAGTAAGTCATAGAAATTTTTGATTATACACTATATAGTGTGCTATATGTTTTTTTTTTACAATATTGTATTGCATAATAATAGTAGATTAGAATATTATTTGGCACTCAAAAGATACAAAATATTTATATTTTATATTACTATGATATTACGACTTACAGGTATTAGTAACAGAGCTAGGCGACAAGATAGAGGAATGTTTTGCGGTCCAAGACAAAGAGGGCGAGGAGGGCGAGGAAGCAGTCGAAGAGGCGCGTACGGAGCCGCGTGCCACGCCGCGTCGGCGACCTGCTCCGCGGAGGAACCGACGACGCTCCTCTTCTAGTGCTGATGAGGTAATGAAAAATACAATACGGTCGACGAGTCGTTAACAGAACTTATTTCGGGCGCTCACACGTAGTCGTAAATTGGTTCGCCTGGCTACACGCAGACTGGACAACGAAAGACGCCGTTTATTCATACAATTATTATTACTGAATAGCACTAATTATTTGCCGTGGAACGCCAATACCACCACGAACAGCACAAATAATCGCTGAAATGTGATCCGCGGGTAGAAATAAGTAAAAATATAGAATTACTTTGTCTACAAGAACGAACTGTTTCGAACTCCCCATGCGTACATTCGAAATATATCTCTTGCCGTGTACCACTAAATTCATATGTATTCATTTAAAAGTTCGGTAAAGCCTTGTCTAGACAAGACAAGACTTAAAACTTACTAGAACAAAATAAAACTATTTCAGTATGAAAGTTATCTTAACATAGTTATAATTATTTCAGAACGAACCTCCTAACACAGAAGCTACGCCACAGACATTAAGAAAATCACGAAGAAAAGTTGCACAAAGGAACAAAACTATTGATTCAGAGGATTCTGGTAAATCAATTTTATATTTAAAATGATAATATAATGATTTTGCTATTTGTTGTCTGTTATATATAAATATCCTTTACTATATTTAAGAACACATTTTTGTTGTTTTTGTTGAGGCTCAAACATGAGGACTATATGGTTTGTGGGCTCAGTCCCTTTCGCGAGGAAATGAAATTATTTTCATTGAAAATATTGTTAAATTATGAAGATTTCTCGCGAATGTCAAAATTTCTAATGATAATAAAATTATCTAGTAATATTGTTTTTAAAATAAATCTTTACAGACGATGAAGATTTTCAAAAGAAGGAAGAGCTGTTCAAAAAACCATCGGCGCGAAAAGTAACTCGTAAAAGATTGTGATATTGCAGTTAATATTTTTTATATAAAATAAACTTTCTATTTAACATTTTGTTTTATTTATGGTTGACTGGTAAATATTTGTGATGCATAATTATTAACCCACGTGTTTAAGGAATATTCATATTAAATCTGAATATTCCTTGAACCTTATTTCTGTTGAGCTTTGTGCTCCCAAAAAACGAAATATAAACTTTTATGTAGGTTGACACTAATTTATATCACGAATATATACTGAAGCTAGTAGCGACTGAGATAAAAGTAATATATTAAATTGTATGTTGACGTATTTTTTAACGAAATCCAACTAATTAGATTTACTTGGATTTAGGTACCTTAAGGCATCTATCTGGTTCGCTCTCTCTGCCCTGGTACTTGCGGGATATAGCATAAATATATAATAAAATATTTAATTATATTTCAATACAGGCTTCATGGTTAACTTCATGCGTAACTTATATTTTTTCTTCACATTATATTTGTACGATCAATCTCAAGTTATAAGAATTATTTTAATATTTCTGTTCAGCTGGTTAGAGAACTGCGATTTGATGATTTTCGACACTCAGTGCCAATCTGTATACTCTAGTATACAGACTTTTTGTCAGCGTCATTAGTGACGCTAATTTAGATTAAATCACAGTTTTAACTCCTCTATAAAAGCCTAATACAATTTTTAAAAAATCCCCAAAAATGAGAAAGTGTTATTTTCAAACAAAATAATTAATGATCGTTGTAAAATAAAACGCCATTTGTTAAGAACGATACACACAGTCATAAACCCATCAAAGAGAAACCGCCGCATACGACCCAATCTAGTCGTAGGTATAGGCGGCCAAGTTCAAATTTGTGTAACCTTTAGTAGTATATATTTACGTTATTGTAAAGAGTACATTCTAATAAATAAGTTATTGGTATCGTATCTATGCGTAACTGCGTCACACGAAATACAGGTATAGATAAACATCGTGAAAGTATAAAAAATCCTACGTCTGTTGAGGTATCTTGATTAATTTCTTTAGGTATGGGCTTAAAAATACCTTATATGCTGTTCCCGTAAAAGGAGCGCTGACGCTTCCACTCTGTATATATAACAGTTAAGACTATGTAGAAAATGCTGATTATTTCAAAGGTTCAGTTGGTTCCGATATTTTTTTTAAATGATTTAGCCAGAACAATTGTGCATAGAACTTGTAAATTCTCCCCACATGTAGATAAGGTACAATGTGGGTTACTTACAACTGGCACAAGTATTGATTATTGATATACAAAAAAACAGTGCATAAAATTAAACCTATAAAACCATGTTGTCATAGTGACAGATGACGTTATATTGTATCAACACTAAATGACAACATAACTCAAAAAGCAACTTAATACTTACTTTATACAAGATTCATGTATTTATCATACTATTACAAACATTATCATAAGATTTTAATTTTGTGCTTTAACTTTTTAATGATTAAAGAAGTAGTAGCTGCTATGTCTATTCATTTTAAATGCCGGTCACCAATATATCCTAGATCTACTGTTAAAAGATTCCTAGTGCCTGATGATAAAGTACCTTGGCTTGTATCTTATTCAGAATACGAGCCACCATTATACACTGCGCCCTCAATACATGGTCAGCCATGGGCTGATCCTGAGATTGGTAAAATAAAAAATAAGTATTTTATATTCTCTTTCCCTTATAATATAAAACAAAGCCATTAAATATTTAAACATTTCATAGGTAGTAGCAATTTTAACCCCAAATGGAATAACGTCGATGGCAAAGTGAATAGAAAGAGTTTTACAGGACTATATGAAGTCGTAGACAATTATCCTCTGAACCCTCGTGGTCGCACTGGTATTAAAGGCCGAGGTGTGCTTGGAAGATGGGGTCCTAATCATGCAGCTGATCCTGTTGTTACTAGGTGGAGCACAGTCGACAATAAGTAGGTAACTGAACACTGTATATTATTATAAGAATTAATATTCTGAACAAACCATTGTTTCTTTTTTTTTTATTCTAGATCGATGCTACAATTTATAGCAATTAAAAGAAGAGATACAGGAGAGTGGGCTCTTCCTGGTGGTATGGTAGATCCCGGTGAGAAAGTAGCTGCAACAGCTATAAGAGAATTTCAAGAGGAAGCTCTAAATTCTCTTGAAACTTCTGCAGGTATTATTCTACTTGCTATATACAGTACAACCACACAGGATATACTGTATATAACCTTACAGGATAACCTTAATTTAAATAAAGATTTCCTTGATTTAAATGATTTTTTCAGAACCCATTAGGGGAATTCGTTGCCTGTAAGAGTTAATACAAAATATATCTATACATTATGAATTCATTTGTTCAAAACCTTTTTATAATTAATTTACATTCTTTGCAATATATAAAAAGAAAATAATATTTACCTCTATTTAAGAATCCAATCAGCTTACTACATTCAATTTCATACTAAATTCATGTCTTGATAGGTTCAGTTTTGTTAAATCTTTCATAGGGCACTTATTATTGTTTAGTGTTCAGTTATGTAAACATGCTGTTTGATACTGTTATTAGCTAGGAATGGGTGATAAACGAAAAAGCTGAGATCAATATTTTTTTTGACCTTGTTAAAACAAATCGTAGACCATCCTAACAAATATCATTGTAACAAATTACTTTTTTTTTTTTTTTTTAGCTTCACGCTGTATCCCGCACACAGCAGGGTAGGCAGAGGGAACCTAGTGTTAAGACACTCCGTTCCCCACTTTCTGCCGAAATCTGGAGGCATTGCGTGTTGAGTGGCAGAACTCAACGCCGCGCTTAACTTCGACACCAGAGCGAAGAAATGGAAATATAAATTTAAGTAAATATTTCATCTCCTCGAGTGGGGATCGAACCCACAACCAGTCGGTTTTGCAGTCACACCTCGTGCCGCTGCGCCACGACCGGCCTCAACAAATTACTTGATATAACAAATTATTTTCTGATTTCCTTCAGTATAGTTAAATCAAGGTAGCACTGTATATACAAAAAAATACATTTATTTGGGGCTCTATAGGAACATTTTTAAAAATATACTCTAATCATGATTATTGATGAATCATGATTAGAGTATATTTTTAATGATTTAAATCATTTTTAGCAATTTACACAAGTGTTTACATTTTTCACTAGTCTAGTATAATCGGACAAGTTTATAGACTACAAATATTATGATATTGTAAAGCTATCTTAGGACAGGGTGTGTATTGGCGTTTATCCACTTCCGTGGTGGTTAATATTAACTTTCCTATGCTATGAATATTTCACTAGTATTTTTTTTGTATACAAGTATAGTCTCAAAAACTCATAAGCCCTACTTAACTTATGCCTTCCACTTTGTAATGTTTTAGAACTTAAGTTTGTTTGTTTAAAACATTGTGTTTTTTTATAGATGATCAAAAAGAGTGGAAAGAGAAATTTAATAAATTCTTTAGTGGCGGTATCGAGATATACAGTGGTTATGTTGATGATCCAAGAAATACAGACAATGCTTGGATGGAGACAACAGCATATAATTTCCATGACGAAACTGGTGACATAGTTGGTGCATTAAAATTGCAAGCTGGCGATGATGCTGTGGGTGTTCAGTGGGTCAACGCCACATCTGATCTGAATTTATATGCAAGTCACAAAGATATTGTAAATGCGGTACTTATGAAACACAGAAATATTACTTCATAATGATAAGGTAAATAAAACAATACTTTAAGGAACTTTATTTTATTTTCATAACCAATACGTTAGACTATATTTGAACATATTTGGAATACATACAACTTATGTTCAAATTATTAAAATTGACATATTGTCGAGACACAAAAAGGACTTTTTATGACTTTCTTAAAAATACATAGTTCTAATAAAGAATTAGAGATTGGAGTTGTTTTATAGATATTAGCATCCTATAACTAGTCAATTCTACATTTGCAAAGCAGTGATTTAATACCTTGGGCTTTAAAGTAAATTTGGTCCCATGGTTCTTGTTAATATATATATAATAGTATTTTATAACACTATTCGAGTGTAGATTATTTTTAAGTACTTTTATATTGTTATTACACCAAATTAAACAACTATAAGTAAAATATTTTTCTACTTGACTAGTAATATAAAATGAACATAGCATAACCAGTGTTACATAAAATTCGTTTAAATTGTCAAAAAATGTAAACTAAAGTATAATTAGAATTATCTTAAACCCAAGCAAAAACAATTTTTTAACTAATACATAATTATGTATATATTCAACCCAATATAAAAATGCACCTTTTCTAGAAATATAAAATGCTCTCCTTAGAAATATAAACTATTACAATGATAATGATAACCATATATAAGAATAGGTATATGGTAAACTCAATTTAAGAAAAAAATATTTGTTAACTTTGGATTATTTAATTTCGGTGATAATTCTCTGGACCATCCAGATTTTTTTATAGTAGAAATAGATTTGACATTGATTTTTATAATAGCAATCACCTAAAGGACTTGCTTGATTTAATTAATATTATTTTAAGAAGATGTTTAAATTAAAACATTTCTTTTCGGTTTTAATAGATTTCAAAGTAAGATTAAAATTTTGAACGGTAAATGTAACTGTGGGCAATCCTTGGAGTTTTTTTGGATTTTTATATCACTTTGTTACGTAATTTTTAACACTCTAAAAATATTCTTATATTTTTCTACAGTGTAGAAAGGGAACGTGTGTACAAAAAAAATAAACATATAATATCTCCCTCATATACATATGTATG
This sequence comes from Heliconius himera, assembly GCA_021202915.1. Lineage (NCBI taxonomy): Eukaryota > Metazoa > Arthropoda > Insecta > Lepidoptera > Nymphalidae > Heliconius > Heliconius himera. Next base: position 600,964 of record JAJHJA010000175.1, on the reverse strand, counting down.
TTTTTACGACAACGTATTTGAAATTTTTAAGTGGACTATAGATAGAACAAAAACCTAAGGCGCTAACGCCTATATGGCCAGTATCACAGCACTGAAAAGTTTGTAATTCGTTTTTACTAAGGGCCCATTTCATTGCATGTGAGAGATTGATATGCGCGGTAACAGTTGACGTCGTTCATCAGTCGCTGGATGTTCTGTGTGAATGTTGGTAAGTCCTGAAAATTTACGAGAAAATGTTATTAATTACATTTTAATGATAATTATTATTTAACGAATGTAAATAATATCGATTAGTAATATTCCGCTTATGCAAGTGGCATAAGCGGAATAAATCTATTCAGAAGAAAAGCCTTTTCTTACTATTTGCCTATTTTTCGAAACATAGATTTGAGTGAAGAAGAATAAAAAAATAATTTAAATATAGATATAATTCCCTCGAGTGGAGATCGAAGCCACAATCATGGCACTTACAGCCAGACCCTGTCTCACCTTACTACGACAGCCTAAATATTTGTGTCAAATGTTTTAATTCCCAACCAAATCCTGCTATTTAACATACAGTTTTTTCTAATACGGTCAGATTTTTCTCTTTTACCATATTTTAAACGGTTAGACTTTTCTCTTTCGCCATATTTTATACAGAAAAAGCTACCTTTAAAAAAAATAAAAATAAAATAAAAGAGCAAACCGTATCCGACGGAAAATCCGACAAGAGTTGAACATGATGCGGCTCCAAACCCGGCAGCGACGACAGGTAGTGCGGCAGGAAGGCGTGGCGGAAGGCCGGGAAGTCCACGGTGGCCATCGCGTGCAGCGCCGCCAGCGCCTCGTCGCGCAGCAGCGCGCGCGCGCCGCCCTCCGCCAGCCCCGACAGCAGCACCGACAGGAACTCGCCCATGAACTCGCTTCGGAATATTGCCTGGAAACAAAATAAAGTGAGTTCCATCACTTAACACTCGGAAAG